>JAHHFK020003194.1:0-111905 GCA_024533555.2 Aedes koreicus | reverse complement strand
TCGCACTTGCTATCTTTGAGTTGCAGGCAGTTCTCACAATCGCCTAAGCACCTCATGCCGGGGTGACGATTGTCGGTAAGTCACCGCAGTTTAACTAATCCAGTTTCACCTGGTTTACGGTAATTGATTCGAATCGGGTTTCCTCGCCTCTAAAGGCGCCAGATCGTATGGCACGGACGTGACAATCAATGCCAAGACAGACTCTGTGTCTCAGTATACCTCAAAACCAAAATCTGCATTGTTCTACAACTCAGTCGCGCGACCACCTCTATGTTTACAATGCTTGTACAGTTTGCTCCCACGAATCTAAAGGAAACAAATATCCAGATTTCATCGCTCAGATAGAATGAGGCAACGCGTACAGACAGTGAACACTGCGGAGCCAACGGCGGTCATTAATCATATCTATCGTATCATTTCATAACAGCCTAAGCGAATGCGCGTGGTCTGTTAAGTAGAACTAAACTATTTTCTTGCTCTTGTGGTAGCTAACAGACGATTAATGCGTTTTAGTTTTTTGTCAACAGGTGTATTTATCTTGATATGCGATGAATTGGAGGCATCATGGATTTGAAGCATCGCAATCATGATTGGATGGTCATAATTTACACAATTCTAAGCATAAACATTCAATTAACTGGAAGCAAAATCAAAACCAAGCTTCATACATAACCGGACGCAAAACCCCTGGTTATGGATAATGTAACTCGAAATAAAGAAAAACTAAAACAACAACCTCATAACCCACTCGAAACCTGGTTCAAGTTTTTAGGGCATCGTTAACCGTGTGCGATTTGCAGTTCGGTCGGTGCCGCAGCGGAGCCTTGGGTGCCGGAGGACGGGCCTGGCCTGGCTGCTGTCACCCTATTACAACACAAAGTTACATTGCACCGGATCAATGCGTGTTCTTTCATTGACCGGGTGGTATCTGACTTGAGCCTTCGCTGCTGGTAGCTTAGCTGTAGGTCTTACACTCAAGTGCGCTTAAGGGTTTCGCGTGCACCCCGACCGGTTCAATAGAATGGATAGATCTGAAAGCGAAAAAAAAAAGTTATTGGCACATATTGGAGGGCAAGGCAAAATGCGAGTTCGCTTGCGACACGTGGAATTTCCACTGACGACTAACGAGGGCGTGGAATTCTCCGGGGTACTTCGCATGAAATCTTCCATTCTCTGATGGAGAACTGCTCAAAAGAACATATCTCAGAGGCTCCTTCTAAGATTGATCGTTGTTGTGCAAATGGAGTTAATCTCTCTTATAGAATCAGTAACAACATTCGTACGGGATATATCCTCGTTTGATCCGGCTTTGATCTGTTGATCTCAAAACAAAAACACACGCAAAATGCCATAAATATCGCCGACCGCAATAAATCTGTCTCAAGTTTGGCTGTAAGCTGCGGATTGCGGTGGCTTAATATTGTGGTGCCACGACCGAGTCAGATAAAATTGAACTAGTAGAATTCCAGCGACCTTTTGCGAGCAATCATACGGTGGTGTGTCGCAAGAAACGCATATGGCTTCCATGTTCTTTGGGTTTTGTTTTTTTTTTTCCTAGGAAAGGTTGTACCAATCGACGGATTTGGGCATAGGACATTCTAGCTCGGTTGGTAGCTGGCGGCTGTCGAGTTATTGAGCAGCTACCATCTTAAGACGCATGACCCGTCGTCGAGTGCACATCGATTATCTCTGTTAGTACGACAAATTTATTCCGAGTAATTATGAGTCGGCCAGCAAGCTCTGTGCGCTTGCTATCTGTCAAGGATAATCGATGTTCAGTGGTTGACCAATATAGGTGATTATCTTTCACATGACCGGGAAATAACGAATCTTTCAGAATCGACATTTTAGATACACTATTCGTTGTATATAATTTCAGTCTGTGGTAGGCTTTTGCACTTATTACTGAATGTATTTTTCATTTCCGGTATGCAAACTGGACTGCTACCCTAGAACCAGAACAAAGCAATAGGTAGTATAAGACTCGGTCGATACTCTTTTACCAGTTAAGGAGCCGCTGCCCGTGCCTACCCCGCATCTTGGGTAGTTTGGTAAAAGATTATCAGTACACCTTCACATGCCCTCCCTCGTTTTCAACTTGCATATTTCATTCATAACCTGCCGTTACTCTAGCGGACTATAAATGATTTGTCTTCAATACTATTAGTTCTATGGAATGAACTTCATGGATCACTCCTAGACATCTACATGTTGATGGGAAATTATCTGTCTTCTGACAAATTTCATCATTTAAATTATCGTTACTCCTAACTCAGGAGCAATACAACTAAAAGCAACAATCAAAAAAAAGTGCATTACTTTAGGGAAGTTGTTTTTGTTTATGTCACGCACTAAGTGGTTTGGGAAAACGTGACAATCCATACAAAAAAATCAAAAGTCCATATCAAAAAACGTCAGGAGCAATAACTATTAGACCAGCAAAAATAAATTTTTGCGGATTGACATAAGTCATGGACACCAGCAAATAGTGACCATGGCTACAGTAAATTAAAATGTATAAATGTTAGTTTTGTAAAATTTCAATTTCAATTAAGCTTTTTCAGAATACCTCAAATCAAGATTTGGGTGAAATGCTGCTATCGCTGAAAACGAACAAACACGTGCTCAAGCGGGAATCACTGAACTTTACATTTTAACACTTAACAACATTTCTTGCATTTCAGGGTATACCGTATGGAGATCATATATAATAGATATAAGATTGCATTTTTTTCATTTACATTGATATATACACTGTTATATAAATATTTCATGGGAATGGGAGGGACCATCAGGGCACCCCATTGAAGCACTCTGGATGGGGAGAGAGGGAATGCCAACTCCCCATTGCTAACAGTTTATGAATAGAGGACGGGCTCTTCTCCCCGCCAATTGGGGCATCCTCCTGGCTTGCTCTTTTGTCCAATTGTTCAATCTTGTTGTTGAAAGGAGATTCTTTATATCCCTGTGGATACGTATAAGTGATGTTGCATCTCGATCCACTCAACCTGTTTTTGCCCTTGATACAATGCCATGATTAGGATAATCAGTGGTTATTAAAGATGGATCAAGTCTAACAGAGAGGAGAGCCCATTGCTATCGGACATAGTTTCAGTGCAACAATGAGTGGTAGTACATATCATACGTCATACTTCTTTTATATAATAGCAAGCCATTAAGTTTTCAAGTTTTGTAAAATAATTTTCAATTATTTTCTCGTGGCTATGATACATTGTGTAAACTATTAGGTTCATAATTGATACGCAAATCCATCGACAATTGCAGCAGGACAATAATTTGCAGACATGTGTAATTATTATTATCATTTGACATTATAATATCCTATATACTATACTATTCTTTATGATATCGCATAAAGATTTTACATTTTTATCATTATAATTACCATTTTTTTCACCTTTTTGGATTTTCATTACTTATTTAAATATTATTTTATTAATCTTACCTCGGAACGTATGGTACGGTATGTCCACGCATCCTTCCTCCCCTGTATATTCACAAAATGTATTGTAACTACAATCTATTCATTTGAATCTAACTCATTTTACAGACTCATCTTTTGAGGTTAATGTAACGCAGTAGGCCTGGTTGCTTCGACGCTTGTATGAAGTCTTTGATATGCTGCAAGCATCAATATTGACAAAAAAAATTTGGACGTCATCTAACCCAATTATTACCAGCATGCTTTCTCGTACTGGCTGCGTTTGTTTTAGATTAGATTAGATTAGATTAGATTAGATTAGATTAGAAAAAAGAAAAAATTGCACTACTTTGGACTGTGTAAGTTTCCTATACTTCAAAATTTCGGGGAGAAATCGATAACTTATTCTTTTCTCTTTTTCGGAATAGTTTATAATGTAGGCCTTTTCAATACCGAGCTATTACAAGGAAAATATTTTTTAAATATTTTTTTTTTATTCAGTTTTTATGGAACTCTGCACAGTTGTTCGTCTTAACTAAAGATGCTGGTTTGCGCTAATAGCAGGGGTTGGATGATAAGGAAGAAAATATATATACAGTATGCAAACAAAGTTTATCCACCCCCAGTGAAAAATTAGATTTCTTCCAAAAAACAACCAGATAATTAAAACACGGTTAATTGTTGTCCAGTTTATTATTATTTATGTAAAAACAAAGCCAATTCATTTTTTTTTATTTAGCATTTCAAGCTTATTGCTTTCACAATTAGCTTATTGCTTGCTCTCAACTTAATGTTTTGAATGCACTTCCACAGTCCTGAGAGCTCTCGATGCTACGTAACATTTTTGCATTTTTATGATTGTGTGGCAAGTATTAATCATACGCTTTGCTGGGAGTCGAGAAATTTTCCTTTACGAATAATTCCTAGACCAGACCGGGAATCGAACCCAGCCTCCTCCTGCATGCTGTTGCTTGCTGTGACTTTACCGACTGAGCTTAGGGAGGACCCCTTGATGCCAATTTATGCGAGTTCTAAATAAATAATGTCTCTTGTATTTGAGACATGATGTTGAAAAAAAGTTAAAAAATAACGCAAAAAAAAGTACATCCACCCCTCTGGCTGACATAGTTTTAGTGCTTCGTGTGACCACTTTTGGCTTCAATAACTGCTCGGCATCGTCGTGGCATCGACTCAAAAAGCTTAGCAGTTGTTTCCGGGTTGATTTTGTTCCATTCAGTTGAGATTACCTGCCGCAATTGCTGGATACTTGTTGGTTTTCGCTCCTGGACCTTAATTTTAAAAATTGACCAGAGATGTTCGATCGGATTAAGGTCGGGAGACTGTGCTGGCCACTCCACAACCTTGATACGCTTTTCCTTGAGCCACTGCGAAACCAGCTTTGAGTTTTGTTCCTCCTCTTTTTGGAAGGAATTTTTTCCCCCCCACCGTTAGCTTTTGTGCCGACGCTGGTAGATTTTGCTCCAAAATGTCCAAATAAACCTCCATGGTCAACATTATGACAGCTACGAATAAACAAGTAATTTGTTGGTTGATTCTACCAACGCTAATGGTTTGTTTCAAATAAATTTTAGTATGATTCAAACAGAAATGCTGTTTGAAACGAACAAACAAAAACGGTTGAAACAACAAACATATCCGTTAACAATCACCTTACATTTCTTCTGTAATTTCAATTATTTGAATAAAATGCTAAAAAGCATCAGAAAAGTGCACATTCACATTTATAGACTTGTCTCAGTCTAAGAGAAATCTCCAAATGTTAATGAGAGCCTTTCTAATATTTTCAGGTTTTTTTAAAGTAAAATATTAAATTTTTACCTATTGTTGAGTGACAGCGTTAGAGCATGTAGCGGGACAGGATGACAAAAAATAAAATAACCAAAAATTAATAGTATGTTTCAAACTAAATTTTTAGTCATTTTTTCTCCAAACAAAACATCAGTTTGATTTAACCGGCGCTTTGGTAGAATCAATCTAAAATTTTAATTAGTTCCCCTGAGTCAACGCAAACTGTGTTTTGGTAATAATAAATCCCTTTCAAGGTGGAAACAACAAAAATATTGGTTTAGAACAACCATAGTTTGTGTTGTATTGTGGTAATATCTTAAGGTAGAAACACCCAACCTGTCTGCTTGTTTCGAAACAAAATCGTTGGTTTAAAACAACAAGTTTTTTTAGTTTGGATGTCAAAAAACAAGTTTGTTGTTTCAAACGGAACTGTTTTTTCTCCGTAGAGCAATGGTAGCATAAGAGCTTGCTCTTGTTTCTCTTTCAAGCACACATGATTGATTGGATTTTTCTTTTCATCGCTCTGTGCTTGAAACAGAAAGGTCAATAAATTTATGCTTGGTGCTAAGAGAAGTGTAACTCACCCATTAAATTAAAAATAAAGAATGTGCACACCAAAAAGTAGTCAACGGGAAATTAATGGTATTAAATGGAAAATATGAGAAAATCAAAAGTAAATCATTATTTAAGACTTCATAAAAATACAAATATAAAACATATACAGTTAAGTCAATTTGACCTGTTATATCCAAATCAGTTTTTGCACAGTGTCATCCGTCACCAATTTTGCAGCTTTCTGCCAGTTACGCCTGAAGCTTTTCTCATCAATTGCTACGCTATTCGTTTTTCGAAGATTCCTCTTGACCAGAGCCCAATACTTTTCGATCGGACGGAGTTCTGGCGAATTTGGCGGATTGCAATAATTTGGGACAATATTTACACCATTAGCAATGTACCAATCCTTAGCCAGTTTTCCATAGTGGCAAGATGCCAGGTCAGGCCAGAACAGCACCGAACCGTTGTGTTCCCGAATGAACGGCAACAGTCGTTCATTCAGACACTCTTTTACGTAAATTTGTCCATTTAGAGTGCCAGTCGTGATGAAGATGTCGCTTCTGAGACCGCATCCACATATTGCCTGCCATACGAGGTATTTTTTTGGGAACTTCGACAATTTTTTTTTGCTTAAAACGATCAGCAACATTTCCTCTTTGCAACGAGGTATAAAACTGTAATCCCGGTATCTGCTTAAAGTCAGCTTTGCAATATGTTTCGTCGTCCAATATTATGCAGTCGTATTCCTTCAGCATAGTGTCATATAATTTTCTCGATCGAGATTTTGCGCTCTTGTTCTGGCTGTCGTTACGATTTAGAGCAACACCTACTTTGAATGATTTCAAGCCTGCACTTTTCTTCACTTTCTGGACGAACGATGGAGACATTTTCACTTTTTTCGCCACATCACGAACGGAGGTATTCGGTTTCTTCTTAAATTCTTTAATCACTTTCTTCCTCTCCGCGACGAAACGAGAATCATGGTTACCTCCGGAACCGACCTTTATCTTTAAAGTTAAGCGCTGCTTAAAGTTTTTTAGCACTTTAGTAACCGTCGATTTTGCGATTTTTAATGACTTGGCAATATCGCCGTGCGACATATCTGGATTTTCCACTCTTTTGTGCAAAATTGCTTCGCGCACGCGTTCTTGATTCGACGCCATTTTACTGAATAAAGGTTACTGTAGACAAACGACGTCTTCATCATAGCACACATACATTAATATTCATGTAGTAGTGATCGGATTAGCAAAGCGTACACGGAGAAGACTGCATTAGGGCATTTCCGACGACTACTTTTTGGTGTGCACATTCTTTAATCGCCTCTTCTGCATTCTTTATCTCCCTTTTTTCTCTCTCTCACTCTTTCTCTTCTCTCTCTCTTCTCTCTCTAGTTCACTTTCCCTCATTCCCATTCTCAAGTAATGATGATTTATATTCGATACAATTGAAATCAAATTAATGGAGCCACATCAACATTACGCCTCAATAGAAATTTGTTCTTGCACTGTTTTTAACATCCACACATAAGGAAACGAAAACATGTATTCCAAAGCTAAAAAACGGTAGTATCGGGAATGGATGGGACTTTTGTCTATGTACGGTAGAGACATCTACAATTTGTAGATCGGTACGTGAAACTGAGCTCATCCGTCAAGATCAGGGGCCTGGCAACCATATCCTTTTTACTAACGTTTGACAGTATGCAACATATCACGGGCCTTATTTGAATAAGGCCCGTCTGACGTTTGTTACTACGGGTACGCGTGTCGGTATTGTTTACAAACAATGAATCTTTTGAAGTTCTGATGTTAGAAATGTTGGCTACAGCAAAATGACTGCCCGCCAGATCCCTGGTCAAGATGCTCGAGGGTTAATTTATTCCTTGGGGTGAGACAGCTCTACTCTGAGAAAAATTCTATCCTTATGCCGACAACTAAATCATGGTCAAGATAACTATTGCATATGATGGTTACAATAACCATGAAAATGGACAAATTCACCACGTTGATGGCATTCATGACTATGATCATGGTAACAAAGGCTTATTCCGACATTATGGTAAATGTTGAATCAACTATTTTGAATGGTCGTTTTGACCATGATAATAGTCGGTTAAAAATCACTATACTGCAATAGTCATCCTAACCCTCAATAATGGTTAAATTGACTACCAAATTTGTCTCTGTGTACTCTGAGTTGCTTTAATGCACCGAGTAACTCAATATAGCTTAAAATCGAATCAATCTTCATCGGTTCTTATCGGATGCCAGGGTTTCTAAAAGCTTGACTTCCAATTTGTTCGAAAGCATTGTGGACGTTCTTCTAATGGCAATTGAAGATGGCACAACGGTGAGCCCTACTGAAGTGCAATGATGAGGCATGATAGCGATATGGATAGATTCCTAATTTGCTAAACATCGATTCTAAGAAGGTTGAAACTTGGGTCGGAGTGCAGCGGGCTGAGCTCTTCTCCTGCCCTTGTTTTAAAGCACCAGTTCATAGTCTGGCCATCTGGTGGAATGATCCTGCATTGGCAAATAGCAGGTCAAGCGAAAACTGATGGGTTTATTCAAAAAATGACTTAAATGGAGACATAGGGGCCAATTACAGAAGTCGAGTCGACCGTCACTTTGCTCGACAGATTTATTTTGCCATTTATTTTGTCGAGATCGAAGATTTTTTGTCGAGCAGGTCGACTCAGTAGACTGTGCGAAAACGGGTGATTGATTTGTCACATTCTGTCGAGTAAGTTTGTTTTGATTCGCGATTTTCGTCTAGAAGTAAGGAAACCATATTTTTTTATATTTTTGGAGAGGAATATCAGAAAAACTATTTTCTTCCAGCGAAACATGTCCATTCCTTACAAGAAGACAAATTACCGTCAGTTCGAACGGCTCGTCGCACACCTTCCGTCTTCTTCTCTCTCTCTTTCCTTTTTTTTTTTGCTTTTCTTTTTGTTTGCTCCCCCTCCCGGTGGGGGTGCGGGGGGATTTTTTTTCCGCCCCCCCCACCCCAAATATTTAGGGCGCCTGATTGTGCTGGTGTTATGGTTCCGTGCTTTTGAATTTTCCCATTTTGTTGCCGGTGAGGTTGGTTGTTGCTCTTTGTTTCCGGCGCTTTTGTAATTGCAATTTTGCTCGACTCGACAGTGACGAGTGTCGAGTCGAGTTGCTCGACTCGACTTCTATAATTGACCCCATAAACATAACTTCTTCTCGAAAAAGGCAAAGCTTTACACGAATAGTAGTAAATAAGATATCAAATTGTACGAGCATATCAGATATATAGTTTGAGTGAATGTAGTTTGTTTTTAAAAACAGAGTTTAATAGAGAATAATAAAAACATTGAAAATTGCTAATGTCCAATTGTGCACACTCGAGAGCTAATGTACTAGCGTCGGTTGATTTGACAGTTGCTGTGCAAAAACAGAGAGAGAAAAAATAACAGTGCTCGCTTGCTGAGCAACAACCCTCGTTGCTGGTAACCCTCACTGGAGGTACCTCAAAAGCAACTCTGAAATTACTCGCGATGACTTCCGAGTGATTTCAATTTCTTTAAAATAGTACACGGTCTAAAATGTTTCAAAAACAGTCTTATCACGAGCTCCCTTCCTGTCCATAATTACCACGAGTCTCAAACGAATGAAAATTCAAAACAAACTTTCAAGCCGTGTTGACATTTGAATACACTCTTAAAGAAAAATGTGCAAACATGTCTGTGATTAACCCATCCAAAGTTACTCATGTTTACAAAGCACTGTTAAATTATCACTCACCTGCTACACGAATAAACATATTTAAGGAAAAAGAAGATTTTGTTGATTGTCAAACTGCTATAATGTGTGTATTTTTGTCTTATTTTGCGTGTATTTTAAAGTATCAAATTATATTTGCTATGTTAGGAAAATCTGCCAGAAAAAAAACATATGAATTATGTTAATTTATTTATTTGTCAGGGATACACAAATTTCAAATTTGAAAAAAAAGAATATCAACTTGCCCCTCTGTACATTATTTTGATTGTATTGGTGCAAATTTAAACAAAAATGATTTAAAAAATTGAATAATACTTTGAGAGGTGAGTCATCTAAACTGTCCTGTGTTTAAAAACATAGAATCTATAATTGTAACTGTAGCAATTTCGGAAGGTCGAACGAGCTGAATTAACTCCAACCAAATTGAAACGAAGCAGGCAAAGCTCAATAACAAAAAACGCGAACGTCAACATACAAAATTTAGAACAATGGCGGTGAAAATGGGAAATAGTTGGTCTATTTTCGGTGGTCTACATTTTTGCGTTTTCTGCAAGAAGCACGAACCAGACGCAAATAAGATAATCTCCTGTATGTATTGCTTTTCTGCCGCACACTTCAAGTGCAGACATATTATCACGCTTGCATCCGAGTTGAAAGATACTGTTGCTAGTGTTGTTGCCGACCAAATGTCTCATGTGAAAGCGGAGGTCCGTTCCGCAACCGCTGCCATTGAGAAATCGCAGGAATTTCTTTCAGCGAAGTTTGATGAAATTTCATCAGATTTCAATAAACTCCAAACCGAAAACGAAAACCTTAAGCAACATATTTCGAAACTCTCGAGGTCTCAATTAGTCTCAATGTTCAACAACTGGAGGTTAATGATGATAAGTCGGAGCGTAAAGAAGTTTCTAACAATGCTGTTTTGTTAGGGCACCCAAACGTTGAAAATGAAAATACCCTTACCACCGAATTCGATCTTATCGGCTAAAAGATTGTATGTTAGCAACAAAGCAAACGTGGCAATCTCCATTCAAATTGTTTTTAGAGATAGGATTAGTAAGGAAATGGTTCTCTCTCGCAAAAAAGAAATAGGAATGCTCCTTCAACCGATATTGATCACACTTTTCTCGTGAATGGTAAAGCAATGAATGCAACAGTGAGGGATGAATTAACAGAATTTTACATGCAACTGCTTCGCAAAATGCGAGAATACAAAGATTCACTTAAAATTAAATTTGTTTGGCCAGCTAGAGGAGGGGGAATCTTGGTTAAAAAAGATGAAAACTCCAAACCAGACCTCATAAAAACTAGGGAGGATCTCCAAAATATGATTGAGCGTTATTCTGTGTCATCCAAGTTTGCTCCGTCGCCAAAGCGTAAAAAGAATGACCAAAATTAGTTTTAGTTTATTTCATTTATTTATTTATTTCATTACCTTACGGTTTTCTGTATTTTAAATGTATGTCAATGTGGCGCAGTCATTAAATAGTGTTCATGATCACATCGATGATTTTAACAAGTCTTATGGAATGATTTGTCCGAAACATTTACGTGTCTTACAGTGGAATGTTCGGGGTTTAAATGACTTACACAAATTTAATGATATCCTTAAGTCACTTGGTCACATATTGGTTCCAATTTATGTGATTATCATCGGCAAAACCTGGATTAAAACCGGAAATACTATATTATATCAGATAATGGGTTAAAACGGCAGCAGGGTAAATGCACCCTTCTTTTTGGGGAAATGCTCCTTAAACTTTGGAAAAATGCTGTTTGCCTGGTATAATGCAATCGGAGGTATTTACCTTCTGGTTAGCGCTTGCCGGGTGTTTTGACGGGTCTTAAGTTTCTTCAAGATTGTATAGCGCAATCTTTGAGGTAGTTTTGACGGGTTTAAATTTGACGAGTCTTAATTTCATTTCGACGAGTCTTAATTTCGTTTTGACGGGTCTTAATTTCGTTTTGACGACTCTTAAATTTAGAAACTTAAAACCCGTCAAAACTATACAATCTTGAAGAAACTGAAGACACGTCAAAACACCCGGCAAGCGCTAACCAAAAGGTTAATACCTCCGATTGCATTATACCGGGCAAACGCATCTAAGCAGCATTTTTCCAAAGTTTAAGGAGCATTTCCCCAAAAAGAAGGGTGCATTTACCCTTTGCCGGTTAAAACAGTATTTTTTCGAGTAGAGTTATGTACGTTAAAGATAATATTAAATTTAATACTGTTGAAAACGTCTGCCACGATGGCTTCCATCATATTAACGTTGAATTATTTATAGCTGGAGGAGTATTTAACGTTCACGGCGTATATCTTCCTCCGTCGTACGATTTTAATATCTTTCACGATCGATTGAAAAATGGTCTCAATAAAGCAGTTACAACCACCATTGTTCAATTTTTGGAGATGTGAATGTCCATCTAAAAAAATAATAAATCATGACAGACTAGAAATCAAATTCAAAAGAAGCATCGACCGCCTTGGTCCCATTCAAGATGTTAATACCTGCTTGCAAAATATTTGTTCAAATTAATAAGCAATTTTGCAAAATTGTACTGTAAATATAACAAAATATGCTCATCTTACAGGTACACAATACCCGTGGATGAGCATTGATTTATGGATGCTCATAAAAATTAAAAATAAATATCTCAAAAAAATCTTGTCAACGCTCCAACAATCGTCATCTAACTGGATTATTAAAACATCTGTCAAGAAAATTGGATTTGGAGAAAAAAACAAGCAAAGCAAATATTTTGAAAGACTGTTGAGTATTACTGCGCTTTCTAAATTATGGAAAAAACATCAATGACATTTTAGGCAAATCACAGAAAGAGCAAAATTTATTTTTGGAAATTAATGGCATCCATACAACTGACAGTAAAACAATATGTGAAACTTTCAACGAACAATTTTCAACTGGTGGTTCAAAGTTGGCAGAAAACATCATCCTGACGAACAGAAATCCACTACGTCATGCAGAATCGATTCCAAGCTCACGTTTTTTGCAATCTTTACGTGTTAATGAAGTTGATCAATAATTTAGAAACAAAAAAGAGTCCTGGTCTTGATCTTATACCAGTACATATAATCAAAAATAACGTTGTCACTTTCTCTTGGATTTTATCTGCTTGTTTCAATTTAATTATTGAAAGAGGTGTTTACCCTGAGTGTCTTAAAACTGCGAATGTTACTCCTATCTTTAGGTCAGAAGATGCCTCAAAAAAGGATAACTATCGACCAATTTCTACTTTTTCAGTTTTCAATAAGATATTCGAAAAAAAAAGTTGATTACTCGCATACTTCGATTCCTCGATAGGCATAAGATTATTTACAACATGCAGTATGGATTTCGTCATGGAAGTAGCACAACTGTTGCTATAACTGAACTTGTTGATCAAATTCTTGAAAAAAATGACTCCAAGTGTTATGTAGGAGCATTGTTTCTGGACTTAAAGAAAGCGTTCGATACATTGAATCACGATATACTGCTATGTAAATTAGACCATTGTGGGATCAGAGGCATTGCAAATGATATAATTCGTAGCTACTTGCAGAATAGAACTCAGCTTGTAACATATGATGGGGAAAATAGTTCTCTAAGACCAATAACAACTGGGGTACCCCAAGGGAGTAATACTGGTCCCCTATTATTCCTAATTTACATAAACGACATAAGTAATATTTCTCTTATTGGCACTCCTAGACTTTTTGCCGATGATACAGCTCTGTTTTATCCTCATGTCAATGCAGGTTCAATAATAACTAGTATGGAAAAAGATCTTCAAATTCTCCAGGATTATTTTCGTGATAACATACTCTCATTAAACATGCAGAAAACCAAATATATGATGTTTAGATCACCACGAAAAGTCCTTCCTAGCGTTCCAAACCTAAATATGGGAGGTAGCACCGTGGAGAAAGTAGAGTCATTTAAATAGCTGGGAGCTCATATGGATTGTACATTGTCTTGGGATTCTCACATTAAGGAAATTGCGAAGAAAGTTTCTTCATTGTGTGGAATTTTGAAACGTGTGAGCTGTCTTCTTAATCGAAAAGCTTTACTTATGTTTTATTTTGTACATATACACTCCCAGTTGAGCTATTTGATTATTGTATGGGGAAGAACTTGCAAATCCAAGCTTAAAAAACTCCAAATACTACAAAATCGTTGCATTAAAATAATCTATAACCTACCACGTCTGTTTTCAACAGTTCGTTTGTATGTAGAACTTACCCATAAAATATTGCCTATTCTAGGCTTGTGTGAGGAGCAAACATTACTCTTAATCCACAATGTGCTACATAATACAGCAAGTATCAACAACTTAACATCACGATTACGACAACATCAGGCAAGTAAATCATCTCTCACGGCCTCGTGCGTACTCGAACTTTGGACAGAGACGGTTCAGTTTGGTAGGCCCAGCCAAATATAACATTCTGCCAAGAGATATTCAGATGATAAACAATCGTAAATATATTATTCAAATCGAGAATTAAACGTTATTTACTAAGCCAAATACCCGCACTTATAATATAAATTTCGTAGATTTAAGTAATTTGGTCGTTTATTCACTAAGTACTATTTTAATTTTTATTTCTTTTTTTTTTTGTTTTACAACTGTGCTTCTTTTTTTATCTACTAGAAGCACAAACTCGTTTTTGTTAGTGTTAGTCTAGTTTCCAAATCAATGCATGCTCAGCCTTTTCATTCTAGCTTATTTTTTTTTTTACAAAAACTTGTTTTTTGTGTTCCCCTCCCCGGGGGCTCAATTAAGAGTCTCTTGCTGTGGAGGAAAGCGGAGGGTCACAAAAAAAATTGTTATAAAACTAGACCAAAATAATAGAACAACGCAGAAAACGGCCTTAGGTTATTTCAGTTTGAAACTTTACTTCCATTTATATGAATAAACTGGTGGTGCACCCTTCCTCAATTACATCCATGAAATTGAGAAAATGTTTATGACTTTTTAGCAACATTCTAGCACTAACGTTTTTAGTTGTTAGCCACGTTCTGGACTATACTTTTATAGGATTAGTTGGATAGTTCAAGAAAACCTGAGGTTTTTAGAAATTGAAATGCAAAAAAAGTACGTTTCCCCATACTAATTTCCATACAAATTTGTTATTTGGGACCTCAAATGGATTCAAGAAAGAGCTGGTCTCACTTAATATGGTCAACATAACGATTTTTTTTATGCAAACGGTGAGCCTGCTGAACGGTGAACTTTTCTAAATACACTGTCACTGAAACTGTTTGAACGGTTTCTACTCTAACCAATGTATGATAAATAAAATATTTTATATGGCAAGCTCTGGTTTTCTTTAGATTGTAATTAGCTCAAGGATCTCAGCGATGCATTTCCAGCAGTAAAAAGTGACTTGTGGTCAGGCGAATGATTGATTTACATATATGCTCTGATTAAGATTTACAAATGAATACAATGTTACTTCTCCAACCCACTCGCAAAGACTGAAGATCGTGTAGTTCATGCAGCGACGAAAGTCGACGCAATTTGATTGATATTTGAACATAATCTAATTGACGGACACTGCATATCGTCTGGTTCTATCCTTCAGCTAGCAGCTACCAGCTCCCACCACGCACATGTGTTATTTCGATGGTTTTATAATTAAAGCCGAACGCACTTGGCGTGTCCGGATAAACTATGTGCTAATCGACTCATGCCAGCAGTGTGCTCCCTACGCAGACCATATTCTTAGCTGAATTTTGCGAGATAACCTACACTGTGAAAAAAAAATCGACAATTGTCTTACGCTCGGTTCGTGAAATACGGTTTTTTTTTTAAATACGAATTTTTCGTATGAGGCGTACTGCATTTCTGTGGCTGTAGAAACATTAGTAGGATGCTACCGTCTATTAACAAGAATTTTTTAGGACCTATTTGCATTTTTATTAGCTTGATGAAAAAAATGATTTCATATACAGTTGGAGGGAGTAATGTAATACTTTGTTCTACAAATCAAGCGCAAAGCAACGAGCTAAGGCACGCTCTGTAGATTCTTATTGTACGATTCACACGCCTTTTTTGTTTTTATTCACGAAAATAATGTTCTTATTAAAGTGGTAATTTCTGATTTTAAATAATACTGAAATCCAACGTATGATTCGAAAAAATACGCATACATTTCGTTAGTAATAAAAATAGCGAAAACATTCGTTGACCAAACTAAGAATTTCAAGAATCTATACCCTTTTTTTAGTTACAGTGTACGTGCCTTTCCTTGCGTGTGCTCAGCCATGGAACTTAGCAAACAAGACTGAGCAAGCGACTGGCAAGTTCAGAATGATAATCATGCCAACTAATGACTGTGTTTTGTAGTCCGTTTTTTTTTCTTCTTCTCCCCAATCACGCACGTAGCCATCGTCAACTGGTTGCCGGTCACCTTTTCCTGTGAGCGCCAATCTTTTTCAAATTCGACCGCTGAATAAGTCGATACATATTGCACCACCTCTGAAGCGTTATCGGTGAACTAGAGGGCAACAGGCAAACAACTTTCCACTGGGTACCTAAAGCAAGTAACTGAGATCGGGTGAACGTGACCAACGTGCGCCTTCGAACCAAAAGGACCACGCGTCGCGCTGGCTCAAATCACACGGTCCATCTGATCTCGATGATAATGCAAACCACACGTCTATCGACAGCCAATCTAGTGTGGACAGGCTTCGGCTGATTTACATTTATGCGTGATCAAGCACGTTGAGAGGATAATTGGATTTAAGAATACTGATAGAAGATTTATTGTGCAATAAATCTGACATTTAGATAGGCGGGACATCGGCACAGGGTGATTGAAATCAAATTGTATTAGTGATTTAAAATGCAATCAGGTTAATAGACTCGTATATAAAAAAAAATATGATCGTGTACATAGCGAGTATCATTGGAGTTGAAACAAAGCAAGCGTTCTGCAAAAAAATTTAAACCACCTTGTTTGAGATTTGCTTTTGACTACTTGAAAATTGGAACGATCAATCAACGGAGCCACTAAAATTTAACTGCCCACCAATTATAAATAGCTAGAAGCCATTATTTTTCCGGTTGATCTGATCGAACTAATAAAATGGACAACATTGCATCGCACGAAATTCAAATGAACAGAACACGGATTACCTGAAAGTCATACCACCAACCGCTACCCGTACCTTTCGTTTCAAAGCCCCATTCAGAATGATCACCCCCTTATGTTGGGGGATTTCCCTGCCAAAACCTCGACACCTCTTCCCCTGTGCCGAAGCAGCTGGGGGTAAATATTTATACTTCAAGACCTGCAATTATTTAATAACGTTTAAGAGAAAAATTACGCTTAATTGCTGTCAAAACAAAATACATGCGTGCGTGTGTTGAACTTTACACTTCGTCGAGTGTGACCGCTGATATTGGAAGTATCTATGGCACTCCCTAACAGTTGTGAGCCGACCGACGCATTTAGCGACGTTCAGGCAGCTCACCCGTCACCTGCTGCCGATAGTTGCAGCCGGGAAGTTGTAGGATATTCTTCAATGCAAAATGCAAAAATTGATCTGTATTTCATCGTTCGGTTGAGTGTTGAGTTCTAATTGTCGTCCCCCTCAAAGTGGCTGGCTTATAATTGAGCGTGAGGAAAATCTACGGAGGTTTTAATTATTTAACGATTATGTTCGGGTGGATTAGCGTATAATTTGACTGAGGTCACTGCAAACTTGATAACCGTGAAAAGCTGCTTGAGGTTAAACTGTCGGGTTAGAATGTCTGTAATGGTTTGAGCTTAGCACCCAATTGAAACAAGTTACATCTAAATACAAGCAACCAAAATAACTTTCTAGATTCAGTTAGAAATTAAGTAGCATATTTCAACTGACTTCGTCGAATAAATATTAAAGGGGGCAAGTAAATAAAGCATCATGATTTCAGTTTTGGCCATATGTAATAAACCCTTGAAACGAAACTATTCGTAAGGGCAGTATTTGAACTAGATGTTGTTGTTGAGCTTGAGCTTAGATGATTGCACACTTCGTAGTTGAACATCGTGACAATGCACTGGGGGCTAACGTGGAACAAAGAGTGACTTTTTCCGTAGAGTTTTGCCCTTACATTTAAGCTCTATAGTGTCTTCGGAAAAAATGATTGTACGGACACTGTCCATGATATGAAAGTATCGAAACTTAGTCAGGGCCTACTATGATTAAAAAAAAACTAACTTTTTTATTTGAGGATATAGCGGAGAAATGTCTTTAACAAAGTTTTAGAAAATCTAAAAACAAGCCACTTTGCAGGAGACACAACATTTCTAGATCCAACATTTACAGAGTTATGAAAGGTTTTCTACGGTAGTTCCAATAACATAAGCTGTTTATACTTAAAGAAGTACAACTTTTTTCAAGCATACAATGTTCTAGATAATTTTCAAGACAATCAAAAAACACGTTTTTGTCCAGGACCACCAAACGTTTAAATAATTTCATTAGAAGTTATTGCAAATTATAGCAATTTTCGATAAAAACATATGTTTTTACTTTCTCAATAATTCTCTCGAATATTGTATGCTCTGAAAATAAAAGTCAAAAGAGTTATATGGTTAAATATAAGATAAATATTAGATTAAAAATATTGAAAAACCACTCAAAAATGGGAAGAGGAGACGAAGTGAAACCTTCATTTATAAAACATGGGCTAAGGTTCAGTTAAACGAGCAGTTTATGTGTCTTTATTTGCCTCTTTCTCCCTTATAAGTAGAAAGAGTTATGGAAAACTAAAGCTAAAATTTGCTATTACTTTTCGAGGAATGATTGCAGCGATTCGTGGTCTTCAACATAAACGAGTGTTATGAAAGTCTTCATAATTGTCTAGAGCATTGTGTGCTTTAAAATATGAATCCTGGTGAGTGTAAACTTTTTAGTGAAATACAGTACTGAACAAAATAAGGGCTTCAAATGGTGAGTTGACAACTTCGAAGGAGGGTGCGACCGACCTCTCGTCCTCACAAGTTCCTACCTCACGCCTCCACGAGTCATATGATCACAAAAGACTGCCAGCTAAAACATGGAGACGCTGGTTGGCGTAGCCTGGGCAATGTTGTCAATCTGACAATAGCGAAGTGAGAGGGTGCGACCGAAGATCTTATACCTTTAAATCATATTGTATGTTTTCTATTCTCATTTTATTAATAATTTCAGCACGCTTTGGAATCATCTTTGCATTCCAAAACTATGTAAGAGCCTGGAGCAACATGCCAGGCATCAAAGGCGGAATTTGTATCTCAGCCTTTCAGCATACCATTTTATTTAAAATTGCACTTCTGAACTTCAACTATTATATTCATAAAAGGCTGGCATGTGCTTATACGTAATGTAGGATTATATTTTAATGTTGTGTTTGTGGTATTATGGTGAGATAAGCCATTTCTTTCAGAAATTATCCCACCGGACTCTTCGTTCACTCTATCTTTGAAATGTTGCTAGAACAGTATAAAGAAAAATATTACAAATATTACAATGTTTTACAAAATAATATCTTTTATTGAAATTTTATCTTTTATATTTCGAATGATCTATTCTGTTTTCAGCTTTCCCAGGACTAGTAGGATATTGATACATATCTAACTTTTATTTATTTTTCAGTAACAATCCATTCAATTCGTTTACCTCTCGTCGTTTTAATTTGAATAAATTAGCATTTGTGTCTATAATGGTATCTTTATTTATTGTGTACAAACTATATTATATATTAAATACGGGGAAAGGGAGGGACCATCAGGGCACCCAAGTAAAACGATTTGGATAGGGAGCATGGGACTGCCTCCTCCCTATTGTTAACATTTCGTGGAACGAGGGTGGGCTCTTCAACCCCATCTATTGGGTTTATTCTGTCAATCGAGGGCTCGATTCTAGTGCTGTAAGTGTGAACTTGCTTTTGGAAGGAGATTCTCTTCCCTATACTCGCGGGATTCACGTAAGTGTCTCTGCTTACGGGCCCGCCCAACCGTTTTTGGCCCTTCATACAGGAGCTTGATGATCACAAACAATAATAGAATCCTGATCAAATCGTTTTTCAGATTATTCCACTGCTATGGAAAGTTTCCTTGCTGCAATAGATGGTAGTATTACATCATCATCATCATCAATACAGTACTGAACAAAATAAAGTACGCACCTTCCATATTTCCAAAATTTGTCATATTATCATATATACTATATTAACAATATAAGTCACTTTCTTTTTCCACATATACACGTTAGGCGACCCGTGTAGCGCTACCAACAGAACCATCTGGTGAAAAAAAAGGCAATCAATATATATTTTACCTCTCAATTTGGTTCATTCATTCTACCGTGTATCAACGGTTAAACTAATTTACTCTTTTTATAAGTATTGCTTGCTCACACAGAGACAAGTTTAATGGTTAATTTTACCCTTATTGGGGATAAGGATGACTTGGGCAAAAAAATGATTTTCAACCGACCATAATCATGGTCAAAATGACTATTAAAATAGTTTATTCAACATTTACTATAATGTCAGCATAGTCCCTGTAACCATGACCATAGTCAATAATGTGACGATGAAAAAATGTCTCCGACCATTTTCATGATAATTGTAACCATTATATACAATAGAAATCTTGGCCATGACTTAATTGTCGGTACAACCATTTAGTTTTTCTCAGAGCACTTTTGAGAATAGCGCAGATACGTCAAAATGTGCTTTTTTTTTACTGCTAGTAAGATTGAGGACTCTCAGAAAACCTTCTTGTTGTCTGAACGATTGCGCTCAATACACTCGGTGTGCTTCAACTCACTCGCAACTCAGCCAGACGTGTAATGTATTTGCTGTTCATTCTTACATCGGTTTCGGAAACGGTAAATGTCAAATCACAACCACTGAATTAGTTCCGCCAACATAAATCAGAAACATAATGTCTGAGCTGCTTAACAATGGAAGTGACCAACACCAGGTTGACAAGTGTGATTTAAATTCGGTTCCGTTTCCGATGTCGTTGTGTTAGGGCCAAGAAATCAATTTTTCTTCAAAAACCGTGAAAAACTTGCAACAAAAGAGCAGGTCGATATGTGTTTGTCCCAACCATTTGCTAACAGTAAAATGTTGCGAATGTATTTGCTGGCAACTAAGATAAAAAAATTATCTCATTGGATCAAAGTATCTCTACTTCGTAATATTTGAAAATAATTCTGAGGTAATCAAAAATAATAATTACAAGCCATAAATCTCGCTAAATCAGGCGTAAATCAGGTGATCTTTTTCATATCCTGTTCAAGTTGCATCTAACCATACTTGCGTGTTATTTTTGTCATGACATGAGTTGTTCGGAAATCGTTTCCTTAGTTTAACAATATGCGGTTCATTTCAGTTTGTCTGTTGAGTACTTTTCGAATAATACGCTAAGTATAACAAAAGGGGCTTCAAATGGTGAGTTGACAACTTCGAAGGAGGATGCGGCCGACCTCTCGTCCTCACAAGTTCCTACCTCACGCCTCCACGAGTCATATGATCACAAAAGCCTGCATCTGAAACATGGACACGCTGGTTGGCGTAGCCTGGGCAATGTTGTCAATCTGACAATAGCGAAGTGAGGGGGTGCGACTGAAGATCGTGTACCTTTAAATCATATTGTATATTTCCCATTCTTATTTTATCAATAATTTCAGCACGCTTTGGAATCATTTTTGCATTCCAAAACCATGTAAGAGCCGGGAGCAACACGACGGGCATCAAAGGCTCAATTTGTTTTTCAGCATTTCAGCATTACACTTAATTTAAAATTGCACTTCTGAATTTCAACTACTATATTCATAAAAGACTGGCATGTGCTTATAACCAATGTAAGATTATATTTTAATATTGTGTTTAGTGGCATTATGGTAAGATAAGCCATTTATTTCAGGAATCATCAAACCGGACTCTTCGTTTACTCCAATTGCTATTTTTGAAATGTTACTAGAACAGTTTAAAAAAAAAATATTACTACATGTCTTATAAAACAATATCTTTTATTGAAATTTTATCTTTGATATTTGGAATGATCTATTCTGTTTTCAGCTTTTCCAGGACAAGAAGGATATTAATTCATATCTAATTTTTATTTATCATTCAAGTTTGAAATTTGAATAAATTGGCATGTTTGTCTATAATGATATCCTAATATTGTGCGTACAAAATATACTAAATATTAAATAACATATAACGGGGAAAGGGAGGGACCATCAGGGCACCCAAGTGAAACGATTTGGATAGGGAGCATGGGACTGCCTCCTCCCTATTGTTAACATTTCGCGGAACGAGGGCGGGCTCTTCGACCCCATCTATTGGGTTTATTCTGTCAATCGAGGGCTGTGAGTGTGAACTTGCTTTTGGAAGGAGATCCTTTTCCCTATATTCGCGGGTTTCGCGTAAGTGTCTCTGCTAACGGGCCCGCCCAAACGTTTTTGGCCCTTCATACAGGAGCTTGATGATCACAAACAATATTAGAATCCTGATCAAATCGTTTTTCAGATTATTCCACTGCTATGGGAAGTTACCTTGCTACAATAGATGGTAGTTTTATATCATCATCATATCATCAATACGCTAAGTATTACAACAGTTAGATAGCTTAGATAGAGCGTGTGCATTTAGTTGCCACGTTTCTCCCTTATGGCGCCACAAGCGCAAAAAAAAGGGTCGCCTGAAAAAATGTGAAGAGACTTATATTGTTAATATAGTACATCCAGTACATTGATATTATCCAGCCACTATGAAAGATAAAATTTCGATATCTTTGGACAAAAATTACAATTATAAATGCATTTTCGAGATATGGATTGATTTGAGCTTTGAGAGTGATATTTTCAACAAAAAACAAGGTTTATTGGGTGATTGTTCGTTTTTTTAAAGACAAAACAAAGTTTGCACTTAAGAAATTCATGACTTTTATTGCATATTGCTAAAATCAATACTTAGTATGACCACCTCGTGCCTCAATAACGGCTTGCAGGCGTCGTGGCATACTTTCGACGATATTTTGGATGTGTTGAGGGTTTAAATTTATCCAGGCCTTCCCCAGAGCTTCGAATAGTTTGTCACGGTTGGTCACGTTTTCTTTTTCAACGTTTTGATCCAGAATAGACCACAAATTTTCGATAAGTTTCAAGTCCGAGCTTTGAGCCGGCCATGCCTCCTTACTCCTTCAGATTTCTTTTTAGAATGCTGATGTGAGAGTCGGCAGTCATTATTCCATCTATTTTGACAAAATTTCCAACCCCAGACCACACAAAGCACCCCCACACCATGATGTTGCCACCTCCGTGCTTCACTGTTTTTTGACCATTTTTATCTGCAAATTTCTCTCCAGGTTTTGTCCAGACTCGCACCCTCTGTTTACGACCAAAGAGCTCAAACTTGCTCTCATCACTCAAGAGAACCTGTTTCCAGAAGTCTAATGGCTTGTCGATGTACTTTTGGGCAAAGGTAAGACGTTTAATCCTACAGGAGTCAAAATTAGTCTTAAATAAATGCCAACAGTAGAACAAACAAACCTGTTAACTTTGCGAATCAAACTTTGCGGGTGGTGATCGACGGGTTTTTAGTCACTTCGCGGTCAATTCGGCGGTCATCATTGATTGTTCTCTTCCGTTACCTTCCTCTACCTGCTCTGTCTGCCACCATACATATTTCCGAGCGATTTCTTTGATTAAAAGGCCCTCTTGACGGTTATTAACGATGAGTTTGTTGATATCTAGAGAAATTTGTTTTTTCCCATCTTAACAACAAACATGTTTTTTTTTGCCGTTTCTATGCGGTTCGAGGGGTAGGAAAGCATTCGCACACTGTACGCCAAAATGCACAGTTGTGGGTGTAGTAGTGCGTACTTTATGTTGTCCAGCTTACAGGGTGCGGCAGAAAATAATGCGAAAATTTGTTCTATATCTTTCAAATCCCATTTTCAACTAATTCAAGCAATAATATCAACATTTTCGAGTGCAGTAGTCTTTATAAAGTCCTTTTAAACAAATTTATTTAATGTATCCTCCATTTTTATTAATAACATCCTCTAGCCGACGCCGGAAGCCAGAGCATGCCTTTCGGACGTAGTCCTCCGACATTGACTGCCATGTGCGTGTTAAAGTTGACTTCAGGGTTTTCACACTAGGGGTGATGTTTTGCAGGCTCGTGCTTCAACTCGTGCCCAAATCGAATAATCCAACGGATTAAGATCTGGACTGCTAGGGGGCCACAAATCCTTCGGCCAAAACTTCATGTTATCGTTCAACCAATGTTGGGTTCGATTGGACGTGTGACACGGCGCTCCCTCCTGCTGTAGGACAACGTTTTGATCCTCGGAGAAGTTGGCCTTTACCCAGGGAAGCACTTGGTCCTTAATAATACCGATATACACTTCGGTATTGATTTTAACTCCAGCATCAATGAAAACAGGCGGCATTTTCAAACCGTTGGACTCCACCAAGCCAAACATCATGACACCACCCGGTGTTTGGTTTGAAATTTGAATTTCACTTTTTCCGGAACGTTCTCCATTTTCTGCGGTGAAATGAACCGGTCCGTGCGGATGTTGGCCACAGCATCGATGCTGAAAAGCTTTTCGTCGGAGAACAGGATTATAATTTTTCTCTTCTTCAACAAGGGAAGCAATCTCTTGGAACGAGTCACTCGTAGTTCCTTGACCCGGTCCGTAATCAAGTGGCGTTTCACTCTGGCTCTGGAAGATGCATGCAGGTCTTCTTTGATGATTTTCCGCATGGATTTCTCCGAAATATTGGCTTCCTTTGCAAGTTTTCTTATGGAACGCACCGGGTTGCGAGCAATTTTTGCACGGACCGATTTGATCGCGTTCGGCGTGCGTGCAAAGCGCGGACGTCCGCTTCCCGGCTTTTGCAGCTTAGGACCATCCTGCAGGGACTTTTTTATGTGGTAAACTTTTGCCAAATGGTACCCTACCACCTAGGCAATCTCTTTCGGCTACTTCTGGGCGAGCATCAAAGTGGTGATCACTTCTTTCGCGAACATTTTACGAATTTGCATTAAAACAAATAGAATGTTTGGATGCAGCACTTGAAAGTAAACACAAGCAAATACACTTTCGACAGAAGTTAGTCACTAGCTACACGAATTAACCCAATACTCAAGTTTGAACATTTTCGCATTATTTTCTGCCGCACCCTGTAAAAGCAAAGCATGCTGGCATTTTTTCAAACTACTAAAAATATTTGCAATATAAAGATGAAATAAGGTGGTATAAATTTTATAAATTAAACATACTACATTTTTTCTGCATGAACTGTATTGAAATATCTAATGCCAAAAAAGTTATAGCGATTTGAATTTAATTAAATCAGGTGCGTACATTATGAGAAGAGAGATTGATAATTTCCATTTAATTCCAACAACATTTATTGCTTATCTTGACAGATACGAGTATTTCGTCAACAATATCCAGACAACCAGTATTTAAATCAACTATAACCAATGTTTTTCTTAGAAACATTTATATATGTGGCTTAAATGTAACATGTCAAAAGGGATAAAATAAGGATTCAAAAATAAATGGCAATTGAGTTATCCATTTGATGAATAAGTTAATAAAAGACAACTGTCCTTCTGTCTCAATTTTGTTCCGTCTTGATCATGTTTTTCGAGCTTGTCATGTCGATATGACTACAGGCGAGGATTCTTTCCGGCTGCGAGATCCGACCTTTCCATCTGGTCGAACTGTTGAAAATAGTTGGAAAATGTACCCCACGTTTGAATGACACAGTACCGTCTTCTTCTCTGCTGATTATAAGCTCAAACTCCAACTGCCGGTAGCCACTTGATCCGGTAGCAGCACTTACACTTTCGTTCGACGATGAAAACCGGATAGTCCTCCAGGCGGTAGGCGACACCCTTTCCTACGGCAGCAGGGTAAATGCACCCTTCTTTTTGGGGAAATGCTCCTTAAACTTTGGAAAAATGCTCCTTAGATGCGTTTGCCCGGTATAATGCAATCGGAGGTATTAACCTTCTGGTTAGCGCTTGCCGGTTGTTTTGACGGGTCTTAAGTTTCTTCAAGATTGTACAGTTTTGACGGGTCTTAAGTTTCTGCATTTAAGAGTCGTCAAAATGAAATTAAGACCTGTCAAAACGAAATTTAGACTCGTCAAAATGAAAGTTAAACCCGTCACAACTCCCAAAAAGATTGCGGAGCGAAGCAAAAAGAAGGGTGCATTTACCCTTAACCCTTCCCTACTGTATCCGTAAGCTTTTCACTAAAGAACACTGAAAATTTGTTTTCGTAAATTAGCTTTCCCTCGCTTCGTAATAATGGATTTTATACATAGAACAAATATCTCGTATATTGTATGAAACATTCATATTGCTTTTTATCTAGTGAAATGCCTACAACTTGTTGTATAATGCACGAAATGGATTTCGTGAAGACCAGCCAATCGCTGCTTCACTGATGTTGCTGCTGGGATGGGCGGGAATAATTTATCTATCCCAAAATACAAATTTAGGGGCTGTCGAGAGTTTTAACTTCATACTCATTATCACCTCACCACCATGGCATAGTGATATCAACCGAGGATGCAGTATCAGATCCTTCCAAAGATACAGGATCGAATCCCATGTCAGAAACATTAAAAAAAAAGATGCTGGACAACTCCACGTGGTTGCGCTTTTTTGTTAATTATATTTCGAGTCGATAAAGTAGATCTCTCAGTCATTCAGGCAATCATAAGAGAGACGTTTCTTGTAAATTGGTAACAAAATATTCGTAGCTCTTTGTATTGTTTTCGTACAATGCACAATTGTTGTTTCTGTGTCAGCAAATGCTTCATGATTGTGACAGTTGCGCATGTGGCATTAATTACGAATGTATCTTCATAAAAAGAACAAATCAGTTTCGTTACTGAAAACAACGAACAGATCCATTAGTTCTACCTTCGATTTCGTAATATAAACTAAAATTAACTTTCAGTGTAAGCATGCTTGCAACTGCTATTTTTCGAAGGAAAGGTCACTTACTGTTTTACTTGCTAGAACATTTTTTTGCAGTTCAGAATCAATATCAAAATATGTAAAATTCGTGAAAAAACGAAGTTGCAGAAAAAATCAACACGTCAGCTTTTCAGCACGGCTTACTTCGATGTAATCATAGTAAGACTCGACTTACTTTTGAAACTTCCAAATCATGCACGGTGTCCATACAAGCAATTCTTCCAAAGACACAATAGGGCCTAAAAGTAAACGCAAGCATCTAGAGGGAAAAGTCCCACTTTTGGCACCTTTGGCAGTGGTCGTTAGGGTACATTTTTTGCAAACTATTTGCCTGCTGCGAAATGTTATAATCAATTGTTTTAATATTTCGTGACGGTCGCCATTTGTAAATTTCTATTTGTCATGCTGCTCTTGGCATAAGCTTGCTTTATATTTACGCTTCGGAATAATTTAGAGACCGTCTAAATTTACGAGCCGTTTTTGAAATTGTACAAAAGATTTAAGATATGCGGCGAAGGAAAAGCTGAAACTTTTTTAGCCACCGCTGGCTTCCAATTGACATGAATTTGGAACGGTATGTTCGATATATTCCAATCCAAACAGACGCTTTAGCTGGGAAAACCAAATTGGTCATCCTGAAAAGGACGGATTTTAAATGGTCCATGTTTGATTGATCATTTTTGGACCTGTCGTATGGCTCCCCATTCACATCTTCACTAATACTGTGCGACAATTCATTAGCCAGCAATACTAGTTCATATTTGCACCAGCAGTTAGTAGCAAGGTTACTAGTAACTGGTAATGCAAAAGTTGCCAGTAAATGCATTTTTTACACACATTAACGATGATGATGATGGCTTATACCGTTCATACAACCTAACCGCCTTATCGAAAGATGGCTGCCAACTAGATCACACTTATTTCGCTTATGGTTGTGCTACAAATTCACTACAAATTCTCTCTCTCTCTCTCTCCCTCTCTCTGTTTCTCTCCCCCCCCCCCCCTCTCTCTCTCTCTCTCTCTCTCTCTTTCTTTCTCTCTCTCTCTCTCTATCTTACGCGCGCACTGTTAATCAAACAGGAGCCACATATCACTCTTCGTAACCTCCGACAATCACCACCTACCTTTGTCGGTCATGTCAGTCATGTTATTCGTTGTCTACTTTTTGATGTTCACTCTTTTCCAAGTTTGCATCTGGATTTAACAATGATTGATTCATTCTTTCGTATGCAAATAGTTTCGTTTGCGGAAATTTGCGGATTATTTAAACTTTTTACGTTTTTTACTAAAAACCTCAATATCTTAACCCGGTAACAACTTGACAGCTCCAGAGTAAAGTCAATGTACCCCGATAATCTTGGCTCACTGGTTCTGTCAAATCGAATGAATCCTAGAACAAATTATCAATTGAACGTATTTACATCGACTGTTATTTTCAAAGCTGTGGAGCTCATATTCGTACTTGATGAATATAATGCTGACGATATGTTGTAATTTTTCCTAAATGTTAAATGGTGGATATTTTTACCCTTCTTACAGAGAATATATAGAAGCATAAACACACTCGAGACTTAGACTACTAGCAAAAGATTGAATAATTTAAAAACCGTAATTATAAAAACACTCCGAAATTTTCAGCACTTGAAAAATATCCGAAAGCTAGCAAGACGTGAATAAAATGGCAGCCTACTTCACTTTTAAATGGCGCACTATACTTCTCAATGTGTGACGCTCTGAAACCTTCAGCACAATGGAAAGCCACCGAAGCAAAGAAAAAAAATCGCTTTGCTAAGGGTACACTGAGAAAAAAGATTGGTAAACGCAAACATATTCTAGTTTCATTTAACAGGAATTTCACGTTGAATTGGGCACAAACATCATATTAGTTTGATTTGACTACCTACGGTGGTTAAAACAAACTAAAATTTTGAGTAATTGTTTCGGGAACTAAGCAGTTAAGTTCAACTGACATCCGTTTGAATTTACCATTATGTTGGTTGTTTCATTATGACAGCTACGAAAACAAACAGATTTGTTGGTTGATTCTACCAACGCTTATGGTTTGTTTCAAACAAATTTTAGTATGATTTAAACTGAAATGCTGTTTGAAACAAACAAACAAAAACGGTTGAAACAACAAACATTTCCGTTTACAATCACCTTACATTTCTTCTGTAATTTCAATTATTTGAATAAAATGCTAACAAACATCAGAAAAGTGCACATTTACATTTATCGACTTCTATCAGTTTAAGAGGAATCAACAAATGTTACTGCGAGCCTTTCTACTATTTTCAGGTTTTTTTAAGTAAAATATTAAATTTTCACCTATTGGTGAGTGACAGCGTCAGAGCATGCAGCGGGACTGGATGACGGAAAATATTTTTATTTTTTCTCCAATTTAAATATCAGTTTGATTTAACCGCCGCTTTGGTAGAATCAATCTAAAATTTTAATTTGTTCCCCTGGGCCAAAGCAACCTGTGTTTTGGTAATAATAAATCCCTTTCAAGGTGGAAACAACAAAAATATTGGGGCTTATTACGGTTCTCACTTTCCCCCGTGACACCCGTAATAAGGGACATACTTTTATTTCGATTTACTCGTGAGTTTTTTCACCGTGATTCGTTTTCACCCGTGAAGTAAAACTCGTAATAAGGCCCATTAGTTTTGAACAACCATGATTTGTGTTGTATTGTGGTAATATCTTCAGGTAGAAACAACCAACCTGCCTGTTTGTTTCGAAACAAAATCGTTGGTTTAAAACAACTTTTAACTTTTTTAGTTTGGATGTCAACAAACAAGTTTGTTGTTTCAAACGGGACTGTTTTTTCTCCGTGGAGCAATGGTAGCATTAGAGCTTGCTCTCTTTTCTCTTTCAAGCACACATGATGGATGGGATTTTTTTTTCATCGCTGTGTGCTTGAAACAGAAAGGTCAATAAATTTCATCAAGTTTTATGCTTGGTGCTGAGAGAAGTGTAACTTATACATTAAATAAAAGAGAAACTCATACATTAAATTAAAAATAATCTCCTCTTCAGCATTCTTTATCTCCTGTTTCTCTCTCTCTCTCTCTCTCTCTCTCTCTCTCTCTCTCTGTTTCACTTTCCCTCATTCCCATTCTCAAGTAATGATGATTTATATTCGATACAATTGAAATCAAATTAATGGAAAGAAAGCCACATCAACATTACGCCTCAATAAAAATTTGTTCTTGCACTGTTTTTAACATCCACACATAAGGAAACGAAAACATGTAATCCAAAGCTAAAAAGCGGTAGTATCGAGAATGGATGGCCCTTTTGTTTATGCACGGTAGAGACATCTACAATTTGTAGATGGGTACGTGAAACTAAGCTCATCTGTCAAGATGCTCGGGGGTTGTACCCTTTTGGGCAACCCCCCCCCCCCAAACCCCCTCCGGGTTGGGGGTTTTAGTATTCGCCTTTTTTATTTTTTTTTTTTCTTTTTTTTTCCCCTTTCCAAAATCTTTGGGCCTCCCGGAACGTTTGTTCTGTCTCTTCGATACTCGCGCTGCCAAACAATAGATTACCGAGACAATACGAAACGCGCCATGCCCGATAACAAAATTGTGCGCAATCGAAGCAAACTCTTTTTTTCGTAAACTTTCAATTTTTACAATTGCATCCTTCAAACTATTTCATCACTGTTAATAATATATGCATCGATCAAGTAGATGCTTCTAAAGAACAATCTATGCTTATCCATTTAAAATAACGATTGTAGGATTTGGTAAAAATAGGAGGCCTTAGAGAATGTCATGCCTTCTATTGATGTCGAATCTCATTGGCTTAGCACTAAAGCCTGTCCACGTTAAATTTCGGATACTTTTCTTTCAGTGCAGATTTTGATTATTTCACGGATCGCTGAAACGTTACACTTATATGGCAGTTGAAACTCTCCACTTTATTTCGTGGCATAACATGTTTACATTCTTGTTATATTCAGTAAAATGGCGTCAATAAAAGTGGAAGTGCGCAAACGCAACAATGAAACAGCCAATCCACCGAATTGTCCAGAAATTTGCCCAATAGAGAAGTACTGGGCTCTAGTTAGGCGGAAACTCTTCGAAACTAAAAAGAAAGCAAATGGTACCGATGATTTCAAGAGAAGATGGAGAATCGCTACGGCGGGCGAATCTGAGGATACCATACGGAACCTGATGGCGGGTGTACCACAGAAAGTACGAGAATTTTACAGAAAGAAGGATTAACATCTTAATCAACTGTTTCTAATGTAGATACAACTCTTTTATTGTGAAATAAACATTCGATTTCAGTGAATTCTTTGTAATTTTTTTTTTTGTTTAGAAATTGAGAACCTGGGATGGGTATAATTCCTTGTGTCCTGGATAATTCCTATAGTTAATCCTTTTCTTAGAATCTAAGTTTTGGTACACCATACCATACGCTCCTTAGAGTATTAAGTGTAAATGTATAAAAGAGCCTTATTACGGGTGTCACGAAACGATCTCACATTAGCATCCAAATTCAGGATGTCATATCGATCCCCACAACTGTTTCACGTATGAAGTAGAAGTAGATAATTTTTTCGAGCTTGTCATGTCGATATGACTACAGGCGATGACTTTTTCTGGCTTCGAGATCCGACCTTTCCGTCTGGTCGAACTGTTTAAAATAGTTGGAAAATGTACCCCACTTTTGAATGACACAGTACCGTCTTCTTTTCTGTTGATTATCAGCTCAAAATCTAACTGCCCGCAGCCACTTGATCCGGCAGCATCACTTACACTTTCGTTCACTCCAGGTGGTAGGCGACACAATTTCCTACGGTATCCGCAAGCTTTTCGCTCGAGTAAGCATGCTTGCAACTGATCCAAAGGAAAAGTTCACTGCCTGTGGTATTTGTTAGAACATTTTTTTTGCAGTTCAGAATCTAGAGAAAAAATTGCTCCTTTGGCAACTTTGGCAGTGGTCGTAAATGTACATTTTTCGCTAAACATTCGCCTACTGCGAAATGTTTAGACCCGCACACCACCAACAGTTTATAACAGGTCGCGTGCAAACGTGAAGTATGAAAAATAGAAAGAGAAAAATGTCGCACTATTTTTACCGACAGTTTCAAACAGTTTAAAAATCGCGTGTGACTATATTCGATACCTTGAATAAAAACGCACTTTTTTGGTAATCTTTGGTTATGAGCTGTCAGTTTCCATTCTTATAATAGGATTCCATGTAGTAAACATCATATGTATGCAATAATGCGAGCAGCGGCGCTATAACCAAGCTATTTAGAACCTGCATTCGGAGGAAATGCCAATGCAGCACCAGAGCGTCTGTTCTCCAGGTTAGGAGCGGCTCAAAACAGCGTCTGTTCCCCATGTCAGGGGCGGCTGAAGCACTGTCCATGTGCCAGCCTGGGACTCTAGAAGCCAGCCGTAGACAAAAGCAAGCACAGGAACCTTTACAACAGAATACGACCCAGAACAATCGGCGAGGACCACAGCGACGAAACAGGACTAGCGATTGGAAACTCGGTACGTGGAACTGCCGATCGCTCAAATTCGTCGGAAGTACCCGCATACTCTCCGATGCACTGAAGGATCGTAAGTTTGGCATCGTAGCGCTGCAGGAGGTGTGCTGGAAGGGATCCATGGTGCGTACGTTTAGAGGTAACCATACCATCTACCAGAGCTGCGGCAACACACACGAGCTGGGAACAGCTTTTATAGTGATGGGTGACATGCAGAAGCGCGTGATCGGGTGGTGGCCGATCAATGACCGAATGTGCAGGTTGAGAATCAAGGGCCGGTTCTTCAACTTCAGCATTATCAACGTGCACAGCCCACACTCTGGAAGCACCGATGATGACAAAGAGGCATTTTACGCGCAGCTCGAACGCGAGTACGACCGCTGCCCAAACCATGACGTCAAGATCATCATCGGGGACCTCAATGCTCAGGTTGGCCATGAGGAGAAATTTAGACCGATTATTGGAAAGTTCAGCGCTCAGCAGCGAACGAACGACAACGGCCTCCGACTTATTGATTTCGCCGCCTCCAAAAATATGGCCATTCGTAGCACCTACTTCCAGCACAGCCTCCAGTATAAGTACACCTGGAGATCACCGCAGCAGACAGAATCGCAAATCGACCACGTTCTGATCGATGGACGGCACTTTTCCGACATTACCGACGTCAGGACCTATCGTGGCGCTAACGTCGACTCCGACCACTACCTGGTGATGGTAAAATTGCGCTCAAAACTATCCGTCGTAAACAACGTACGGTACCGACGCCCGCCACGGTACAACCTAAGGCGGCTGAAGCAACCGGATGTCGCCACGGCCTACGCGCAGAATATCGATGCAGCGTTGCCGGATGAGGGTTTGCTCGACGAAGCCCCTCTCGAGGACTGCTGGAGGAATATCAAAGCAGCCATCAACGACGCAGCAGAGAACGTCGTCGGGTACGTTGAGCGGAGTCAAGGGAACGACTGGTTCGACGAAGAGTGCAGGGAGGTTTTGGAGGAGAAGAACGCAGCGCGGGAAGTAATGCTACAGCACGGGACCCGGCAGAACGAGGAGCGTTATAAACGGAAGCGGAGGCAGCAGACCCACCTATTCCAGGAAAAGAAACGCCGCCTGGAAGAAACTGAGTGCGAGGCGATGGAGCAGCTGTACCGTTCCCAAGAAACACGGAAGTTCTATCAGAAGTTCAACACGTCCCGAAAAGGCTTTGTGCCGCGAGCCGAAATTTGTAGGGATAAATATGGGGGCATTCTGACAGACGGCCGTGAGGTGATCCAAAGGTGGAAGCAGCACTACGACGAACACCTGAATGGCGCAGAGGACGCGGGCGTTGAAGTCCAAGTCGGTGGAAGAAATGACTACGTCAGCACAGCAGAGGATGGGAACGAACCAGCTCCCACGCTGAGGGAAGTTAAGGATGCTATCCAACAACTCAAGAATAACAAAGCAGATGGCAAAGATGGCATCGGAGCTGTACTCATTAAGATGGGCCCGGAAAGGCTGGCCATCTATCTGCATCGGCTGATAGTCCGAATCTGGGAAACAGAACAGCTACCGGAGGAGTGGAAGCAAGGGGTTATATGCCCTATCTACAAGAATGGCGATAAGCTGGGGTGTGAGAACTACCGAGCGATCACAGTCCTAAACGCTGCCTACAAAGTGCTATCCCAGGTCATCTTCAGCCGGCTTTCACCAAAAGTAAATGAGTTCGTGGGAAGTTATCAGGCCGGTTTCATCGACGGGCGCTCGACGACGAACCAGATCTTTACTGTACGGCAAATCCTCCAAAAATGCCGCGAATACCAGGTCCCGACGCATCATCTGTTCATCGATTTAAAGGCGGCGTACGACAGTATCGACCGCATAGAGCTATGGAAGATTATGGACGAGAACGGCTTTCCCGGGAAGCTCACTAGACTGATTATCGTTTGAATCACGCCGGGGACTACGTCAAGGTGATGGACTTTCGTGCCTGTTGTTCAACATTGCGCTAGAAGGTGTCATGCGAAGAGCCGGGCTCAACAGCCGGGGTACGCTTTTCACTCGATCCGGTCAGTTCGTTTGTTTTGCGGATGACATGAACATTGTCGGCAGAAGATTTGAAACGGTGGCAGAAATGTACACTCGCCTAAAACGCAAAGCTGCGAAAGTCGGACTGGAGGTGAATGTGTCGAAAACAAAGTACATGCTAGCAGGAGGTACCGAGCGCGACAGGGACCACCTAGGCAGCAGTGTTACGATAGACGGGGATACATTCGAGGTGGTGGAAGAATTCATCTACCTTGGATCCTTGCTTACGGCTGACAACGGCAACAGCCGTGAAATCCGAAGACGCATCATCAGTGGAAGTCGTGCCTACTACGGGCTCCAGAAGAACTTGCTGTCAAGAAAGATTCACCCCCGCACTAAATGTACCATGTACAAAACGCTGATAAGACCGGTTGTTCTCTACGGGCACGAGACGTGGACGATGCTCGAGGAGGACCTGCAAGCACTTGGTGTTTTCGAACGCCGGGTGCTTAGGACCATCTTTGGCGGCGTACAGGAGGATGGAGTGTGGCGGCGAAAATGGAACCACGAGCTCGCTGAACTCTACGACGAACCCAGCATTCAGAAGGTCGCGAAGGCTGGAAGGATACGGTGGGCAGGGCATGTTGCGAAAATGCCGGACAACAACCGTGCAAAAATGGTGTTCGCCTCGAATCCGGCCGGTACAAGAAGGCGTGGGGCACAGCGAGCACGATGGGCGGACCAGGTGCAACAGGATCTGGCGAGTGTGGGTCGTCAACGAGGTTGGAGAGAGGCAGCCATAGACCGAGTATATTGGCGAAATGTTGTAGATGAATAAATACACATATATTAGCTATGTTTTTGCAAAATTGGTTTCTTCAACCTCTTCTTCTAGGCTACATGCCCGCACCTTGGACTTAATGCTACCCATGGAATCCTGTGCAACACTTGCGCCATCTTTCTTACAAAATTTCATCCACTTTTTTTCAAATCCTTGTCGTTTGAAAACCTTCCCTGTTTACCGGAGCATGCCCTTCTTAATCGCACAGAATTTGACAAGCTTTAACCAGCGGAGGCTTGGTCCGTTATGCGATGATTTGACACAAACTTATTTTTCAGAATGTTAACAAAGACACACAGTGAGAATCATCTGTCTCACGTCGTGCAGTTTCGTGTAGAAATCGTGTTTATACTTTCTGGGACACCCTGTAGTTTGAAGATGAAATATCTGAAAATAAAATAATTATTGAATCTTCTTTAAAAAAACTAACTGCAAAATATTTCTCCTTCACTCATCGTTTGCATAATGTAAAGCTTGTAGACCTTCACTTAAAATCTCATTGCATTCTCTAAAGGGCGAACACGAAATTATTGCGACACCGAAAATGTCATGCCAATTTTCTTATAATGTTTAGAATCAAACCAAAATTTTAGGGTAGTTTTATACATATATTTACTTCAAAAATCAAAAGAAAAGTTAATCGATGGAGCCTTGAGTTTAAAATTGAACGCATTTTCGCTTGATGCTCTCCATCAATGTCTTTACAGTGTCATCCGGTACCAGTTTCTCAGTTTTTTTTCCATTTTCTTAACATGTCCTTCTCGTCTTTGACTGTCTTCTTGCTCTTCCGAAGTTCCCGCTTCATCATTGCCCAGTACTGCTCCACCGGGCGAAGAACCGGACAGTTTGGCGGATTCATGTCCTTTGGAACAAAATGGACATAATTGGCCTCATACCACTCCAGGACACTTTTAGAATAGTGGCATGATGCCAAATTTGGCCAAAATAGCGGAGCTTCGTCGTGCTGCTGCAAGAACGGCAAAAGGCGCTTCTCGAGGCACTCAGATTTGTAGATCTCGCCATTTACTGTGCCCTTTGTCACGAAAGGCTCACTCCTCAGTCCGCAAGAGCAGATGGCCTGCCAAATGAGATATTTGGAGGAGAACTTCGACATTTTCTTCTTCTTAAATTTGTCGTCCACATAGAACTTGCTCTTGTCGGTGAAAAACTCCAACCCCGGAATTTGCTTAAAATCGGCTTTTATATACGTTTCGTCGTCCATCACACAGCAGCCATATTTTGTCAGCATCTTCTCGTAGAGCTTCCGTGCCCGAGTTTTAGCCGTCGATTGTTGCCGCTCATCGCGGTTTGGGAAGTTCTGTACCTTGTATGTATGTAGTCCAGCTCTCTTTTTTGCATTCTGGACGTAGCTCTGCGACATGCCGATCTTTTTAGCCAAATCACGGCTTGAGACGTTGGGATTTGCTTTAATCATCCGCTTCACCGTTCCCTCCGTCTTTTTGTTCTCCGGTCCCGATTTTCTTCCAGCTCCTTTGCCGTGGTCCAACGTCAACCGCTCCTGGAACTGCTTCAACACTCTGGAGACGGTTGAATGGTGAATGTTCAACATTTTTCCCAACTGCCGGTGCGACAGGTCAGGAAATTCCAGGTGTTTGGAAAGAATTTGTTCTCTCGGCTCGCGATGGTTCACCTCTATTTTCGTTGAATCGAAAAACACGACTTTGAGTTTGACAGCACGTAAACAATACACATCAATGAGAAAGTGTGCAAAATTTGGTTGATTTTTACCCAATGGTAAAAAAGTTATGCCCTGTTGAATGTGTCGCAATAATTTCGTGTTCGCCCTTTATAACATCGCTTATTTAAAAAATTAGCTAAAGATATCATATAGATTCGTTTCAAAACTTAAGAAAAATGAAAAAAAAAAATCTTGGCTGCCAATATTCAAAAATAGCAAATTTACTAAACATTTCCAAATTTTTCGTGTCAGACGTTCTCAAATAAATCCATGATCGAAAATGCATCGTTCGTAAGAAACTTAGTCAAATTCTTAGATGTGTTCACGATTGGCAGCTGAAATGGAAGGTTTTGAGAATAAGGGCAAATCCACCACTCTCGGACCGTGTTGCTTCTCAGTACCGTCCACAGGGTTTGTCTGCGAGGATATCATTCGGTTCGTGCCAACATGCAATAAACAGTTCAGAGTAGGTGCAATTCATCAGTCGTTGCCAACCAAGATCGAATTTTCAGAGCATCGACGAAAACTGAGCTCCTCAAACCAATAAATCTTTCGGTCCCACTTGGTGCAGCTGATTTAGAACTGTTTAACAACGGTATTCATCGCTCGCTGCAGTGTCGACCTACTGCTGCGGGATCAGGTGGCCAACACTCGTTTAACCATTTTGAGCTTTTCTTCCAGCGCGCTGCCCAGTGCCGCGTCTATCAGGCACACAAACAGGTGATTGATAAACGGTGGCACTTATTGGGACCGGTGCAGAAAGCACTGGATTTGAGTGGAAAGCTTTTTACGGATCAGTGCTCCATTTGACGGCACCGGCCGGGGTAACGTTTTCAAGTCACCGTTGTTGTTATCGTTGCAATAAATTCTGCATTGCAAGACCTGCCGACGTTCAACAGACGAAGACAAACGTGTGGTGAACGACGGGTGGGTCTCCCCGTGTAAATCGAAGCTCGATTTCATTTCGTTTGTAGCCCATATATCTTTCGTTATGGGAAATTCACTCAGCTCACTTACAGGGCTTGCAGCAGAGACACAACCAGACCCAGACATAATAATGAAATGTTGCATTTTCTATTCAGACACCTATAAGAAAACTGTCCGTAAGATTGCATAACCGCCCTGACCAACTGCTACTGCTGCTGAAGCTGATGCTAGGAGGTTCAGGTGTTCATTTAATTGAATTACCTTCACACATTTCTACCTCTGTTCGAGGGTAGAATCCTAATCGAGCTCGTTCAATTGAAACACGATCTGCCTGCTTTGGATTCCTGGGGACAAATTTTCCATGCCCAACATTCACGATTGCACACGAATCAATTAATCGTCTATCGATTCGTTCGATTGGCGATGGTGGAGAATGTCTTTGCGGATCCAGTTCAATCAGCGTCATTAGAAACCATTCAGAGCGAGCCAACCCCTATACAAATGTTCTGAATGCTTACAAGCAATAATTGCTTACATGGGTTTGCGTGCAAAGCCGACCACTTCAAAAACTCCGCTGCAGCATCCTGTGATCGACTTTTAATGATATGCATCAAGAACGTTGAAGTTGTCGGATTGAATTCCATTCGAGCGAGGGAGCGCTGATCTGTATCAACCCGAAGGGCCCTGCAGCATTCGTCGACCTCTGCTGCTACGGTTGCTGTCTATAGATTGAATCCTTCCAGCGGGCAACAGCAGAACAGTACGCTTGGTAGCATTAGCATACAGAATTTTACCCCAAGACGTGGTATGTGCATATGGGCTTTTAAATTAAGAGCTTTAATTTTATGCTTCGTTTTGGCTGATCTCACGTAGCAGAAGAGTGGGTGCACCATTTTTTTCCCACAGTATTGAGGAGTTTTTGCGCGGTTGACTGGGTACGTTTTTACAAAATGCTACAAACTAAACGGCCGGCTTGTCTAAACATTGTGTTTAGTTAATGCCAATTTGTATGCTTTTATGCGGGAAGGGCGAAGGGTGTATGTTCTGACCTCCGATTCTTGGGAGGTATTCTGTAGTTTGCTGTCATGATATATCAAGCCTTTGGAAATGGTATAGGACGGTTTGTGTTTTGATAAATTTAAGTTATTAGTGATTTTATCCATTGTGAAATGGAAGCGTATTGTGAAATGCTACGAAAAAATGGGCTGACTCACTCGAAAATCCCACAACTTGTGATATAAATAGTAGTAATTAAATCCCATTACAAGCAGCAGCATTCTAGTTCATTGAAATCGAAAGTTGTCTCGCCTCCCAGTTCTGGGGTTTGTTCGTCTAACAGACCGTACAAACCACAACAACAGCATGCTCAACAGCTTGCAGTTTCTCCTTGCACTGTCATTTACATCCCCGTGTGTGATCTGATGCACCTTCCAGTCTGTTGTTTTCCCATAGCGGCTAATAGGTAATTTAAATTTTCAATCAGCCGCCAAACTTGCACAAATCGCTTCTAACGCTAGCCAGGTGCACCTCGTTGGCCCGGTTGCAACAGATCACCTGGCTTAGATAGGTCAATCCCTGGAGCACCAAGACGACAACGACATTGCACTACTCTGACGTGAGTTGGAGCTACCTAGATGGTGAAGGTATTTCCTCTTGGCTGCGGATTCGAGTAAATCAGATCGTTTGGCGCGAATGTTCGCGCTTGGGCATTTGAACAATATGAAAAAAAAACCAGCTCGGGTGTGCAAATACTACGTTCGTCGGTCGCTTGGACGTTTATGTATTACAGGTCTGATTTATGGGCTCAATGTCAATCAAGGTCGATTTTGTTTGTTATTATTACACCACTGGTTGCCTTTTCGCTTCGACCCGGATTGCTTTGAATTATAAACAGCAAGGGGAGGTACAAAGTCAAGAACGTCCGGCCAGGTTTGTATGAGATCAGCCATTCGGGAATGTAGTTCCTGGACTTGGTCGTTTATTGCTCATGGTAGGTGAGAATTACGGTACGTTAGACTTATATTGTTTTTAATCCGTGTGGATTAAAAGACAGTTTAAGTGGCTTACAAGAAGGTGTTAGATCTATACATGAATCACTTTAAGGCGATCAAGAATGCCCATAAAGTTGAGGTGGATGAAATGAAATTTTCTAATAAATCTTCTGAATACAATTAAATTCAGTCTTTTGAGTATCTATTCCATGTATTAGGGAATTTTTCTGTTATTGTTATTATTAATTTTATGTTACTTAGGTTTTAGCATTTTGAATATATTTTTAGCGTATTATTGTAAATTGAATATTATTTAGAGAGTGAAATATATTGTATTGTACCGTATTTGTGATAATGTTTGCAAAAGTCACAGCTTGAAAGAAACCTTTAATTTTCTGCGCTATCTAATGCCAAAAACAAAATGCTAGATTTGGCAGAAATTAATGGGATATTTCTTGTAAATTTAAGCCAGATAACGCTGAAATCAGGTCTATTGTATGGAAAATTGCAAACATGGTTGTATGGCGTACAAAAATGGCAGACAATTTCGTTGTTTACACTTGGTTTGGCTTGGAATTTCAACGATGGGAAATTTTACGTGCCTGTTAAAATTCGTTTTTTTCTGTGTCAAAATTTCAAAACATCAAAATTTAAAAAAAATCTCCAATATTTGATTTTGATTTTTTTTCACATTCAAAAAGGGGATGTTCTCGAGATTCTAAAACTATATTAATCATCGATCGAGTTTCCACTTGCCGCAATTACGGCCTCTACACGCTTCCGGAACAATTGGCAGCTCCTAATAATATAGCCTTGATCCATTTCTCTACAGGTAAGGGTCAATGTTTGTCTTGAGCTGTACTCGGGTGGCCTTTAGGACAACTCTTGGCCTTCCTTACGCGCCATACTGAGTAACCCAGTCATCCCTGGATTTAACCACCACCAGCGAGCCATGATGCATTTGATTATTGACGATTCAATGACGGTGCTCCCTAGAGATTGTACACTGAAAATATTGTTCCGTAAACTCACTCAAGCTCGTTTTGTAAACATAGTTTTCGTTCATTAAACACATATCTCATAAATTGTAAGCAACATTCGTACTGCTTGTCATCAGCAAAATGCTTTCATTACACCTTATTCGTACAAATTAACGGGTATCCACTAAAAAATGAGAACGAAAAGAATGGGTCAGGAAAAAATACCAGTGAAGTTTTGTTCAAACTGATTTATTTTATTAAAAGGGTCAACTTAAATCTTCAAACTAAGTTTAGTGAATATTCTCATATGGTCCGTGGTCCGCCGTGCGGCGCAGCTTAGTCGTTATGCTGGAACATGACCGTTGGACGGCAGCCACATCGATTTTTCGGATGCAGCTTTTGATCCTGTTGGTAAGTTGCTTGGTGTTCTTGGCCTTCCAATTATCCTTGTATACCATGGAGCTCAAAAGACCGAAGAAATCCTCGATAGGACGGCACTGTGGCAAATTTGTCGGATTCCGGTCTTTTGGGACATATGGTATATTTTGGCTCTCCAAAAACGTTAGCGTTTTTTTTGCGTAGTGCGATGATGCCTTGTCCGGCCAAAACACGTATTTGCCATCCGAGTGATGTTGTTTAAGAAATGGGATGAGTATTTTCTGCAAACACTCTCTTTGGTACACCTCCTGGTTGATGGCCAAACCGCTTGGTTTGAACCACGGCTTCGAAATACCCTTATCGGATATTACGATGTATAACATAACCTTCGATTCAAATTTGTGCTTGAACTTATACATTACTTTTGGAGGAGTAGTAGATTTGTCCTTAGTGTAGAATCGGTCGTTTCCCGGTATCTGAGACTTCGAAAGAGGAAAGTAGCTTTCGTCGTCCAGAACGAAAGATTTTCCGCCGTAATTCCGAGTCATCCAGCGGCATTGGGATTTCACGGTTTGAATCTGCTCATCTGTGTACTCTGGGGATCTGGTTTTCTTTCTACACACTATTCCTTCTTTCTTTAGCGTCTTGCAGATGAGTGACTTCGAACAATGGAACTTTCGGGCTGCTTCCCGTTGACTTACCGAATCCTTGTTGTTGAACATGCTGCGCAGCGAGTGGAGCGTTTTCTCATTCATTATTTTCGCTGGACGGCCGCAACCTTTCTTCCGGGTTACTCTCATGCATGCCAGGATACGGTATACGGTGGATACCGGAACTTTTTCACGACAAAAATGGTCCACCGTGTATTTTTTTCCACGATCTTCGTTCGCTTGAAAGAATTGTACAACGCGCGCGCGCAGTTCTTCCTGTTTCGACGGCATGCTGAACACGACTGAACATGTTAGAGTGAAATAAGAGTGTATGAAAATTTTCTGGAGAGTGCAACGATTCATTCATCTAAAGTGACATTTCTATGCGGCCGTTTTTGTTCTGATGGAAAAGTATTGAAATCATTCTCATTTTTTAGTGGACACCCGTTATAAAAGGAATTTTTTGGGACCAATCAATCCCCCCCCCTCTTCTATCGTATCTGAACATGCTGGTGTTGCTGTCGTGTCCTGTGGCGGTAAAAAAAATTTGTTAAACTCGAATTGAAATTAAAAGCGTTCACGACTTTGTTTTCCATAGCCTAGAGCGATGAACCACGGATTCAGTAGCAACTCTTCTCAATTGGACAGGATCGAATTCCCAAATCATCAACACTATAAAATTGTAGGTGGGTTATACCAGGGATATAACCGCGAGGATCACGTAGGACAGCGTTGGAAATAATGGTATCATCTTATTTATACATATCAAAACACATATTAAAATTAAAATGTTTATTATTTTGCTTGACCCATCTCTTCTTATGAAATTCGGTTTAGTTTAATGAAAAAAATATTCAGTTCGGGTTTGATGAAAAATCTCTGCCAAATTCACTACTCTCGACTGAATGCCTCAAACAATCCGAAATGTGCTAGTTTTGATAATATGCACTGGTTGCTCACGATAAATCACGAACATTTCACTTAAACACTAGCTCTTTTGTTGCAAAATTAAATTATTCGTCCTGAAACGCTTATAAAAATTAATTTCTATTTTCGGTTTATTTGGCCACGGTTTCAATCTATTAAGTATTTACATATAGCGAGCACCACGCTCGCGATTGACGATCCGTCAGGAAATGTTTTGTTATAACTATTATAATTTTTATCTAGTTCATTTAGGATGCATTCGCGTTAACTTAACGGAGTCGACATTTCATTGTTTATTTTATAACATGCATAACTTAATAATACGATTTGTTGGACTTGGACCATTCACACGCGGATTACTCGAAGTTAAAAGGGGTGTTATGTTTTGGGGATGGATTGGACAAAGGAACATGGAAATGGTATCCTGTAACCTCATCAGTGAATTGTTGCCAGCACTAGATCGCTTTGCGATATCAGTGCTCGATTTATGTGTTCAGCCGGTTGTAGTTATCATTAGCCGACGATGAGATTCCTCAAGATGTCCGAACAAAATAAACACCAACTATTGGATAAAGAAAACAAACAAAAAATAATAAAAATAACAGTTCAAACTCCCATAGGGTAAACGCACCCATAGTGAAGGTAGTACCAATAGTGGTTGTATTGAAATAAAATACCTGCTATATCAAAGAAATTCTGCAGTTCTGCTCACAAGTTGGCTACATGACGTTCAACTAGATTGTACGGAACTATTGAGTTGAAAAAATATTTGGGTTAGTGTTAAAATGACTGTAAAATATCGTTTTTAAAATAAATGAATATAATCTACTAAATTTCTTATGTTTTTATACGCAACATTAATTTTTTATTAACGGTTAAAATTGATATTATTTCACATGAGCTCCATTTTTTTGCTCGCTATTAGCTTAAATTCTATTTCTTTCAACAAAATAAAACCCTAAAAACATTTTTCTTGACTTTTCCCGCTGCGGGGCTCACAAAAACACACATGTTTCCGTAGTGGTTGCATTCGAATTTGAACACGATGATTTCAAACTAAATCGGACTGTGAATGATATTCAAGACGCTTCATTTTTACAATGTCAGCTCGATATATTCACCGAATGGTGTGAAACAAATCGTCTAGATCTCAACGCTGATAAATGCTCCGTTATCTCATTTTCCCGCAAACGCAGTTTGATTGGTTTTGACTATAAGGTTGGATCTACAATTCTCAAAAAGGAATCTGTTGTTAAGGATCTAGGTGTGTTATTAGACTCCAAATTGACGTTTAAGGAACATGTTGCTTCAAAAACATTCGATGTTTAAAATCACTGTAGTTAGTGAGGTCAATATTAGAATACTCATCTGTCGTTTGGGCACTGTACTATCAGAATAGCATCTCACTTATCGAGGCGATTCAGCGCAAACTTCTGCGCTTCGCTTTAAGACAACTTCCATGGAATGATCCAACTAATTTGCCCAGCTATGATGCGCGATGTGAACTTATAGGTCAAGAGTTACTGAGTATACGTCGTGATGTTGCAAAAACGCTATTTTTTTTCTGACCTTCTTCAATCGAAAATTGAATTTCCTCGACTGTTGTCGCTTCTCAACATAAATATTCCCTATCGTTAACTTCGCTCGATTTCGTTCCTTTTTCTACATGGTGTTCGAACAAATTACGGGCGTATCGAACCATTTTCAAGTATGTGTCGATCCTTTTACCGCTGTTCTATTGGATTTGACTTCGCTGTTCCTCGTTCCAGTCTTCGAAAAAGATTTTACAAAGTACTCGCAGTTCCACAGAACAATACACGTTAGTTTTTTTTTAGTTCAAGATAGTTTATTATTATGTATAGCTCATTAAGTAGATTTATGCAAACATTGTGTCATTTTGAAGCTATGTAACACTCTGTTGAAACAAACAGGAGAGGAGGTTTTGCGCCCATTTGAGAAATGGCTCACAGCTGCAGCTCTACTTAAACGGGCTTTTCCCTGCTCCAAATAAAGATAAAGATAAAGACGAATTACGATATCCGGAAAATTTCCAACCGATTGATGTAAACATCATGAAAATCTATTGAACATTTATGAAATTATAAGCGTTTAATTTGTAACGATATTTCGTGACGGTCGATTATTTTTCGATTTTCTATTGACAACCAACCTTTGCCGTAAGACATATCAATTTTTCATGACGGCAGCTATTTTTAAATTGTGCGCAATGCTCAAAGTATGCAGCGGAGGGTAAATCGAAATTGTTTTAGCCCCCGCTGTCTGCCATTTGCTTGTTGTTAGATAAATTCAAATTAAACAAACTCTATAAAATTAGGATTGGTCGTCCTGAAAAAGACAGATTTGAATAAGTCCTTCTCGGTCTTTTCACGAAGCAGGTTATTTCTGCCGTGCACGTTGCGCTTCAGATAAAGATGGCTACCAAGAATATCACACACTCAAGCACGTTATTTTGCTCCTCGTGATGGCACTCACCGGCTGGATACAAATCATCACCAGCTTGGGTAACCGAATGCCTAGCACACCACTGCATATACAATGGCTGCCAAGCAACGGTTGCCTAGCCAAGGGCTTGCTAGCAACAGTCTCAGAGCAATCAACTAGCTCACCACTGGTTGGTCGCCAGTGCACTTTCACCTGCTACGTTGGCGCCTTGCCGCTCCGCACTACAGGTTTCATGCCATCGGGGTTGCCTCCAGAGTTCATACCATTGCAAGCTGCCTGTTCCTTGATCACTCCATGTGCTACTCAGCTCCAGTACTGCGACACTAATGAGTAAAATTGCGAAGGTGTGCCCGTTTTATATCGTTCAGTGCTGCAGATGAGCCCTCCCTTGCTTACATTTGAAATCTGTGATAGTAAAGTACAGTGCATTTAGTAAATCTACTCTGAAAAATCGGCATTATAAGGCATCACCTTATGTTTTGGTTATTTTCATTAGCTTAAAATTGTTAAGGGATAATGTTTGATAATCGAATTAAAACGCGGGAGAATTTCCAACCGACCGATGCTCTTATTTTAAAATTTTTTTGCTTATAAATTTTAGGTTTTATTTTTTTCCATTTTTCCTTACCGGTCCTTTTTTTTTAGATTTTCAATTGACACCTTATATAAAGGGCGAACACGAAATTATTGCGACATATTCAACAGGGCATAACTTTTTTACCATTGGGTAAAAATCAACCAAATTTTGCACACTTTCTCATTGATGTGTATTGTTTACATGCTGTCAAACTTGAAGTCGTGTTTTTCGATTCAACGAAAATGGAGGTGAACCAACGCGAGTCGAGAGAACAAATTCTTTCCAAACACCTGGAATTTCCTGACCTGCCGCACCGGGAGTTGGGAAAAATGTTGAACATTCACCATTCAACCGTCTCCAGAGTGTTGAAGCGGTTCCAGGAGCGGTTGACGTTGGACCACGGCAAAGGAGCTGGAAGAAAACCGGGGCCGGAGAACAAAAAGATGGAGGGAAAGGTGGAAGCGAATGATTGAAGCAAATCCCAACGTCTCAAGCCGTGATTTGGCTAAAAAGATCGGCATGTCACAGAGCTACGTCCAGAATGCAAAGAAGAGAGCTGGACTACATACATACAAGGTACAGAACTTCCCAAACCGCGATGAGCGGCAACAATCGACGGCTAAAACTCGGACACGGAAGCTCTACGAGAAGATGCTGACAAAATATGGCTGCTGTGTGATGGACGACGAAACGTATATAAAAGCCGATTTTAAGCAAATTCCGGGGTTGAAGTTTTTCACCGGCAAGAGCAAGTTCTATGTGGACGACAAATTTAAGAAGAAGAAAATGTCGAAGTTCTCCTCCAAATATCTCATTTGGCAGGCCATCTGCTCTTGCGGACTGAGGAGTGAGCCTTTCGTGACAAAGGGCACAGTAAATGGCGAGATCTACAAATCTTAGTGCCTCGAGAAGCGCCTTTTGCTGTTCTTGCAGTAGCACGATGAAGCTCCGCTATTTTTGGCCAGATTTGGCATCATGCCACTATTCTAAAAGTGTCCTGGAGTGGTATGAGGCCAATTCTGTCCATTTTGTTCCAAAGGACATGAATCCGCCAAACTGTCCGGAGCTGCGCCTGGTGGAGCAGTACTGGGCAATGATGAAGCGGGAACTTCGGAAGAGCAAGAAGACAGTCAAAGACGAGAAGGACATGTTAAGAAAACGGAAAAAAAAACTGAGAAACTGGTACCGGATGACACTGTAAAGACTTTGATGGAGGGCATCAAGCGAAAATGCGTTCAATTTTACACTCAAGGCTCCATCGATTAACTTTTGTTTTGATTTTTGAAGTAAATATTTGTATAAAACTACCCTAAAATTTTGGTTTGATTCTAAACATTATAAGAAAATTGGCATGACATTTTCGGTGTCGCAATAATTTCGTGTTCGCCCTTTACCCTCCCTTAGGCGTAGTCGACGTCAAAAAAGTTCTTGATTATTTTTGTTGCAAGTACGGGTAAGAATAGCATATTTTTACTAATAGTACACAATTGTAACACCTTAGTTCGATACAGAATGGATTCGACAACGAAAACCGCACCCAAATACGATGAAGCGGTCATCTCCCGTTGCATGGAATTAGTGACCTCCAAGCAAAAGTCACGATGCGCAGCATGCAAAGCTTACGGGATTCCTCAACCTACCGTTCGCTACCGGCTTAGTGGCAAATGGACCACAAAAGTTTGGAAAGGGCCACTCACTGTATTAACGGATGATGAAGAGCGGAAGCTTCTGCAATACCTCGTTACAAAGGAGAAGAAAGGATTTCCGGTTGTGAAAGACTGACTGTGCTGACGGACACAACAATATAACTGTAATGTTCACATTCGGGGCGAATGGATCCGTTGTGCCTTCCGGAGTTGTTCTGCCTATGCAGCGTTTATCTGCGAACCTTCTACGAAAATTCCCTGGAGATTGGGGCGTCGGAAAAAGCTCAAATGGATGGTTGGATACCAAAAATAACTGGAAGAAATCATTGTTGCTGATAGTGGGATTTTGTAACTTGTTTTTCAAAATACTTTTAAGGCAGAGAATTTCACTCGAATCTTTAAGCTGTCAGTGTCATTTTTACTCAAAATTTTCCAATTTTTTCGAAAAAAATACTTTTGAAACTGAAAAAACACGGAGTACATCCGAAAAGGGCCAAAACTTATTAAGTTATCAAAAAAATCAATATTAAATCAGTAATATCTTCTAAACGGTGCATCTTAGAAAAATGTTACCTAAGTACTTTTTGCTTGCAAATTTGACGTACTTTCATAAAATTAGGGTGACAAACTTTTTTGACTTTTATTAATAGCTTTTTTGAAAATTGTAATTTAAAAAATTTTTTTTTCATTGTAACCTATTTTTCTCCAGAACAACCCACTGTGCACTAGATAGCATTTTCAGTCAGCTATAACAAAAGAATAATTAAAAAATTATTGACATGTAACTTTTAAGGGAAAATCTATATTTTAGTTCAAAACACAAAAACCAAACTTTTTTTTTACCGTGCATATTTTTTCCATATAGCACCAATAATTGTCTAAAACTTCGCCGAAGACACCAATTTAACCAATCGGACAAACCGTTTCCGAGATACAATTTTTTGAAGATATCATGTGCATTTTTCATAGGCCCTTCTCATAAGTAAGGCTAGATTCAAAATGGCGAACCAAGTATGCAAAACGGCGTTTTTCTTCCCCAAAAACTTGTATGCAAGGTTTCATGCAAATCAAAAAATATGAAAATTACTCGTTGCTGAAATGATATGGAACCGCTCATGTTAATTTAAGCCAAATAACGCCATCTAGGCTGTTGTATGAAAGATTGCAAACATTGGTGTATGGCGCATGAAAGAGTGCAAACAATTTCATTGTTTACGCCTCCTTCGGCTTGCAACTAAACGAGGGGAGATTTTACGCATTTAATTTTTTTTCTTTTTTTTTTTTTTTTTTTAAAAAATAATTTTTTAGCACAATTTTTTTTTTTCGATTTTTTTCAAAATAATTATTTTCCCTCCAACCTTTTTTTTTTTTTATTTTTTATTATTTTTTTTTTATACCTAATTTTAAAAAAAAAACAATTCGATTCCCCACTTTAAATATGGTACCAATAGCCAAATTTCCCCACAAAAATCGATAACTCGAAAAACATTAACTTTTGACATAGGGAAGCGGAACCTATGTTCACCATAGTACATATATTCATCACATTCTGCAGTCATCCAACTTCAAACGTAAAAAGATGTTTAATTTCTCCAATAAACGGACGCAGTAACCAAAAATATAAAATCCTGGCAAATAAAATTAGGTCTTGAATATAATTAAAAGCTACAAAAACGTTTCGGAGACTTAAATTTCGTAAAAATAATGAGCAGTCAAATTTTCAACACAATTTCTTACCTTTGCACTACAAATTCGTCGTATTAATCTAACCGTACTAGGGAATATACCCGAGCCAGACTCCAAGTTTTCTCTTTAATTGCACTTTATCCTCACACATTTTCGTTGCGGAATTGCACAAACCATTAAAGTCACACTTCACTTATTACACTAGCCACACGAGAATCTACGAATACGTGATAAAATACGAGAAAACTATGGGATTAATTTTCACAATAATTTAAATACGCTTGCACCTATTCTGAACCGTGTTTACAATCGACATAATCGCATGATGTTGCCAAACTATTTTATTATGACTCTTATTCGAATGAAATGGTTTTGGCAGTACATCAATATCACCTGTTTTGTGGGAGTGCTACAAATCGCCCAAAGTTAAACTATTTTATTTTTCCATAGATTAAATAAATAATAACATGCTTCTAATTGTAGATTTTTTCAATATTTACCGAGAAATAAAATCCCACATTTAATAATATTTTTCCATCTCTGTTGAATTTGGCGGCACTGCTCACATACTGTATAGCATACACATCAACACGCACACTAGTTCAATTCATAGAGCATTCTATGCCCAACGTTATGGTGAGTCTTGTTGTCAATATTCTCATGGAAGAATAACAAACAAACCCGTTCATTTTGTCTTGGTTATATACAGGCTATCCAACACAATTAAAGTGCTGTCAAATGATCTACTTCATGCGAGAAATTTAATTTTGGGTGTAGTAGTGGAGAGCGTTAACTTGTTTATATTTTTTCATGATTTTAATCAGTACGATTAACATATGTACACAGATGGGATTATTGTTTTTCGTGATATTATTAAAATAGGTACATAGCAGTGGCAACTTTTCCGTATTAAATTGGAAGAAAATTATCAGAATCGAATGTTTTGTGCGTTGCTAAACGATTAACGGTAAGTGGACGAATAAATTGGGAATAACTTGTGTACTTAGTGTTCGGTATTCAGTGCATATTCACCGATTTCCACTGGAGGTCTGCTTATTGAGCTCAAGATAGGTACCGCTTCCCTATGATGTCTTTGGAAGATTTAATTAAAAAAAAAAAGATCTATATTTTGATATGAGTGGTGACTAGGGTGGTCCTTATATGTTCATAATAAACATTCTAACTTTTTATTCTTATGATTTAGAGCAATTGTTGCTCCTAGAGAATTGTAGCTAATTTAATTTAATGAAACTTTGCTTCCAAATTCTAATTTTTATCTCATCTACGTTTTGTTTTATAACAGTTTTTCTAACTGTCCTTAGGGTGGGACTTAAAAAAAAGTTTTTTTGCTCTTATTGTTTTATTTCAATTTGAAGTTGAAAACTTTGTTTAGATGAATTTTAAGATATAAAAGGACGCACATTTTAAAAATGCAAGTTGGTTGCTAGTTATTGTATAAAAAAAGTAATAGAGGTTGAAGTGTAAAAATAATATGTTTTTTCAAGATATCTTACTCACTTATTTGCAAATATTTGAAAACACGGATTACGTGAATTGAAAGTAAAAATTTCCATCTACAAGACCTTTGCAAAATTGTTTGTCTTCTTTTGTTCCCTTGTACAGTTAGAAAAACTGTTATAAAACGAAACGTAGATGAGATAAAAATTAGGTTTTTGCAGCAAAGTTTCAAAAATTTAAGTTAGAAAAACTGTTATAAAACGAAACGTAGATGAGATAAAAATTAGGTTTTTGCAGCAAAGTTTCATTAAATTAAATTATCTACAATTCTCTAGGTGCAACAGTTGCTCTAAATCATAAGAATAATAAGTTAGAATTTTTATTATGAACATAAAACGACCACCCTAGTCACCACTCATATCAAAATATAGATCTTTTTTTTTTTAAATTAAATCTTCCAAAGACATCATATGTCTAATGTTAATGTTTTTCGAGTTATCGATTTTTGTCGCGAAATTTGGCTATCCGTACCATAGTGCATTGTGTAGAAACATCATTATTTTCCCGGGATCCCGGGAAACAGAATTAAAATTTCCCGAATCCCGGGATACCAAAATCGTCGGGAAATGGAAGCTCTAATCGTAATCAATACATAAAACAACTTAACTTTTCTTGCCTTTAGGGTAAAATGTTTAAAATGAGCGCTACAAAATGTTTGCATCGTGCCATAGCAAAAAATATTTGAAAATCGTGAACTCTACTGCTTCTCTTGTCATCAAACGTCAATGAGAACGACTGACTGCAAAGTGCTCCATTCGTGACAACTTCGACCATATATGGCCACACGTACGTATATAGAGGAATGTCTGCAAAAACGCCTCCTTCCGTTGCTGAAGTCGCACAAGAGCCCACGAATTTGTTGGCCTGGCATGGCGTCATGTCAATTATGAACAACAGGTGCGGGAATGGCATAAGGAAGATAACGTGAATGTCATACCCAATCCATAATAATCCTCCAACTACCCCAGAGTTGTGACCAATCGAAAAATAGTGATTTATTTTTTAGCAGGAGTTACGCAAATTTCCTAAGATATTCAAGAATTGAAGAAAGCGTAGAACAATGAATAAAAACTTTTCGGTTTTGATGTTATGAAAATTTTATGGGCGGTATAAAGAGAATGGTAAGGGCATTGGGATTTGGAGTGCAAGTTTAATAAAGTGAACATGTCAAAACTTAGTAGAGATGTTTTAGTTTGATACTCTATATTTCAAGACAATCGGTTAAAAGACAGATTGTTGGCAAATCGTTTTGTGTATTGTAAATTTAACGTAGAAGCCTTTATTGAGTTGTCCTCACTGGATTAAACTGTCACAATCGAGCCAAGACAGATCTGATTATTGACGAATCAATGACGGTGCTCTCAAATGATTGTAATAGATACATTGCATTGTCTCGGAAAAAAATGAAACCATATCTCGAAACAGTTTCATAAATATAAATACTCTGGAGACGATCGAATCTTACACATCACATTTTAATTGAAAAACCCCTAATCGCCTATCATTTCGTGCACTAGATCATGCATCACGCATGCTAAACACTTTGTTTGACTTTTTCATGTCCATCACTCTATGTCGCTTTAAATATCAAGCACAATAATTGAACAAATTGAAAATACAATCACAATGACTAGACTATTCTGACATGCTGTCGCCATTCGATGTGCTAGATTAACCTCTGAAAAATTATTTCGAAGTAACTATGATTACGTCCATCCAGTGGAAAACATTTATGGTTTTCTTATTTGCTCAAAATGCGTGCACACTCACTAAATAGGTCGAAGACACTACTGTTACCACTGCTGCTGGTCAAAGTCACCTCCCGAAAGGTATCGAAACGGAAAAATCAACCACCGTCAAATGAACGCGTGCAATCAGCACCTGATGATCGTTTTGAGTTGGAAATACATAAAACTTTGGCTTCAGCCCAAATTGGCGGTGATTTAATGCGGTTCGTTGCCTATGAATTTTTCCGCAACCTTCTTCCTATTGGTTTGGTCGTCCGTATTCTTTGATTTAAAATTCAATTGAGTTGGGTCATTAGAAGAGGTTCAACACTTGTTTTGTCTCAAGGACGATTTCGAGTGGCATCCAGAAATAAACTAAACAAAAAATATAATATTGGGATGGATAAGCCCAACACTTGCAATTATCGGCTCATTGTCGCACACGACACATTTTATGATCGCTTGCAAATTAAAGTTCCGCGACAGAACATGAGTGTGAATGAATGTCTAGAGGGTACCGAGGCACGAGATGAATGAATCAGCAGCTGCTAAAGCCGCCACCGCAGCAGCAGCAGCCACGGCGGTTATCAAAAGATCACGAAGATCAACACTCCGGTAAAACAGACACAAAAGTGCAGCAGTGTGGTACGACAGCATCGTAGTAAGAACGGCACCATATGGGTGGGGATTCGCTGCAACTCTCCCCCGTCTCGCACGTTGAGGCTGCAACCTAGCCAGCCAATGATGATTTCTCGATCTCCGCTTAGTGCACGATTTTCTTGTCAACCGGATGGTTGGCAGTGGTGCCAGATTGGGAACTGTAAAGGGTGTTCCGATCAAAATTTGGTCAAACAGTAATGTGAGTTAGTCGATCAAAGTTCTTATTAATAAGTCAAATTCTTTTTCTTTTCCAACTTCAGTTGATACAGAATACAGGAGAAATATTCAGCTAAGCTTCCTTCTTACCGAATGCGAATTGCCGGGTCTTTCGTTTAACACCTGCCATAAGATTTTGTACAGTCTCTTTGTCCACTTTATTCGCCGCAGAACGCCAGTTTGCCTTGAACTGTTTCTCGCTCACAACAGCTTTTTGAGTCTTCTTAAGGTTCCGCTTGACGATGGCCCAATATTATTCGATTGGGCGGAGCTCTGGCGTGTTGGGAGGGCTCTTGTCCTTGGGCACCACTTGAAGGTTGTTGACAGCATACCATTCCATCGCCTTTTTTTCCGTAATGGCAAGATGCCAAATCCGGCCAAAATAGAACGGAACAATTGTGTCGCTTCTGGAAAGGCAGTAGACGTTTTTGTAGGCACTCGCTCAGAAAAATTTCCTAGTTGACGGTTCCGGTCGCAATGTAAACGTTGCTCTTCAAGTCACAGGTACAGATGGCCTGCCATACCAGATATTTCTTCGCGAATCTTGACAGTTTAATGTGCTTGAAAATATCTCTATCCACGGTTGAAGGCGCCACTTCCAGCTTCTTTGCAACATCTCGGATGGAGAGGTTGGGGTTTCGCTCGAAACAGCGGGCAACTCTTTTCGTCGTCTCTGTGGCCTCCGGCTTTCGATCCAGCTTTCCTGGCTGTCGACAAACGTTCACCAAACACTTTTAATACGTTGATAACAGTTGGTTATGTTGGAATGTGGCTATTCAACAATTTCGCAAACTTGGCGTAGCGTAGTTTGGATTTTCGCCATGCACGTGCAAAACTTTGATGCGTTGCTTCACTTCCTTCGACGAAATTTTGATAACTGAAGTGGTAATCTCAAAATCAAAATAGAGGGATTATGCTACACGCACTCATCTACAAAATGAGGGGTGTGCAACATTTAATTTAATTTTAATGCACGATGAAAGGAAATCCGTCAAGTTAAAGTCGACCAAATTTTGATCGAAACACCCTTTACTGCACCCCCCACGAGAATCTTAGAAAAGAAATTGTTAGTGGGAGTTCCGAAATCATTTTGGTATATGAGAAAATAGTGAGCTATTCAGCTGTATTTCCATACTATTCTCCATTTATATTTAATTACAAGTATCAATGTAAACAAACAAGGCAGCTGTTGGGAACCACTCACAAAGTGTGGTGATGGTTTTTCATTAGGAAAACAAGGTTAATTTCAGAAGCAAAACGCATGAAAACCGATTGTGAGTGAGTTAAAGCAACAGTAAGGATGCTTATAGGGTACGCACAAAGTGTAAAAGTGATTTTTCATTGAGAAATTAAAGGTAAATTTTCAATAACTTTTCATAGCCATTTTAAACCAACGAGTATGGTACTAATTTGGAAACCGGAAAACTTCTAACTAACACTTCACTTGTTCACCTATTAAAAAATATAAAAATGCAAAACCGAAACACTTTTTCAGGCCATCAATAAGTAACGCTAATAAATTTCTTAAAAAAATTACTTTAAAAAACTTATGTTTTGACAGATGAGTCTATTTTGTTTGCGACTTACAGGAAGTCTATTAGTGTCAAGTTCTTGACTTGAAGTGGACATCGCAAGCCAAATATTTAATCTAGATGTGTTTTTATGTGTTTCTATAATTTATTTTCAAAGGAATTTTTTGTTTGAAACTGTTGTGTCAACTAACAAAGTTTTCAAGTAACGCTTGAACATATAACAAGGGTATATAACAAGCATAATTGATATTCTCTGCTTTAACTGTATGATGGCAAAAAGCAGGTTTTCACTTCAAAATGCAATCACTGGTTTCTGACTCATTTTTCTTAACAACAGATGGCAATTAATGAATAAAAATAGATAGATCAGAGGACAATTACTGTAAAACATTCTGAAGAAGTTATGCTGAAGCTCGATTAACTTAAAATCTGAACACAGCGCTTTATTTTTTTTTTAGCGCTTCTACTGGTCGGTTCTGAAAGGTTTTGACAGCAGACTTTTTTGATGCCTTCATTTTTCAGCGGTAAATGTTTTGTTAAAATTTTTTTTTGGCAGTACCTTTTCGTAAAAAATGTCGAGTTAACAAATAGGTAACGACATTTTGAATGTTAAATACCGTAAATAGCAAGAAGTAAAAAGCCTCCATAAAAAGTCCTTTACTATATGCACAGAAAAAAAACTGAAATTTCATTCTGATGTAAATTTTTCAGATTTTATTCATAACCGCAATCGAAAACATATATATATATATATATATATATATATATATATATATATATATATATATATATATATATATATATATATATATATATATATATATATATATATATATATATATATATATATATATATATATATATATATATATATATATATATATATATATATATATATATATATATATATATATATATATATATATTCGAAAATTTCTTTTTTTTAAATCTTTAACGCGTCAAATTTACATGACCTCGTAACAACTCAGAATCACCGCTCAGCTTGCCGAATCAGCATAAAAAAGTTTTCATCGTCATGAATTGTACGAAAAAACGTGGGTGGATATCAATAGCGTAAAGCGTGTTGGATTTTAAGAGCTCCTTTTAACTTCGAAGAAAAAAAAACAACTTAATCTGCTTTAAAGATTGCCCCAGAAAGTATGAACGCATTCAGAAACCGCTGCCATTATGCAATAATAGATAACTATGGCTTTTAATGGCTGCATCCTGTTGTTTACCTCTATCTCTCAGCACTTGTGTAGCGATTTAATCGTTTCCAACAGTTTGTTCCAAAATGCGTGGACTTTCAGCAAAACAACGTTGAAATATTAAACAAAAGCGCCAGCACGCATATAATCGCTAGATTGCAAATATTGAGAACACTAAGATGATGTGCTTGATTGTTTTTAAAAGAGCTTTTCTATAAGAATGCATCAATTATGCAGTAAAATAGCCATTGCTTTTGCTAGTAATACTCATTGGACTTATTTATTCGAGCTCCGGTAATGAAAATATTTGAAATCTATAAGAATTAGTATTGTGACGGAAACTTTTGTCATGGCTTGTAAAATTCCGTGGACAGTGTTTGGTTCACGTTAATTTGAATGAGGACGTAAATGTAATGCCTATCAGCAGCTTCATTTCAATGCATCTTTAATAGCATAATCTTACATGAAATTTTTTAAGTGTTCAAATATATCTCCTGCACCGAGTTCCCGAAACGACAAAAAGAGTTGCCCGCTGTTTCGAGTGGAACCCCAACCTCTCCGTCTGAGATGTTGCAAAGAAGCTGGGAGTGGCGCCTTCAACCGTGGATAGAGCTAAAAAACGAGCTAGACTGTCGACTTACAAGAAAATGGTGACTCCAAATCGCGACGATAAACAAAACACGTCGGCCAAAGCACGATCGTGAAAGTTGTACACAACGATGCTGACGAAGTTTGATTGCGTGGTACAGCACGATGAAATTTACGTCAAGGCAGCCTTTAAACAGCTTCCTGGGCAGGAGTTTTATACGGCAACCGGACGGGAAAAGGTGGCAGATATTTTCAAGCACATTAAACTGTCAAAGTTCGCGAAGAAATATCTGGTGTGGCAGGCCATTTGTACCTGTGGCTTGAAGAGCAACGTTTACATTGCGACCGGAACCGTCAACCAGGAAATTTATCTCAGCGAGTGCCTACAAAAACGTCTACTGCCTTTCCTGAAGCGACACAATTGTTCCGTTCTATTTTGGCCGGATTTGGCATCTTGCCATTACGGAGAAAAGGCCATGGAGTGGTATGCTGCCAACAACGTTCAAGTGGTGCCCAAGAACAAGAACCCTCCCAACACGCCAGAGCTCCGCCCAATCGAACAATATTGGCCCATCGTCAAGCGGAACCTTAAGAAGACTCAAAAAGCTGTTGTGAGCGAGAAACAGTTCAAGGCAAACTGGCGTTCTGCGGTGAATAAAGTGGACAAGGAGACTGTACAAAATCTTAGGGCAGGTGTTAAACGAAAGACCCGGCAATTCGCATTCGGTAAAAAGGAAGCTTAGCTGAGTATTCCTCCTGCATTCTGTATTAACTGAACTTGAAAAAGAATTTGACTTATTAATAAAAACTTTAATCGACTCACACGCATTACTGTTTGACCCACTTTTGATCGGAACACCCTTTAATATTTCCTTAACTATTATTGAGATGCAATTTGTCATATATTTTACGTCTAAATCGATGAAAATCATTCTCCACTTGTCTTAACAAAACTGACTGCGTTAAAAGTAGGTCTGATGTTATTGCAACAGCAAAGACAAGAATCATGTAACTTTAACACTCTCAAACCACAGTATTCTGTCTAGAAGCTTTTTTTGTTAACACTATACGGACTTAGATTTCAGGTTACAAAATATATTCTAGAACTAACTTCCATCCCTTATTGTGTCAGTATTAATTATTTTGGATTTAAAATTTAAAATACATCAAATCGTATATACAACTAAGTCATATTAATCTTTGAATGTCAAAGTATTTACGTGCAGCAAGTACTATCGTAATAATCATTATTTTTAAGAGTGAACCTTTTAAAAAAGTTATAGTACTTTACATAATCATTCCTACCCGCAAATATTTTAAGACTTAAATTTATAAATAACTGATTTTGGGATAAATTTTGATGTATTTATTGTATGCACATCACTAAGTCAAACCTATCGTAGTCCACTTAACACTTTGATTAAAGTGTATCCTCCATTTATAAGAAATACATTTGAATGCATCGGTACACTGAAAAATAATTTTTTTTTATTGTATGAAGTCAAAGGTAGGACTAACAAATCGATTCGTTCTTTTCTGCAACGAAACTGATTTGTACTTTTTAAGAAGCTTCCTTAGGATTCAATGCCGCACGCGCAACTGTCAAAAGCATTTATTGACATAGAAAGAATGTACGCACATTGTACAAAAATAATATTAAAAGAAAAGAAGAAAAAATGAATGACTGACAGATCTAGTACAGATGGTAGGGTCCAGGCAACAATCAATATGCAACTAGCGATTAGAAATTGGTTCACTGTTGTAGAACCCCTTGGTTCGAAGTACACCTTGAAGCCAGCACCTAACTATACATATTTGCGCCTTTCTTTTGATTTGCTGTTTTATTTTGACAGAATATTTGAGAGAGTGTTCGTGTGAGTTCATTATGAGGGGCGTATTATTAAGCTTGGGACCGAGCATGGGACCGATGTGCTAGTACTGACTGAGCCAAGAAAAAAATCGTATTTGTTCGGGACCTACTGGTCGTAGAGTTAGTCTATGGGTGGGGGGGTCGTCTCCCTGTCGTCGGTTTTTTTCTCCTTGAAAAAAAAGACCCCGGCAAAAAAAAAAAAAAAAAAAAATCTAGAACACCACCCCAAAAAAAAATAAAAAAAAAGTGCAATCACGATGAGTTGTTGAGCGTTTTTTTTTATGTTTCTGACAGAGGGTTCGATCCAGTATTTTTGGGAAGAGATGTTATTGAATGAGTTGTCACTAGGCCATGGTGACTTGTGGGAAGTTACTTGAATAATGAAAATAATTCTCGAAAGTGCTTTAATTTTTATGTTGGGATGATTCAATGATTCCCTCCCACCCCAACAGCTGCACCAATATGTATGAGTACGATAAAAGAGAAGCAGTGATTGGTTGGTCTTCACGAAATTCATTTTGTGTATTGTAAAATATGGTGTAATCATAGTATTACACCAGATGACAAGCAGTTTGAATGTTTCATACAATTTACGAAAATTTTTAAATATGTACATAATCAATGTTTACGAAACGAGTGAAAGCTAATTTACGAAAATAAATTTGCAGTGTATTTGAACACATACCAGTGTGCTAAATGCGACGTGGTTCTTAAATCATTCATTCTTCTTTGCCTATCAGTAGCACCTTAGGCATTGCTATTTCAGGAATTCAAGCAACTATTTATCACTGTCCAGTAATCGGTTGGGATTTTATAATTGCAAAATTCCAAATAAAATTAAATGCTGAGAAGGCAAACCTTCTGCAGCTCTTAGTTTCCATAAAGTTCATCACTTTGATCTCTAATTTCAATAAAATTTCGTTTTAAAATGTCAAAAAATAACCGTTATATGTCAAGGGAATGATCGATTAAATTGTTCGGATTACCCTAAAAACATATGATCCTTAAAAGGTTCAATAACTTTCCTTGAACAAGCAAAATTAATCAACAGAATGTAGCATATGTGCACAAAAATATGTGCATATCATCCAGAAATTATTGAAAATGTTCCATAAATAAATTGCCAATGATCTATTATAATTTGTATCACAAGCCATAATTTTCAATAAATGACTCATAACAAACCAAGAGTGTGCACTTAACATTACAGGAATGATTTTTGCTGATCTCCCCGCAACTGCGACACATATTTGTCAAGAAATTTGGTAAAGAGCTCTGCTGCACATAAGGAATTACAGGTCCAATTTAAGACTTGATCATACTGTTATTTTTGAAAATTTTGTTTGGGCTAATGTACAAAACCACAGGCATCTGATGTAATCTTCAGTTGTAGATTTTTTTACCCTTTTGATGTTATACTTCAATATTTGAATGAATGAAACTATTATAATATATTTTTCGGAACGCCTTTGCTTTTTTGTAAAAAAAAATACCGCATTATTTGTATAAATATACATGGTTGTACTAAATTCTTAAGCGCCTTGTCTTAAAATTTTGAAGCTTTAAGTAAGATTTGATCATTAAAAATCAAATATAGCTTAGGAGGTTCCTAGAATTATATTTATTAATTCGATTTTAAGTTTCATGGCTTACCTTTTCGTCATGGCATACACATTATCATTTTGAGTTTTTACAGTCCTGTAATCTTGAAAACAGACGTTAATTGATGTCTAACGCGCGGATCCCTTTTCTAAGTGTGTATGCTTCTGATTTTGAGAAATGATTCTTTTATTAATTCGGCGAAAATACCAAACCATTTGTTCGAACAAAGGCCATCTGCAAAATATTGACTAAGCAATCAAAATACGCCCAACAAAATACTTGCACCAACCCAGCTGATTTTGCCAACACTGTCATCCGATGCAGTCCGTCTTAGCCCCCCGGGCTGTTGTTTTCCCATGTCAAGCGATCTCCTCTTCTCTCGCACCCCCTCTCCCAATGCATCTACCACCCTTGCTGCTACTATTGTTGTTGTTTGCCGCGCGATGGTAGCCACGATCATTTGCCGATTCAGAACATAATACTCCACGCGGTGGCAGAGCCAGCCGATGGAAAACGAATATAATTTTCAAACTCCAACCAAGAGATATGCACCTATTTACGGCGGCGCTGATCAGCTGAATTGATTCCGCGCCACGCCACGTCGTTCGGTGATGTAGTAGTAAGAAGCAAGACTTTACTACCGATTCTTAGTCGCGCTTGTCCGCTTGATAAACGGATTGGGTAGGCCTACATGCTTGACGACTTCGTTGTCTTGCCGAATGCGAAGGGGTGGTGGAGGTTTATTCTCTCTCACCGGCACGAAGCGATATGCGGCTTGTTCTTAGTCTGATATTTGCACTTACCATGCGGCAGCCGCGTATTGTCTTTGACTGTATGGGTAATCATGTGTCACCTTTCCCGGCGTGAGAAGCACGGCGTTGTTTCGGAGTTCAGAAGGGTACCAACCAAGATTTTCCAACTATAAATAGTCAGGATCAAAGCTCCGAAAAGCATTCCAGTTCAGTGCCTCAAAGTGTAACAAAGCCCCAGCAGCTTTAGCAAATTTTCTTCTCACAGAAAACAACAAAAAACCAAACCACATCAAAATGTACAAGTTCGTGAGTTGAAGTTCCAAATTTCGAAAAATATATCGAAGACATGAAAAAATCAAAAGTGAAAAAGTGTTTGATCCTGATGGTGATTAATGAAATTCGTTTCCCGTTCGTTCGTTCTAGTTGGCTCTCCCCCTGTTCTTCGCCGCCGTCTCGGCCGGATATCTCGGAGCTCCATTGGCCTACAGCGCCCCAGCTTACGGTGCCGCATACGCCCATGCCCCAGCTTATGGTGCAGCATACGCCCATGCCCCACTGGCCGCTGCTTATCACGCCCCACTGGCCTACCACGCTCCAGTCGTGAAGTCCTATGCTGCCCCAGTTGCCTATGCCCATGCTCCAGTCGTTAAGGCCGTCGCCCCAGTTGCCACCTCGTACGCCAACACCTACAAGGTATGTAGAAACCGAAATGGAACAAAGCGTCCCTGTGTTCGATCCACGACCAGTTGACAGAATAATTACCCAACGGTTGTGTGATTTGTGATCAAAGTTCTAAAGCACGGAGTGCACAGTGGGCGGAGGGTGTATTCTAATGGTTCTTGCCTTGCGGTGAGTCACGACTTGTACGGAAATTGGAGCCACGATTTGGTACGGTCTTTGTGAGAAACGTTTTCCCACAGGGAGGCGAAAGGTTAAGTTGTCAATCGGATAATGGTCGCAGCTCCCGCGGTGCTACCTGTTCGATTGACGTGAAAATTGTGCTGTCGTTAGTTCGAGAATTGCAATGAGAAGTAAATTGAATTGAGTAGGTAGCATTCAAATTTATTCATGTCGTTGTGAGAGCAAAGCAAATACTGTACATTTTTGACTCAAATATCAGTGTTGAAGATTAAAGAGGATCCTACAAATCGTAGTCCGAACGGAAATGGTTATTACGATTGATAGTTCAAAACGATTTTTGGACTTTGACTTCCTTATTACTCAAAATAAATTCCTCTTTTTTTTCAATCATGCCCCTGAGGATTCCAAGTTGCATCTCGGTAATTAATATATTACGGTAAATCTGTTTCTTCTAGACAACAGTGCAATAGTTTCCAAATAAAATTTGCACAGTTAAAAAGTTTGATTCATGAAAAATTATCTACAAAATCAAGTAAGTTGGATGAAATACATTCAGTTCATCTGTTATGAGCCATTAGGAAAATCAGTGACAACATCTAAGACTTTTAAGAAACTTCCAATGCAATTTTTGGGTCATGTTAATTGATTATTTATTTTAATTATTTATGTAGATCTAGCTTCATTGTGGTTTTAAGGCATTCTACAAGTTTTAAAGCATTCTACAACAATGTTATGTTTAGTGATTAATTCTAACGTGCACTTTAAACAAACGTTTTGGCCCATTGCGGTAGGAATTTTAATCATATGTAATTGAAAATAATCGAATTTTTATTTAAAAAAAAAAACTGAATTTACGTAATTTTGCTTCATCATACGGGAAAACGCCATTTTCATAAGTCATAATGACAGCTAGTGCGTTACTTGGGTCTGAGCGTTATGCGATGTTTTTGCCTGACATTTCGCACACGTCGCGATGTTTCGTCAAGTAGATAAATTGTAATGCAGCTGCGCCATTTTGCAGCATAAAAATTTACTTCCGTAAAGCGTATCTGTGTAGTTCCAAAAGAATGTAAATAGAGATGTTTCACCGTTTTTATGAGATAATTTCTAAACTTGAGATAATCGATTGATTATCACTTGTGTTATAAATTTCAAATACTAAGTCCACATTTTTTATTATATTATTATTATGTAATAATTATGGGATCAATTATTGAAGTCTCGGCAGCAACAGCAACTCGACTCGACACTTGTCACTGTCGATCCGAGCAAAATTGCACATTACAGAAGCCAACTGACTCTGATCGAGTCGGCAACCGAACTCGACTGTTAACTGTAGTGTTGAATTTTTTCAAAATGTCAATGAAATATGAATGAAATATTATTATTTTGAAACCACATTAGGACGCTGTTCCAAAGTTGCGATTTGAAGCATTTTCCAAGGAAATTATTAATTAGTTTGTGGACAAGTTTCGATCTATATTTCAAAGATGACTCAGAAGATGAGTTATTATCTAGTTATCACCATCCAATTTATGCGTGACACTGAAGATATTGACAGCATTATTGCTTTAAACATATAACATTCAGAGATTCCTGTATAAATGTGCAGCGATCGATCTCACTTCAACGATTTTATCTCGAAGTTTTCTGACCTTCTGGTACAGCATTAAAACTTTTTCCTTAGCTTGTTTTACCCTAAGTGGGTTTTTTTTTCAGAGAAGAGGATTTTTTTTAAATTTTAGAGGATTCTCTGAATTTTGGAAGAATTTTTCGAGAACTTCTCTGATAAATTGATAAACTTCATGAAATTTTTTATACTTCTCTGCTTAACTTCAGACAGCCAATAAAATCTCTCAAACGAGGTGAGATGAAAACCAAAGAATTGTAATTCCTACATGAGTTTGTGTCCTAGCTCATAGTACGATGTGAAGAGGTTGGGAAGAGGGTTTTTACCATATTTTAATATGGTGTCATGAGTAATGAATATCATTATGGTCATATGAATGATTTTTATAGAGACTGTTTCCTTGGTTCGTCAGTAATTATCTCTTGATTTTTGGGAAAGCTCTTTGCTAAAATTCTGGGAAGTTTCCTCGTAAACTTTTGGCAAGTTTCCTCATTAGCTTCTTGGCAGATCATTTTCTTGGAAATTACTAACAACCCAACCGAACCTTCTAGAAACATTTGGTCTGTTTTTTTCTGAACTAAGTTACTTTTAAAACTTTTGATCAGCCCCTCTCTGAACTGCGTGGAAAATTTCTCCAAATATTTGCTCCAAAATGTCTTGGAAAATCTTCTTAAACTTCTTGGACTTTTCTTCCTGAACTTCTGGAAAGTCGTCCTCTGAACTTTTGAGAGTTCCTGAACTTCGACAAAGTTCAGTAGTTCCAACTAAACTACTGAATAGTCCTCTCCTGAACTCCAGAGAAGTTCTTTCCTGAATATTTTGAGATTTTTTTTCCAGAACTTATAGATAGTGCCCTCTCTGTGGTAAGTTTCTTCCTGACATTCGGAGAAGTATTTTACTGGGCTTATTCTTTCTAAACCGAAATTTATAGGAAAATTTCCTTAAATTTGTTGGAAGTTTCTTCCTGAACTTCTGAGAAGTCCTTTTCTGAACTTCAGGAAAGTTTCCTCCTGAACTTCACGAAAGTTTGTTTATGAATTTCTTAGAAATTCCTGCTTGAATTACTAGGAAGTATCCCCTTTACTGCCGAAAAGACTCCTCCTGTTCTTCTGAGAAGTATCTACTTGAACTTCTGGGAATTCTTGAACTTTTAGAAAGTCTCATTCTGAAATTCAGGCATGTTCGATTCTTATTTTCAGAAAAGTTCTCGTGCACTGCTGGGTTTCTTCCGGAACTTCTGGGAAGTGCTTTCCTAAACTTCAGAGAAGTTCTCTCCTGAACTTCAAGGACGTATCGTCCTGAGCTTTGTGGAAGTTTGTTCCTGATTTTTTGAGAAATTACAGGTAGTGCTCTCCCTGGTTAGATTCTTCCTAAACGTTTGGAAAGTTCAAACTTAAATTTCTGGGAAGTACTCCAGAAACTCTGGAATGTACCAAATTTTTGGAAAGTCTCATTCTAAATTTCAGGCATGTTCGATTCTTATCTTCAGAAAAGCTCTCTAGCATTGCTGGGTTTCTTCCGGAAGTTCTCGGAAGTTCTTTCCTGAACTTCAGAGAAGTTCTTTCCTGAACTTCGTGGACATATTGTCCTGAGCTTTGTGAAAGTTTGTTCCTGATTTTTTGAGAAATTACAGGTAGTGCTCTCCCTGGTTTGTTTATTTTTGAACGTTTAGGAAGTTCCAACATAAATTTCTGGAAAGTACTCCAGAATCTCTGGAATATACTAAACTTTTAGAAAGTGTCATTCTAAATTTCAGGCATGTTCGATTCTTATCTTCAGAAAAGCTCTCTAGCATTGCTGGGTTTCTTCCGGAAGTTCTTGGAAGTCCTTTCCTGAATAATAGCTTCGAGGACGTATTGTCCTGAGCTTTGTCGAAGTTTGTTCCTGAATTTTTGAGAAATTACAGGTAGTGTCCACCCTGGTTAGTTTATTCGTGAACGTTCAGGAAGTTCCAACTTGAATTTCTGGGAAGTACTCCAGAACCTTAGGAATGTTTAGATTATTTCTTACTTTGCTCTGCCAATTACCACTAGCTGATGAAAAACGCGTAACAAAACAAATTCTTACTCGACAAAACGTGACAGATCAGTCCCTAGTTTCCGAGCGGTCGATTGAAAACTCGACAAAATTTCGTCTATTTCGGCATCTGTATTAGCAAAAAGACTTTTTGAGCATAGTGACGGTCGACTCGACTTCTATAATTGGCCCAATATTCGACGGTAAAATCATTTGTTTACATTTTGCGACTCGCGCCTTTTTGAAAACGTACTCGTAATATATAGTTCATTCTAAAATATCAGTTACAAAGAAACATGACTTATCTTATCATTATGGTAGGCCGTGAAGAATTTGTAAAATCAAGTAATCTGCGTACACATTTCCTTCAATATTTATAAACAAATTAAAGATTTGTGTTTGGATTTTTGTACAAAATTAAGGCGATATATGTACATGGATACATCAACTGAATTGAAACCGTACATAGACCGTTAATTTGTACTAATGGTCGTTGGTGATAAATTTTGAAAGACGCGTAAAATTAAAGCAAGCGTTAACAAAGAAATTGTTTGCAATCTTTCATACAATATACCTGATTTCGTTGATATAGAGTTTAAATTTATATGAAGTATCCCATGAATTTATGCCTAATCTACCATTTCATATATGTACATTTGATAACGCAGAAAACTAAACATTTCTTCAACCTATAATATGGTCATGATCGTGCGTTTACTGGATTTGGCAATCATTAATATAATTGACAATATTTCTCCGCTTGCATCGCCTTCGATGCTTTCAAGTTTTTAAGTTAACTCTCTAATTATCCTCCAAAAAGTTCTTAAAAGTGGACGCAGTACACAGAAAAAAATAATAAATTTAAACAGACACGTAAAATTTCCCCTCGTTTAATTGCGTGCCGAAGCAAACGTAGTCAACGGTATTGTTTGTAGTCCTTCATACAATAGACCCGATAAACTTTCTTTTTTGTCACATCTAGCATTCCATATATGTGCATTAGACAAAGCAGACAACTAATTGTTTCTTTCAAACTGTGAAGTTTCTTATTCAAAAAAAAAAAAAAAAAAAAAAATTGAGGTGAAAACACAAAAAAGCCAGCGTCTCGGCTAATTAGCATTGTCACCTGGAATATTCAAAGGCATATATATAAAAAACTAAAAATCATTCACATGCCAATCTTATATGGCTTGTATACTGCAGTGCAGTAAGATTTCAATTAAAGTTTGATATGTGTAATCTTTCTAGATTTATGATTTGTAATTCATAGTGGCAATGAAAATCAGCTAAGGTGGTGGCCAATTTTGTATTTCAGCGACTTTTACCATAAAAAATCCAAAGTGGCTTTCTATTTTCACGTCTTACTCATCCTCTTATTCAAAATCAGTTAACCCTGCACAAAAGTTAAGCAATGTTATTTACTAATAGCGAATTCGGTTTTGTTCAGTTCCAACCTAGTTTTGTACCAATTCCTACCTACTGCTGTTTATTATTTGCTCAATTAACACCAAGAAGTGTCTCACTGGAATCAAGCACAGCGAATTGCAATCAATTTGCAGTCAATTCAAAGCAAAGGATTCTGATTTTGTACTTTTGATCAATTTTGCAAGACACTCATTACGTCAGTTGCACCGGTCTGGAATTTGAGTTAAGACAAAGCCTTGCTTGATCCAATAGCTGCGCATTTTTTGTCAAGCTGATTCATTTCGAATTGATTCAAATCGATTTTGTTGCTTTCAGGAATTGAAATTGATTTCAACAAATAAATTTGATCGAATCCAAGTGAGATACCCCTTGGTTACAACGCAAGGCGGCACTGGGTTAAACTTTTTTGACGATGGGTTCACACTGAACTTTTTTACAGTTTCAATCCCAGTTCACCAATAGAATTGTACTCGAGCTGTCAAATTGTGTGTTGTGTTTTGAAAGTGAAATCTTTTTAGAAATAATTAAATGCTGAACTTTATAGGGTCACCCACAATAGATACGTTTGCGTTCCGTTGATGTAAATTTGACAGAAAACCTATGGGAAAACTGTCAAATTCACGCAAACGCACCCGCAACGTATCAATTGTGGGCCAGCCATATCTCCGTGATGAGTATTGCTATTGTAATCAGAATCAGAATCCGATTTTGAATGAATTTTTTTCCCCTTTTGTGGCACAGACCTGTTGGTCCAAATTTTGAGGAACATGGTTTGTTTTCGATTTTTGAATAGACAAGAACCAAAAGGATTTGAGTATATAATTTTGTTCGTAGTGAAGAACTTTTCGGTTGTAGAGCCAAGTGATTTTTGACAATCGACTTCGTCTTTGTTTTCTAAACTAGGTTACAAATTTTAAAAAGTCGAATGGCAACCGTCACGAAAAATGGTCAGGTTTAGAACGTTAATACCTCATTAGTTTCTCCAAAGATTATCAAATGTTTTGCACCAATTGATCGGAAAAATTTCTACGCATCGATTTCAATAAAGGACATTGTTGATTTCAAGCCACATAGTATTGAAAAATTCATTTATGTTAAGTCTTGTCTTAAAAATTATATTAATTCAAAACATATTGCAATGTACAATGAAAATGACTTAAATTTAGTAGCGTAGTCCTGCAACATTTTTACCTATACCGTGTAGTTTTTATATTATTTTACTGCCGCCGGTAATAGATTTCAACTACAGATAATTTTCGCGTACGAAACTCTTGTAAACAAACACTGCAATAGTTGGTTTTAAGCAAATTCAATTCCAATCATGCAAACAACTTTCCAATCGGAGGAATTATTTATCTCTATGATTGCAATGATGGTATCTCTTTTGCTAAGAGCTTTGAAACTGAATTTTTGGTGTTTTCTTTAGATAAAGTTTTACACATTTGCATACGTATGAACATATTCTAGCAATTCATTGAAAATTGCAAACAATAACAAGAAAGAATATACTTTATTCATGACTCATAATCGTTTTTTATTCTCTAGTAAGGTTGGCACTGAACCAGTTTCAAAAACAAATTTGCTATAAGTATCGAATATGGACCTAGAACCAAGTTTTACACAATCCTAATTTAATTTGTGACGTAAATACTGATGCATGTAAAATTTATTTCAATCCGTCAGAAACAGTAACTTGCAAGGCACATTGCTTACTAAAGCGGGTTGTTGCATGCCATATTGTCAACAATGTATGAAATGTCTCAGAACATTGCAAATGTGAACATGTATGTTGTGTGGCCCTCCATTTATGTCCATTTATTAAACAGAAATTCAACAACTTTTTTGAGTTGTGTAAAATAAATTTGTTTGTTTTCTTTTCTCAGCATTTCTAGCTAATTGCTTTTACATTTAGCTGATTAAAAGCCCACAATTTGATGTTCATATTGCACTTCCACAGTTATTAATTAGGACCTTCAATTCCAATCAATACCAAGGCACGAAATTTTATATTTGTATGTGGCCAGCAGGGAAGTTGTCCAGGGAAGTTGTCCAGGGAAGTTCAGAAAACTTCCTACCCGAAAAATTCCTTCGACCAGACTGGCAGGTCCCACTGGCATCCCTAAGCTAAGTCTGTTGTAGCAATCCAGCTTGTCACCTTTTTTATAGATGGGACGCATGATACCTTCCCATCCAATCCTCCAGTAAACGATCTTCCTCTCAAAACTTGGTAATTACCCAGTGCACAGCCCTTGCCAGTGCTTCACCACCGTATTTCAAAGGCTCGCTTGACAGTTGGTCAACACCAGCAGCTTTATTGTTCTTCAACCGACCAATTTCATCTTCAACTTCCTGAATAGTTGTGGTTGGGGTCCTGCCATCTTCTGCGCGTGTTCCTAGATTAATTAATATGTTTTTAAACAAGCAAAAAAAAATTTCCAACAAAAATAAACCAATCCCTTTAGAGTATCTTGATTCAGCGGAGGTTGAATAAACAAACAATAAGGTTACTATGGGAACGGTAACCCTTTCTTGTGGAAAAATAATAATTCTACGACATCACGCATCTTGCGATTTTCGCGGATTTTGCACAAGTGTGTATCGAAATATTGACCTGGCGTGGATGTGGCGTGCATTTGAATCAAGTTGTAATCCTAGTACGCTTTAACATAAATATTTAGAGATGACATCCCAGGTTGGTTATATCGCGGTTTAATAGCATTCTAGAAGTGAAAATTGCGGTCTTCCGAACCCCCACAAATCCAAAAATAAAAATTCTTGGGATCAAATTACTTGGAAATCAGCAGATATGGGCGATAATCTTATATGAGCATTTTGGACGAAGCTTTGTACCTTGACTTTGACAATTTCTTCGATTGTAGAATAAAGTTCGCTCTTAAAAGCTATCAAAGCGAAAAAACAAGCTCCACAACCTGCAGAAGCTCCCAATTACTTTTGTCAATCAGAATACACTTTATTATCCCACTTTGATCACGATTTCACCGCGAAATAATCCCCCATTGAAATTGATTGACTTACCTCCACTGTCCGTCTCACACGCCAATTCCAGGTCTCCGTCAAGGCTCCAGTTGCCTATGCTCCAGCCTACCATGCCCCAGCCTATGTTGCCCATGCTCCAGCTGTTGTTGCTGCTCCAGCTTACCACGCTCCTCTGGCCTACGGCCACGGATACCTGCACTAAGTAGGTCACACCGTCATCACAACCACCTGCCCCATATACTCGCTTCCTCTAGGCGTCCAATCGTGAGTCAGAGGGAGAAACAAACCACCACCACCACCACCACCACCTCTCTTTTCATCACGGTGCAACATCCTCCTGGCGCGCGCAGAGCACAGCGAACGATGAATTCTGCAATAGCCTTTGGAACACCCGGACCACTGCCGAGCCATTGCGAAATGGCTTTGTGATAAGGACAAATCAACCTGCCTCCAACTACTTCTCTGTTCACTTCTATCAAGTCATCATCGAATAGCAGTGTGTGTGTGCGGGAACAAAATGAGTCTAATTGTGTACATATGATGTATAGTTTTTTTGTATTTATTTGTGAAGAAAAGCAACACAAAAACAATCTAAAAAAAAAATAATACAAAAGTCAATTCAATTTTTCATCTCAATGAAGAATTGAATTCATTTTGCTGTTGAATATCACTTGTTCATAGAATGCTTCATTAAACCTCCGAAAGTCCCATGGTTCATGAGATATGCAAAACCAGTCACATAGATTTGACCTTTTCCCACCGCAACACTGATTCGAATCAAATTGTGCAATCTTATACACCCTGTAATCGCGAATTATGCAATGTTTAGCACATTTTCTCATAAATCTAACAACAAACTAGCACTCAGCAGCCGGCCCATGTTGATTCTAGGAACCAACCCCCCTCCGATACATGCAGCCACCCAACACTGACCGAGCGGCTAAATCAAACGACCCACGAAGTATCGAAGGTAGTTTAATTGATCTAGTACCTTTTAGAAAGAATATCCGATTACAGACCCCGACGGTCTAAACACGTGCACGAGTAGACTCCATTGATCGATGTCGTGGCACAAAGAAGTGCATTGACAACTTGTTCAGTAAGATCTTCGAATCACCATTTATGCTAGGCACTCTTGAACAAGCCGCGCGAGATATGATGGCTATTCCGAGTTATGGTCTTGTCGATCGGTGCCGTTGCCGAGAACGATACACCTCAGTTGAGCACCATAAGCGACGAACCCACGCTCGCACCGCACTGCGGTTAATCGTGAGAAAAAATAAATTGCCACATTTGCCGTATTCGCAAACGTCCGATCATGATAGGTGCCGCAGATGGATGCCATACTGCAGATATGAGCATGTTTTCATCTTTTTATCGGTGATTCAACAGCAGCAGTAGTCTAGCTTGATTGGGAAAGTTACCTATGTGCGATCTTGAGATGGTTAGCATTCTTGGTCACTTTTGACACAATGCTTTGGCTTAAAACGAGACTACTATCATAAGATGAGATCAATAAGACGAACAATTAGTTTAACGTCCACTAAAGTTTTTTTTATAAGCTCAATGCTAATCACAATTAGTTTATTATCCGTTCTTATCTTAGTGTTCATAAGGAATTTCCACAGTTATTTCTGCTGGCAGGGAATTAACCATCTTCTTGGCACGCTTTGCAGAGGCCACCGTTTTATGAGTATTTTTGCAGCGCATTAAATTTTTTTTTTTTTTTTTTTTTTCTTCTTCCCCAAAATTTCCCCAAAATTTAAGGGGGTTTTTCTCCACACCCCCCTTTTTTTTCGTTCCCCTTTCCTTACCCCCCAAAATTTTTTTTATTATAGGCAACGAAAATTACAGCATAGTGCATGTGACTTATGTAAAGAAAAAAAGGGCTTACTTATTCAGTTAAGTTTGAAAGCTATGAAAGGTCACCAAATTGAAGCTAAATGACCAGCCCGAGGCTGAAAATCTCGATAATAATGAAACAAAAAACAAAAAAAAAAAAAATAGCAAATAGAACAATTTTAATGGGTGCGGCAGTAAAAAATGCGAAACTTAAATGTTGAGTTAATTTGAGTAAGTAATGACTGACTTATTTCTATTGACGTAGATCGCAGCAAACGCAGGACGCGAACGGTCGAGATTATGTGAGCTGTGACGGTTTTGCAGTTTTTTGGACTCCGTGCTAATGAAATGTTTTTTTTTTTTTCTGTGCGTTTGCTTTTATTTTATGCGAATAACGAAGCAGGACAAACTTCGAGTGGTTTTTTTTCTGTAGAGTTAAAGGCTGGGTTCACCACGGCTGCGGTTCACCACGAGACTATTGTATGGTGTGTCCCCGTTGGCGACGGAATTCTGGACATACAGCTTTGTGGCAGGAGGAGGATGTACAGGAACAGGAACAATATGTAATCTGGAGGGCACACGGACCTGCTCTGGTTACTCGATGTTACAACCACAGCAACGGAAAGTTCTGAAAATTCAGGTGAGCTCTTTCCATTTTATCGTTTTGTGTCCCGCTCCCATTTTTTTGAGAATTGTTTTTGTGTATGAAGTTTATATTTTTGGTGGGATTGCTGGCTGAGACGTGGAGACGCCGGTTGGCGTTGCATGGGCAAAGTTGCCAATTTGACAGTAACAAAGTGAGTGGGATGTTACTGCATGTCGTGTACCTGGAAATCGTATATTTTAAATTTTTGTTTAATTGATGGTTGAGTGTCGGTGGGCTTTGGGATAATCGTTGATTTTCAAAACCATTTGTCTTTAGAGCATGGACCAACATGACAGGCACTGAAGGCTCAATCAGCACTTCAGTATTTCAATATAACATTTTTGTTGAGGTTGCGCTTTCGGACTTCAACTGCTGTTTGCAAGAATGACTGGCAGGCGCTTGTAAGCAGTATGGAGTTGTATTAAAATAATGTTATTTAGCGGTAACTTTTCCAGGGCTTTTAATATATTGAAAAATACCTGATTTTTCTAATAAGTGTAGTTATTTTTGGGTATCAAAACAGATTTTATACATATTTTATTTTAACTGTTTATTAATTCCAAATTTTACATTATTTTACATTCATATATTAACCTAGGTGCTCCTGCTTAGTAATTAACATTTCAACCTTATATGCTATCATCTATATCTAATTGTGTTAATATAATTTTTACCTGGTCTATTCAGTATTTTTAACAGGGTTATTTTTTTGCCTGCGTGTAAGAATAATTATTGATTTTTCAAAACTAGTTCTTATCTATAGAGAGAATTGATCATTGCAATTGAAGATTGCAATGATTTTTGTCTAAAATTATGAATTATTTTGTTGGACATTGCTTCTAGAGTCTCAACGTTTGAAATTCTATGTAATTCAGTAGTACTGTGTTTTTTTTCCCCAGTAGTACAACAACTAGACCATATTGGCACAGCATAAAGCATGGCCGGTCTAAAAATTTGTTTGAATGTTAGAAGTTTGTTCATGAAACAAAGTTTTGATTTTCTGCTTATAAGAGGATATAAACATTTTATATATTTATTACATTTGGCTTTAATGCCTTTAATGCCGGGCTTGAATGATCTTTAAAAGTTAATTTTTGATCAAGTATCAGTCCAAGATATTTTACTTGATTTGACCAAGAAATTGGAACTCCGTTCATACCTTTCCTCAAATACCTATATTGCTGTTGGATATGTTGTTACTTATGTTGTTGTTTGGTAGAAATTTGTTTTTCATTTGTATGAGACCGTATAATCTAGAAGAGGGAGGGATCTCAAACCACCATAGAAATATGTCTTGCCATCAAAAACGATCACATGTCAAATTTGGTGCCATTCACTTAATAAATTCTCGAGTTGTGTGTGTGTCCAATCTTACACCCATTGGCCGACAATGGTATTATGGAAGAAACAAGTGACCATTGGAAGCAGCTTTAATCCGAGAGCTAAGTGATAGCTCTACTGCAGATCCAGCAACCCATTTCAGAATGTCTGGAAAGTCACGCCCATTCCGAGGTAACTTTCACATACAGCCCCGCATATAAACATTACCGATATCATTTGGATAAGGGCACTGCAACACACTTCCAGATTTGGAAATGTAAAATTTCCAAACCAGGCACGTATTTAGGATTATTTGAAAATAGGGTCATTGTTGTACAGTTATAATCAGATAGATCTCACCCATGGCCAGCTTTTTAATGACACTTGCTTGTTCATTTGTCAAAATAACAATTTTCGAGGTTGATTCGTAATTAGTTTCATACACTCGCGACAAAATAAACGCAAAAATTTACTTTGATAAACGGCCCGTTAGATATGCAACCTGAATAACAAAACTCTGTACACCACGTGGCGAATGGATCTGAAATTATGTGCCAGCCTATCACGCGCGCATGCGTGTTTTCTTCGTTGGTTTCTTCTGACCAGCAAATGGCCGTTCTCTTCATCGCACTAGTCTTCTTTTTTTTACTCCACATTTTGCCAACAATCGGGGCAAATACTACCGACACCCATACATTTCGGGAGGAAATTGATTGTGTTCACTACGTCTTACACAAAGCACGCGAAGATTTTATGATTTCACTGTTAGCACTCTGTGTGCTGTTAGTTTAAGTTAAATTACGAATTATTGTTTGATTTTTTTTCGCGAAAACGACGCAGCAAAAACAAAAAACGTCAGTTTCAAAGCACGGCTTGCTGCGATCTGACTTGATTAATTCAGTTCTCCCCCCCGGGGGAGACCCCCCCCCCCCCAACAAAAAAAAAAAAAACCCCCCCCCCACCCCACCTCCTTTTTTCTTTTAATTTTCCCACAATATTTTTTTTTTATAAAAAAGCCACCCCCCCCCCCCCACACGCGAGAGGTCCCCACCACCCCCAAATATTTCTATTTTTCAAAAATTTTTACATGCCACATTTGGTTCCTTTTGTTTTTTTTTTTTTTAATTTTTCCAAAATTCAAATTTTATTTGTAAAAGAGTGCCCTTTCCAGAAAGCGAAGGGGTCTCAAACCATAGAAACATTTCTTGCCTTTTAAATCCTCCACCTGCCAAATTTGGTTCCATTTGCTTGATTTGTTCTTGAGTTATGCAGAAATTTTTATTTTATTTATATGGGAGCCCCCCTTTCAGAAAGCGGAGGGATCTCAAACCACCAAAGAAACATTTCTCTCCTTCAAAAACTTCCACCTGCCAAATTCGGTTCCATTTGCTTGATTTGCTCTTGAGTTATGCAGAAATTTGTGTTTCATTTGTATAAGAGCCCCCTTTGCAGAAAACGGAGGGGTCTCAATTTACCAAACATTTTTCTTCTTCTAAAATCCCCACATGCTACATTTTGTTTCATTTGCTTGATTTGTTCTTGAGTAATGCAGAAATGTGTGTTTCATTTGTATGGGAGCCACCCCTCTAAGAAGAGGGAGGGGTCTCAAAATATCATAAGAACCTAACTCGGCCCCAAAAACGCCTCCATTCAAAATTTCACACCGATCGGTTCAGTAGTTTTCGAGTCTTTAAGGTTCAGACAGACAGACAGAATTTCATTTTTGTATGTATAGATTAAATAGATTAAATGTTTCAAAGTAATGATAAAATATTTCTTCAGTCACTACTGCAACTAAAATTATCATCGTTGGGAAAGAGATACATACTGTGATATGTGTTTTCCATGCCGGCATGACTGTGTAGCAAAATTCTATACTGGCAGAAGAAGGCACACAAATGAGTGATAAAGAAATGAAACCCTTTAATAATAAAACCTAGCGAAGAAAAAAAAATGTGTTTCTTACTCTCTCTAGTGCGATGAAAAAGCCTTTATGCTAATTCAGAAGTACAAACTAAGAAATTATTAATTTTACATTACTTTTACGTAGCTAACCATTGACAGAAATCGAGGAACACAAATAAAGGTTTTATGTAGAAAGATGTTTGCCGAAACCGAAACATACGATACTCGTGGAAAAGGGTCGGGGACGCTTGCATTTGTTGGTCTCAGGTCACCTATATTCAGCATTTCCATAGAAAAAAGATATACGATCGCTCAGAATTAAAAAAAAAAGTTGTTTTGTTCTTTATCAAAAAATATTCGACCCATATTTTTTTATGTCGATCTTAGAGTGGCCGGTTCTACGTTAGGGTGATCCAAAATATTGCCTTTTTCCAAAAATGCGCTATTTCAAAAAAATATAACTTTTGAACCACTAAGCCGATTTTATAAATTTAAAACGCAAATGAAAGGTAATTAAACATTATTTTAAGAAAAAATAGAAAAACACCTCCTTTACTGCAACATTGATAATAAAAACAAGGATTCTTTTAGTATCTTAAGTGGTGTGGTACATATATGGGCCACTTCTAAGAAAGATTCCAAAATACAGTAAGAATATTATTCAGAGCATGATTTCAAAACAATGGAAAAGTAATTGAAAAACCGTTATGCTCACGTGAAACAAATTTCGGGAACCTAATCATACCATTGTTTTAAACCTAAAGATGAAATGTATATTATCGTTAAACGCTTTTCGTTCTCAAGCGATGAAACATGTGTGAAACTGTAAAATAATCGTGAGCAATAATTTATGTAGTCATTGTGTACAATAAAAACAAATTTGGGAAAAAATGTATTATATTGATTTCCATTATTGACGTTAAACAGCAAAATGAACCTATAAAAATAACTCCTGATTGATGGAGACGCATGGTTGGCAAGTTCCTTCAAGTAATGAAAACGCGCATTAGGATAGTCAGCAAAACCTAAAAACAGCATTTTTGAAAAAAACTTATCTCAAAAACTAAAATACATACATCGCCAATTGTTTGATATTTTATGTAAAAATGTCCAATATTTTAAGAAAAAATATAATAACGAGGGAGTTTTTTGGTCCCGAGACCATGAAAACCCTAAAAAACATAAAGCATCCTTGTTCTCATTATTAATGTTCCAGTAATGGAGGTGTTTTTCTATTTTTTCTGAAAATAATGTTTAATTACCTTTCATTTGCGTTTTTAGTTGATAAAATCGGCTTAGTGGTTCTAAAGTTATAATTTTTTGAAAAAGCGCATTTTCGGAAAAAGGCAATTTTTTGGACCACCCTAACGCAGGAACGACCACTCTAAGAACAAAATAAAAAAAACATGGATCAAATATTTTAAATAAAGAAGAAAACTACAAATGTTTATGAAATTCTGAGATATATCTGAGTCTATATTTTTTCTATGAAATTGCTGTTCACTGAAGTTTTTTTTACGACGGTAATGGTACCGTGTAAAAAAAACCGCGTAAAAAAACCGCGCTATTTCAAAAAATGACGTCAAAAAAAACCGCGTTATTTCAAAAAACGACGTAAAAAAAGTCAAGGAAAAAAAAATTATATTTCATATTCATATTGAAAGGATATGGTCATAAAAATGTATTGGTGATGGAAAAACATAGTTCCAGTAACATTGGCCACCGGGAATCTGCTACAAATGGATAGAGGTGGTTAATTCAATGTGTGAGCAAAACAGTCCAGAGTAGTTATAGAGAGTTTTCGTCTTCGGCAAAATTTCTCAGTGTGTTATTCGTCGTCTTTTGACATTATCATATTAGTTCCAAAAAATGCCGCAGAGATGGCGCTGCAGTCTATCTTTTCTAAATGAAGCGCTAGAGAAATTTCGTCTTCGGCTAACTTTCTCAGTGTGACATTCGTCGTCTTCTGATATTATCATATCTGTTCCAAATCATGCCGCAGAGATGGCGCTATAAACTATCTTTTCCAAATGAGGCGCTAGAAAAATGTAGTCTCAGGGTAACTTTCTCAGTATGTCATTCGTCGTCTTTTGACATTGTCATATTAGTTCTAAATTATGCCGCAAATATGGCAGCGCCATCTCTGAGGTACGATCTGGATCTAACGTGATTATGTTTAATGCCTTTATTATATACAATTAACATCTTTGCTAAAGACAGCACTTTCCTAGAGCACGATTTGGCAATTTAGATTGAGGCGCCATATTTGCGGCGCAATTTGGAACTTATCTGATAATGTCAAATGACTATATTTTACATTCTCAACAACTTTACTGAGAACGGCAACTCTCTAAAGCTTCATTTGGAAAAGATATTTTACTACGCGGTCCGTTATTTCAAAAAACGACGTAAGGAAAACCGCGTTATTTAAAAAAACAACGTAAAAACAGTCAAGTCACAATAGACGTGAAAAAAATTTGACTGTTGGTTGTACATTGTACATTACCCAATTTAGCCTCTGAACAATACTGTTTAGAACAAGAGAAATAGTTGTTTACAGTTTATTATATGTACTTTTTTTTTTAAATTCCACAAAAATTGTTTGCTGTCTTTGTAAAAATTCATACGAAATTTTGAGTTTTAATTCCTTACCGGCTTTGGACCTGGCTTGGGCTGACGCTTGAATCTAGTTATGTAGCACAGTATTTGGAGGAAATACCAACGCAGAGAGGTGGTGACATCTCAAGCTGACCATGGCTGACGAGCATGACAAGCATGTATATTACAGATCGGACGCGGACGCTTAGGAAACACCATTTTGAGAAATAGAATAGACTTTCCCAAGTAGTTTGTATTAGTAACACTGTTCACGTTCTTTCAATATGAATATGAAATATAATTTTAACGTAGGACTACGTTTCTCTTTGCTATACCGGGTGTCATTTCAAAATTTTGAAAAATGAGAGCGTCACGCAAAAGTGAAGGGTTTTTGAACGCTAATAACTCTCGTTTGACTAAGCAAAAGGACTTCATTTGTACACTATTTGATCAGAAAAACAAATGTTTGGATTAAAATGTCAATGAAGTGCTATAAGTATGAGCAGTTCAATTTTTTACTTAAAATTGACCTACTTTTGCTCCCATACAAATCTGCATATGAACCGGTTGAAAATATGGTTTTCCCTTTCCGGGTGCTCAAAAAACGGGTGACAAATGGTTCAAATTGTCTTCTTCTTTTTATTTCATTAGGTCTCATTCCATGTTTAATACAGCCATAGTCAGTTGCAAATTTATTTTGCTTTGTTCTGCTGTCTGGTTTTATAACTGAAGCCCGTCCTCTCTTATGAAATTTGCTTCGTACTGCATTCTCGTGCCTCTCTTCTCTGTAGGCAATGCTATCAACGCCAGTATAAAGCACACGATTCGAACCAAAATGATTTCATTGGGTTTTTCAAGTTCGATTGAGCGGCACGTACGGTTGTGTTTTTCGCTCTCCTGTTACGAAGATTTTTTCTATCTCGTCCATTTTCTCACGATTACCCGTCTGGCTTGCCAATTATCGCCTGAGCTTGCTCATTTACAAACCAAAAAGAAGTGCTGCAAAGGTTTGCAAGTTTCCCCACTCGCCCTATTGCCGTGGCAAAGGGTCGTAAAAATCGATAATCCACGCGGGTGGCATCCGCTACCGTAACCATACCGGAGCTGGGCACCTCCCAGCGGAAAACGATGTTTGTGACAACTAGAATACTAGAATCATCCCAAGTATCTTACCGTCCGCCATTCACTGCGACGAGGAGTTTAAAAAACTACCATGCTGTATTGAGTACAGCACATGATGGTATCCTGCTGGTCAAATAAGCTGAAAATATAAATTAGTTTCTAACGCGTATCATAACCACCGGCCTTTTCAGGACGACCAATTAAATTTTACAATAAAAGAGCGTGTTCAAGTGAAATGTTTGTGATTTATCCTAAACAACCATTGCATATGATCAAAAATAGTTCATTTTGGTTTGTTTGAGGCATTAAGTCGTGAGTGGTAAATTCGGCAGATATTTTTCACTAAGCCTGAACTGGCCTGAAACGTAAGCAATGGCTCAGTATGTAGAAAATTTCATAACAATGGACACACCAACGCGGTCCTACGTTAACCTTGCGGTTATATCCCTAATATAACCCACCTCTAATTTTTATTTCCTTGACTTTGTTTACGTCGTTTTTTGAAATAACCCGGTTTTTTTACGTGGACCGCGTAAAAAACCGCGTAAAAAACCGCGTAAAAAAACAACGTAAGAAAACCGCGTAAAATAAAACTTCAGTGTATTTACATGACGTTTTGGTAGTGTGTAGCCATAGAATGAGTATCTTGTACTCATTTCCTAAATTTATTCCAATCTGTCAAAAAAATTGTCATTAATGATTGGGGACAAAACAAGCTTAGATTAAGATCAGGACTCGGTTTGGAGTCGTTTAAGTGCTGTGGACCTTAAGTTTAAAAATTTGCATAAATCTAGTCCCAAAGTATTTTATTCTTATTTTAAAAAATTTAAAAAAAAAATCCCTCCTTCCTCGTGGATAGAGAAATTCGTATGCCAACTTATTTTTTTACGATCTTCCAGCTTAGGTTGCAATAAATAGAATTGAAAGTTAGTATCAAAACACACGAAAAATAATACGACCTGCCAAAATGCACCTTCTGCGTGATCCAATCTCACCACGGCACTATGCGCCCTGCCATGATCAGCTGGAACTGATTGCCGTGCATGGACAGCACGCATGAGAAAATAAGCAACGGATGATTAATCAAGAAAATTATTCGGATACACAAACCACACATTAACTCGACACGAGATAGCCATCCAGCCAACCACATTCGTCCCCCCGAACGGGCCCTTTGTGTCTCGAGTTGAATGTTGATTATCTCGGGTTGTTGATTCAATCACGAGGCCCTTCTGCATCTTTCATCTAGCCACCGGAATGCTGGTGCTACAACAATAAGGGGGTTTGTTTCATCTGATTTTCAAGGTCCCACTTACAAGAGCTACATAATGGGGGAGTAATCGAGAACGGCGAGGCTGTGCCCTTTTGTCAGACGCGGTAATTGTTTTATATTTTAACGGTTGCGGTCCTTCGCCAGATAACTTTGTCGCGTGGTCAATATGTAGATCAAAGCAGATTGCTCCATTCCGAAACAACAAAAAAAAAAAAAACCGTGCGTTGCAGTTGCACTAAATTACCAAGACCAATCAACAAACTTCCACATTCAGACGATATTCCGTTAAGGTTGAACGTATTTCTTTTGATATGCTAATTCTAGTTGTCATACGGTGACATATTGAGATGTGTGGCGAAGACAGCCTAGGTTTCTTTGAAGAGTTTTTACTGCTTTATTATGAACTGGTAAAACTGCGATTGAGCAATAGCTTGAATTGTTTCAATAATGATGGCTGATTTCTGCCCTAGTTTGAAGTGGCAACCAGCGGTGTCGAAAGAAGGAAGACCCAGTTGGGTTTGAATTATTTATTATTTCAGTGCAAGCTGAACAGCCCGAACCTTGGAACTCTGCTCACGTTTAAAACCGCTGATGCGTGCCTAGTACTGAGTCATGATGCAGTTTGTATGAATGCAGAAAAATGCCACCTCGATTTTTGCTTTAGTAGCTTCTTTCTGCCAAGTTTATGTCAAATGGGACTCGAAAGTAAAGCAAGGTCTTGGCGGCTATCGATTAAGTAATCGTGACACCATCAACTGTATTTATGGGGTACATCGATCAAGGATCGGTCTATCGCGGATTTATTGGAAATCATGCTATTTTTATTCGCACAAAAAAAACAGTTGGACACGCCTGAACCAATGAATCATTCGAAACGATCCTCCCCTTATAAGCCTTAATTGTCAACTGCACTTGTCACTGGAAACGTAGTAGACGCAGCAAGCCATGGCCGATAATTATCGAATAGATTTGTCAGTTATTATTGATCACATAATAATTGCGGTTCCATTCCTGGTACAGAGCCCGGTCGCCAATCAATTGGCCGGCGGGCAGCAAGTGATGACAATCGCTCGACAAAGTTAATATGCTTGAGTTCGATTTATTTTCTGTATCATTCTATCAAATCGTACAATCACTCTCGATTGGTGAAGGGAGGTTCTACTAAGCTCCGTCCTGCGTAGCACTTAACTGGTCTGAGGTCGCACAGATTGCATTTGGGGACTGCAGTGATTTATGGCAAATTGCATCGTGACATTGGCAATTCCCTTTAACTCCCAAATATAACACCCCCACACCCCCCCTCCTCCCCCCCCCCCCCCCCCCCCCCAAACAAATTAAAAAAATATAAAACCACAACCACCCCCCCCCCCACCCCACTCTTCCTCCTTGTTCAAAAAAAAAAAAAAAAAAAAAATGAAAAAAAAAAAAAAACCCACCCCCCTTTTTTGTTTTTTTTTTTTTTTTTCCCCCCCCCCACCGCGGCTCCTCCATTTTATATTTTTTTTTTTTTTTTTTTTTTTATTCATACCTTATCTCCCCTTTTCCTTTTTGCCCTTCGCCCCAGACCCCCCCGAACGGAAGTATATCTTGAACGACAAATAATGATGAATTTTGAGTGCTCTTCAAGGGTGAGTCGCTCAGCACAAAATCACTTGTGCCGATTTTTTTTAAAGTGCCTTTATACGTTACGATGAACCCTGCTGTTCCAATCGTGGTGCCAAAAGGTGCCGGCGTGTGCCACGGTAACTTGATAGTTCAATCGTTATGGTTTGGCTACGCCTGGCAACCAGGCGATTGTTTTGTTTTGCTTTGCCAAATTTTTGCAGGCGATTTGGGTCTTAGTCAAGGGTTTTGTTGCGAAAATCGCGTTTTAATACCCTTGTGTTGAGACAGCATGTTTGGGTGACAAATGGAGCTGAAGAAGCTAATCGCTGGAAGTAAGTACGAGAATTCTTCTACGCTGTTGCACATTTATGATTGATTTATCCACTTTCTCACCAGTCCACGCTCCACCTACGAAAATTATGAACGCGACGCAACTCCACTCTGATTCGTAGTTTCCAAATATGTTCCTCTGTCTGCATCGCAGAGGCATACAAACTGTGCTGCAGCAGGAGGGTGATTAGTAACACTTGATGTCGATGTGTCCGAATATGTTCGTCGTCGTTTTCTTTAAGAACATTCTAGCATTCGAAAATGAAGATTATTGCTATGCCTGATCAGACTGTAAATGTGTCAAATATGTAATAATCTTAAATATACTTTATTGAAAGCAAAATGCAGCCTAATTTTCTCGTACAGTACACGTGAGTGCTGTTCAGCATCTTTGTCGAACAACTCGATGATGTTGGATGTGACGGTTGTGGAATTGAAACCTTTTCTGCACATGATATTGGCGAGATCCAGGAGGCACATCACTTCTCCGCTTAGAAACCGGGATTTATCTGGGTTTCCTGCGTAAACAACACCACAAACTTAAAACGTCAATTTTCCAGGGCTGCTTGGTTATATCTTCGAACAGTACATCTGTCAAAAGTGTGCCACAAAAGTGCCACACATGTTCCATTATGGTGTAAGATTTTCGACTACGGCGTGCCTGGCACACTGTTCTAAGCGACTAACCCCGTTCTTACCCACATCTTCGGTTGAGATCACATATTTTACACAGAAAATAGTTTAATGCTCCAAGCTTAGATTACATTTTTAGACCTGCTAGTGTAAAGCAGCAAGGTACTTACATGAAGGTTTGTTCCTCGTAGAACTAATATATAAATATAAATAAATAGATATTATTAATGATTTGATCTTAAATAGACTTCTCTGACTTTTATTTTGTGTGAATAATAAATTGGATGTGTATGTACATCAATTTTTTCATACCATATATAGATCATTGCACGATGACGTAATCAATGCAGTTTTGACAGTTCAGGGAGCTTGTTTAAATGGACTTAGAATATTTTCGGTAAGATCGGTTTGAGATTTTGTTCTCTAAATTTATTACGATTGAAGTAAAATAGGCAGGAAACAGACACCAGTGCTTATTTTTACGTCATTCGTACATATTTTTACGTAATCGTACAGAAAAAACTAATGAAAACTTTTTGAGCGGTTTGAATTGTATCATCTTGTAAACAGTCCCCTGAACTGTCAAAAAAGTGAGGTTAATACATTCCGGGAAATGATCTATATCACACCCCATCACCTCACACTTAGGCATTTGTAGAAGTCAATATTTAGACTTTAATACTTCTTTTAAATTAACAAACCGCTGTTTTATTCAACCACTTTGACAGCTGATTCCACGGTTGAAAATAATAAGCAATTTGATATAACACGTACACTCCCGCTTCATTTTACTCATTTTTTGAGTACAATTGTATACCGTCCTAAGCGTTTCAAGCTTATTGCTTTCACAATTAGCTTATTGCTTACTCTCAACTTAGTGTTCTAAATGCACTTCCACAGTTATTAATTAAGAGCTTTCGATGCCAGGTACCATTTTTGCATTAGTATGATTATGTGGCAAGTACAAACGGACAATTGAATTGCCGAATTATTGAATTGTCGAATACAATTGAAAAGCTAGAGAAACGTTGGAATGATTGTATCACTCTAAAAGGAGATGATATTTATGAATAAAAATGAATTATGGCAAAAAAAAAATTTGTTTTCCTACTTAGGCTCGGGACTTATTGACCGATGTGTTTAACCTGTAAGTTTAGAAAATGTGTAATAGCCACATGAATTTGTTTTTAATTACTATACAACACTTGACAATTCCATGTATGAAATTATATATCGTACAAAGAATACTAAATCTTATTATTCGAAGTGCTGCATCGTTTCCTTGCATCGCAATAATAATTTGAAGTGAATGTCATAGGTACTACAGTGATTTTATTTAATTAAATGAACCATTTGAATCCTATATACAAAATTAATAATAATTATAATTATACAAAAAGTGAGTAGATAAATACAGTGGAAAAACTAACTGATGTGATATAACCACAATAGAACTGACTCTTAGATTCGGGTCTTGACAAAGAATCCCTACTGAGTCACGAAACGGAAGGGCAGCTTAGAACGATTCAATGACACGAAAAGTGAAATTATTTGTTGTGTAAAAAGTATCTCGATTTTGTTTGTTTCCACTCATTCTCTTTTGAAGAAACGTCAAATCAACTGCTATAATTGGTATATTTGTTGCCATATGATCATCACAGTATGCTCTGGTTACGTGAAGAAAAAACAACAACACTTCATTTTGTGATTTTTCCATTTTATTCTGTGATTCAAAAAATTACTATTATTTCTTACACCTTTGAATTGTTGGATTCATTTATACAATCTGATTGACTAAAATGTTCGGAGCACACGAACATATGGTTGCTATCGTGAACACTCGAACCAGTAAACGACAACCAATTCTGCCTATTTTCAAAACCCCTAGAACAACAAATTCTGTAGTGAAGTGAATGTGTAGTGAATTATTTTAATACATTTATAAGTCACGTAGCTCTTAGCCAGTGCAAAAAAGGAAACATTGTTGGATGCTGATGTGCTGCATCAATTCATATATAATAGCATATGTTTCCCCCGCCTTATTCTCTGTTTTTTCGTGCTTCTGTCTCGAAAAAATACATAGAGAAACGTCATAACAACAAAAAACAAGGGGCCTAAGCCACACACATAAGGTAGAGGTTCATTTTATTGAAAGAAACCTTTACAACCTTTCTCTTGGAATGACCCCCTCCTTTGTACTTCTTCAAGAACTTCAAACGTTTTTCGAACACGTTGCAATCGGCACGTACACGGTATATTTCGTCTCAGATTTTGAGAATTACCATCTTGAGCTGGTCCAAGGTGCTGACCTTGTATTCGTTCAGCTTCGACATCATATAGGACCAAACGAAAAAGTCGAGAGGGTTCAATTCCACATTGTTGTGTCCAGAAAGTCGGTTAAATTGTCCCGACTCCAGGCGTAGACCACATTTGCCATGTGGGCGGTTGCACCGTCCTGCTGGAACACGTAGTGCTCATCTCCGTAGAGGTTTTGGAGACTGGGGCAACATCTTTCTATAAAACCTCAGTTTTGTAGTATGCCGCGTTGATTTTGACGTTTTTTTTTCAATCAACACCAAGAGGAGCTTACCACGTTTGCATATTGGCACCTCCCTAGACCCCCCCCCCCCCCCCAAAGTGTTGCAATAACCATCGAATCGCCTTTTACTTGGTGGGGTATCATAACTTCAAACATAAAGCCTTTTGAGAATTTGCCCAACGCTAAGTGAGAAATCACATGGATCGCTTGTAGCGGCAGTTACCAAGGATGTGGAGCGGAATAAGATATCAACCATCTTTTAGCGAAATGCCCTCCACGGGCACAACTGAGAAAAGATATGGGAGTTGTAGGCACAATACGTGATGTATTGTTTAACGACCGTAGTACGGTCAGAATACTTATATGATAAGATATAAGAGATTGAAATTTACAGGGAAAGAAAAGTGACTGCTGACCACAGTCACCTACCTGAGAAAAGCAGCTGTAAACTATGGGGTCTATAATGACAAAGTCCATAGTCCGTAGGTTCACGCGAAACAAAAGGAGGTACAGGGGAGCTTTCCTAGCTGAAGATTTGTTACAAATCGGTTAGGGTTGAAGTTACGTAACTCAATTAAATCACAATCAAGTTTCTGGAACCAAATGTGATAGTTTTTTGTTGATTTAGTCATTATTTTGATCAGGTAGCTTCAATCATTGCCCGTCTCGAGTGAACTTAAATCCTCTACAGCAGACGAACAGTTTAAAGAGACATTAATATAAGTACCAAATGTAATCACAGGTATATAATCAGATGTGTAACAATATTACGAAATAAAATAAAATTATCAAATGCATCTTTCACTGCTAACTGCTGAAATTCAATAATATTCCTTTGAGATGTTAAACCATTCATTTTTCATAAAAGCATTATAAAGCTGTTCTGACTACATATCAAATCAAATCATCAAATTAGAGACCTAGGAGTAATACTTGACTCTAAGTTATCATTTGGTGATCACTACAATAATATCATCTATAAAGCAAATGAATTGCTTGGATTTATTAAAAGATAAAGTTTGCATTTCAACGACCCTTACACATTAAAAAAAACTATATTTGGCATATGTGAGGCACATACTAGAATACTGTAGCGTTGTTTGGGCTCCATATCACGGAAAATATGTAAACCGTATAGAATCGGTTCAGAGACAGTTTGTGTTGTTTGCTCTAAGAAAATTAGGTTGGACACGTCTGCCATTACCATCATATGAGTCGCGATGTTTGATGATTAATTTAGAAGGACTTCAAAGACGAAGAGAGTTCGCAATGATTGCTTTCATAGCTGATGTTATTGAGCAACGAATAAACAGTCCAGAAATATTAGAAAACTTAAATTTTTATGCTCCTACTCGCTCTCTAAGAAATAGAAATTTATTTCTTATAAACAATCAAAGAACGAACTATGCCAATAATGCTCTTTTAAATAGAATGATGTCCTGTTTCAACACATACAGCGAAACGATTGATATCACAATGAATAAAAATACACTTAAAAAGTTTTTTTTTTGTTAGGCTAACTAGACAATAGTTAATTAAAAACTCTTAGATGTTAAGCAAAAATGTAACAAGGTCTACGAAATGATTGACGACAAATAAAAAAAAAAAAAAAGGAACTATCAATAATAGGAGAACTGTTTGAAACTATCCTCATTTTGGACTCCAGTGAATGATTTTGAACTGCCTTAATGATTATTAGGTGAAAATTATCTTTTTTTTTTCTTTTAGAGTACTGTACGAGTTTAATGTGTGTCTGCATTCGTTTGAGAAATCTGGCAAGATGGAAAATCACTCCATCCAGATTTTTTTTTCATCACCTCCCGAGCCAAAAAAAAAAAGAAATTTATATATATATATAAAATATATATATATATATATATATATATATATATATATATATATATATATATATATATATATATATATATATATATATATAAATGAAATACTATCCGTTCGTGACAGCATAACTCACGAACGATTTATTTTATATATTTTTTATTTGGTTTGTCTAGGTTCCCAACAGGTTTATTTAAAGAAAAAAAATAGAAAAAAATACTGGAAAATGACAAAAAATCATATAAACCGAATTGTAATTTTGTATGGGAATATATGACTATGCTAGACAGCTAGACCATCTTTCGATTTGGAAGGAGAAACCGTAGAAAACATTCATAATGGCGTCGTTATTTAAAAAAAAAAGAGAGAAAAATCACTCATTGTTACTTAGGACCTTTCGAAAAGTTATTCGAAAAATGATAATACGCTGGAGTCGCTTATTTCGCAATTTTTTACGGGGTTTTCGGAAATTGACGTGGTTTTCTGACTAAAAAAAATACGCGGTTTTCGGAGTTCACACGAGTAGATACCGTTCGCTTAGATTTGATAAGAGACGCGTCTAGAACATAACTTTTATCGCTTTTTACGAGGTTTTCATAAATTACGGTTTTTTTTGCGGACTCAGGGATTTACTGGGATTTTTAAGTAGTTTTTTCTACATCGCACTCATTCCTGTGTAATAAGAAACCTCAGTGTAAACGATTTATAACGTGTAGATGCACATATAAACTGGAACGTTCGTATTGGTGACACCTCGCTGCGAGATGTAAATTCTCGATCAACTATAGATTAGGGCCTATCAACTTGTGTAAACAAACACTGCTGCGCCCTTTTTCTAGCAAGCTATAGGCTTCTTATTCTTTTATTTTTGAGAGGGAATTTAACCCTACAGAATCGTCGTGTAGGAGAAACTTTCCCCACGCTACATGAAGACGGTAATGGTTGTAGGGGAAAGTTTCTGGCTCAACGGACGATGATGCGAGAGGTAAATTGCGTGTGTTGCAAAAATAAAAGAATAAGAAGCCTATAGCTTGCTAGAAAAAGGGCGCAGAAGTGTTTGTTTACAAAAGTTGATAGGCCCTAAACTATTGTGTCGAGAATTTACATCTCGAGTGAAGTGTCAATGGAAAGTGAAAGTATTTCTCAAAAATAAAAAACCTACAAACTTATATTCTCTTTACAAATGTTGATAGGCCCTTTTCTATTGTTAATTCAAGTTTATGTCTGCTGTGTTGAACTGACAGGTGTGTAATAACGTTTTTGTTTACATTAGTATCGTTCGCCGTGTGATAAATAGTGCATCAAGAAGGTGAAAACGACGATATTACTAGAAATTAAAAAGAAACTAATTATGTTGCGACTTCAGTTAATTACAATTAGTTCTGCTGTGGAATGCCTCCAACTAGACGGAGTAATGTCGGTCACCGCAGCAACACGGCTGATAGATCAGCAAATTCTCGAATGAGACAAAGTGACGATCAGCATACAACTCAAACTGAATTGGGTTGACAACGGATGGCACGGGCTCGAATGATTTTGAGTGAAGAAGAAAGAGCAGCTCAAAATACAAGCGATTGCGTTAGCAATAAGCGTAAACGGGAAGTATCAGACATATCTGGTGACAATCGTGCCCAAAATAACCTTTAAACGCCTACGTTCCACAAAATCATCAACGTGCTGCATTTCAATGCGACCCTTTAATTGATTACTATCCGCAATATCAGTCGCCATTTGGTCAGTTCCCAAATTAAACAGCAGAGCCTTTGCGCTCATTGGTGTCTGGATCAGGAAGTGGTTCTTTACATCCAAAGTTATAATGAATGTTTTCAAATGACTTCGTTTGGCGCAATGCACATAATAATATTTAAAAGTTTGCTTGGACTTTGAACCTTACAGAGTTTAAACAATAGTAAATTGCAAAATTGTGAAACTGTCTACGTCACAGGTTCTAGGTCAAATCAACCACAAAGCGAGTTCATTGTTGCCACCGACGGACGCAAACCAAAATTTTTTGAGATTTATTTCATGGGAGATTCGCTCAGCAACATTATTCCACCACGAAGCGGGACATTGTACAACAATTGCAAGCAATGCTTCAAGAGCACAATGGATTAATTCAAATGCTCAGGCCTGCTCTAGATAGAATGCCATCTAACAACCATAAGATTGTGATTCGAACTAATTCCTTTTCCGATTTTCCAATAAGTAGTTTAATTATAAGCAGGACAACGTCTGCTGGGTTAGCTAGTAGGAGCTAAAAATGAGATAAAAGGAAGTTTGGCTCTGCACATGATTTATCCGTGGACTTTTATCTTTTGTCCTTATCTGTATTAATGCCGCATAATGAAAACGCTTGAGCTGCCATAAATTGTACATGCACCATTGAAAGGTAGATGACAGGAAACTGCCGTTACAATTTTTTAAAACAACATTTTTCAACAACGCAGATGCGGTCCTTATGGGACGCAGGACAAGTATTAGGAAGCTTAAGTCAACAAATCAACGTGGTAAAAACGTGATATCAGAGAAAAAGTCCCTGATATCTTGAAAATAGTGGATCAAAACATTTATATCTCCATTTAAAAAAAATACTCAGTTTTCATCGCTATTTATGCAATTTTTCTGCCGCCTATCCATCAAAATCATAGTAACCATATTGTTTACAGTCAAACTTTGACAGCGATATCAGTTGTTTTGCAGAAGTCATGGCGAGATCAGTAAAAAAAAAACCTTCGTGCGATGGTATGCTCTTACACCAAAGAAACCTCGCACAAACATCAGATCCACCATCTTCAAGATCATTCTTACTGGACGAAAGTAAGAACATCGAGAGGAAGCCTGGTTCCGACCGTAAAACGATCCTGCGCGACCCGATAGTCCAGTAGAAGCTGAAGAGCAAAACCGAGAGGAAGGTAGCAAAATCCTTCCCTGCCTTGGGCCAAGAGGTTGGTGCAACCGCACAAACCATCAAATCGTACTTCCAGCCGATGGAAAACTTCATTCAAAAGCGCAGGTTCAAGTCACCCGTCTCAAAGCAGCATAGCATCACCCAGAAATTGCAGCTGAAGACTGTGGTCAAGGAGATTTTTCCGGCGAAGCTTTTCTTCGGGACTAGCTGTGAATGGGGAGATTTACAAAACCAAATACCTGCCGAGGGTGGTCACCTACATCCGGAAGGAGAGGAAGAGATGTTTGGTCGATGTCAAATGGTTGTTGGAAGCAATGGACCACCTGAACTTTATATCCTGTGGTACCGAAGAACGGGAACCCGGTGTCAGGCTGTGTAAGTGTTTTTGTAAAATGATCACGAAATGTTAGATTTAAGGAAAATCTGTTTCACCATCTTTTTTTGTAGTTCCTTTTTCAGCTTTTTTCGAAAATAGTGATATTTTTTCGAATGAAGACGTTATACAAACTTGAAAAAAGCATAACTGTTTCTATCGAATGGCTATTAACGAGTTGGATGGCTCAATGAGAAGTTTAATAATAATTTAATGTAGATAAATTGGTTTCCTATAACAAGATATGTCTGACGCAATTTTAATTTATTAATATTAAAAAATTATATATACAAAAAAAATTTTTTTAAAAAAAATAATTCCCACACAAAAAAAATTTTGACAAAAGATTAAACCAAAATTTTTTTATTTTTTAATTTGCAACTTTTTTAAATCCATTTTAACTTAACCTTATAATTTATTTCCCAAATAATTTTTTTTTTTAAAAAAATACACATAAAACCCATCCCCCCCGGCCCAGAATTGGAGTTGGGCGGATTTCATTTGCGAATAGGCTCCCCCATTACCTTCCAAAAAGCCTGAACTTTATGAACAGCTTGTAATGATCACTTGAAGATGCGATGGGGGATCATTACCCTGATATTCCAAAATGTAGCACGTAGTAAAATGTTTCTTGTCTTCTATATCTTAACGTGATGAAGTTGAGTAAACAAATGGAAATTAATCGGAAATGATCTCTCATACGCATCCGTCGAACCATTCTGAACGGCCGTTGTGAGAATATCGCCATGAAAATCTCACATGCGCATAGCATGTTACCAATTACTAATGCTTTCTCTCCCTTCTCCTGTTCTCTTCCCTATCCCATGACCGCGATCAATACCATACCTGAAGACAGCCTGGACATTACATCAAATTGAAGCAATTAGTAAAGAACGGTATATAACCCTAACCAATTTTATTTTCAGCCAAATTTTCTAACCCAAGGTAAGCAATCAAATGACCACAACAAAATATTCTAAATATAACATTACATTAAATAACATATAAAGGAGAAAGAAAGAGACCCCCAGGGCACCCAAGTGAAACAATTTGGATAGGTAGCATGGGACTGCCTCTACCCTATTGTTGACATTTCGCGGGCCCATCTATTGGGTTTATTCTGTCAATCGAGGTCTCGATTCTAGTGCTGTGTGTATGAACTTGCTTTTGGAAGGAGATTCTTTTCCCTATATTTGCGGTTTTCGCGTAAGTGCCTCTGCTTACGGGTCCGTCCCTTTTTGGCCCTTCATACAGGAGCTTGATGATCACAAACGACAATAGAATCCTGATCAAATCGTTTTCCAGATTATTCCACTGCTATGAAAAGTTACCTTGCTGCAATAGATGGTAGTATTACATCATCATCATCATCATCATCATCATCATCATCTTAAAACATTCCACTTAAATTTAAACTATCCTCTAAAACAACAATCAAACACTATTTTCATCCTTCAAAAGGTTGCACGTAAGACAATCGCCAATCCCACATTGGTTTCAAAATGAAATTCCTAAGCAGAGGAAGGCGACGAAAATATTTTGATTGTGTGGCCACAAAACATTCTCACGCCCACCGGTAGCAATCAATTCAGCAGCAGCAACACCGAAGTCAAAACATAATTATAACCCTTTCCGAGATGGAATCATCGGAATACCCGCATAGTCGTCGATCGATGAGGGTGGTCATGCATCCACTGTTCATTCCAAGTCGCAGGATGCTATTAAACTAGTGTTGTGGAATTCAACCTCGAATGCCACAGTTTACCATGCAATCGTGGCTAACAATGGTAATAACAATATAACACGAATTGAGTGGAAATGAGAAATAATCAATCTCAACATCGCTGTTCACGGCGGCTGGGACAAGGATGACAAAGCGAAAAATAATGTTCACTCACTCAAATCGTCGTCTTATGCCGAACTGCGGTACAAAATGGTCTGCTCGACCAGCAAGGGTAGGGCCATCGGTTTGTGTTAAGATCTTCGAGATTAGATGACAATTCTTTAAATTGAATTCATTGGGAGGAAGGAGGTTTAATTTAGTCACCATGGATGGTGACATCGTGCAGGTTATTTATGATGAGCTACTGAATTGGTTTGTCAACAGCATTTCTCAATAACGAATTCTTCTTCTTCCTTTCGGCTTGTCTTGCTTCTGTAGCAAGTGGTTTACAAGCACTTTGCTCAAAGTTCTAGATGCAGTTCCACAGTTATTGAATAATTGCTATTGATGCCAACTCCAATGTTAAAACTGGCAAAATGAGTTTTTCATATTGATTACCCAGGCATTATTTATGCTCTACAAACTAAAATAAAAATCTATAATAGAGAGTATGAGTAGATAGTTTTGTTGATTTTTAAGAAAGTTTGCGCCACCTCTTAATCATTATTATTATAATTATAATTTTTAATCTTCTTCTTAGCGAATCAAGCTTATTGTTTTCATAATTAGCTTTTTGCTTGCTATCAAATTAGTGTACTCAATGCACTGCGTTATTAGTACTGCATAAGTATGATTGTGTGGCAAGTACAATCATACCCTATGCCCAGGGAGTCGAGAAATTTTCCTTAACAAAAAATCCCTAGACCAGACCGGGAATCGAACACAGACACCTCCAGCATGGTGTTGCTTTGTAGCTGTGCCTTTGCCGACTGAGCTAAGGGAGGCACATTGTTATTGTTGTTATTATTAATTTATTTTTTGTTGTCAATCATAAGTTGATCACTAGTTACAGTATGTTCTTATTTCTAGTTATAAATGAAGTAAAATTTTATTGTTATAAGGTAGTAGACTACGCAGTGTCAGGTTTACATTTTACTTATACACTTTAGTGTGTATTTCACTATCCAATAGAATAAAAATTATTTTTCAAATTTGGATTTGGTCATTTTAATATCGATTGTACCGTAATGCAAATTGTAGGTTGCCATCATCAGATTAAGAGATCTACAAGTGGCGTATTTTGTGCGATGATGGTTTGCAATAAATATATATCGGTTTTGTAATTGTGGGAGCTCTATTAAATCAATGCGATGCGAAACAATATCGTTTAAGCATGCAACGGGCTTTATACGAAGGAATAGAATAGCTTGCCCTGCCGAATTAAGGAAGTGAAAATAACTTTAAAAAAATTGTTTTGTACAAACTTTATTTTCTTTTCATGCGTGATTGAAAAAGGTAACCAAACTACGCTTTAACATTCTAATATTGACCTAAAATATGCAATGTTTTAAGTCTTAACTGTATAAGGGCCTTGAAAACAATTACTGAGTCGTTTTCAAACATCCAAACATGTTGCTACATGCTCTATTGATTTTAGTATTGTAATGATCAAGGAATCCAAAATTACACTTGTACACTGTCCTACAGTCTGATTTTCTAGCCTAATTGTTAAATCAGGTGTGCTTTGTTTTCTGCAAAATGTTATCGCATTACATTTTTTGGACGTTCAGTTGCAAAAGTGTTGTGTTACACAAAATGTAGAAATTGCGAATTTCATTCTGAAATACCTTGACATCTTCTTTGTTCCTTACTTCTAGAAAAAGCTTTATATCGTCGACATAAATCAAAATGTTCATGTTTTTGAAAATGAAAGAAATGCTGCTTACGAACAAAACACACAAAAGTAGGGATACATCTGAGGTAACTTGACTGGGAGTTGATTTCATTCCATTGAATAGTAGAAGTCATTTCCTTCACCCTAATATTCACTGCTTCGCGCTTTAGTTTGGTGTGCTGCTCTGCCACCGCTCCATATGTGTTGCCAACAATGTTCACGTCATTAGCAAAGTAGATATATTGACTGGATCTGGTGAGAATCGTGCCCGGCGCCACTCGTATTATAACACTGTCATGAGCAATATTGAACAGCAAGCAAAAGATTTCATAAGTCCCCGGCAGGATTCAACTGAATCCGATAATGCACCCTATATCCTAAAACAGCACTGGGTTCCATCCGTCGTAGCCTTGATTAGTCGGATCTACTTCCGCGGAAAGCCGTTCTCGTCCATGATCTTCCATAACTCTTTTCGTTTAACTGTATCATATGCGGCTTTGAAGTCGATAAAACGATGATGCGTACAGACTGAATTTTCACGGCACTTTTGGAGGACCTGCCGCGAAGTGAATACTTAGTCCATTGTTTTTCTAGAAAGCCGGTCTGATAACTTCTCACGAATCTATTTGCTAGTGGCGACAGTCGTTGGGAGGTGATTTGGAATAGTACTTTAAATGTGGCATTAAGGACGCAGTCCAGTTTGTCGTCATTCTTGTAGATGGGGCAGATAACCCGATCCTTCTACTTCTTCCCCAGCTGTTCGATATCTCAAACTCTGGCTGTCAGGGCTCATCTTGATAATTTTTAGTTCGAAATCCATCGCTTCCAACCGATTTGTTGCTCTTCGGCTGCTTTATAGCATCTTCACCGTTTGAAAGAAACATTTATTTTTCTGCGTTATTTAATGCATATTAGTCTGGGACACGGACATATGAAAGAGAAAAAAAGCCGCTCCCCTTTGATTTTTGGGTGCCTCTGGGGTTCTATAACAACTGTGCACAATTTCAGCTCGATCGGAGAAACCATATTTTAGCTCCCGTGGTTTTAGAAATCCTTAGCATTTTCTATGGGACCCGTTGTCCTCTAAAAATAAGTCAATCCAATTAATCTCTGGGAAATCTTTCAAGGAAAGATTTTCTTCGAAGACTGCAAAGCGATTCACCGCTTGTGGAAAAAGTTATTTAGCTAATACTGATTACTATCCAAACGAACGGCTCATTGGACTGTTTTTTTTTTAATAACACTGCCACTTACAGCATTACCGGCAGCCTACTGCTGTCTGCGCAAAGTAACTACGTGGTGTGGGGCGAATTAATTGGGCTTACCTAAATAAAAAGGGTTTTTTGGGATTGCAGGACCGGCATTTGCAAGCTACAACAAATCACAGAGGTAGCACGGTGATGGTGTGAGGATATTTGGTTCACATTTTTGGCACTTTTACGGCTGACGGTTATATTCATATCCTTATGGGGAATTTAACGGAATCTGTACAATAAGCTTGGGATTGGGAAACGATTTCGTCTCTAAACAAGACAACGACCCAAAGCACACCGCTAAGAAAACCAAGGGTATAGCCTTCTTTCACATCTTTCACATAGTATAAAACCACTCGAATGACCTCCCCAGAGTCCAGATTTAAATCCCATTGAAAATTTGTGGGTGATTCTCGACCACAACATGGTCAAAGATGACGCACTAACAAGGACAATTATTGTATTGCTCTTCAGAAAGCGTGGAATCAATTCAATCCATCTACAGAATCTTGCTAAAAGTATGCCGAAACGTCTACGGCAAGTCATCAAGGCAAATTGGTGACATCCATCGAGGCAAAATGAAACACCTCCAGAGTCTCGTTAATAATAATATTTGCTACGGATTTTTAACATATTTCGTCATGTAACAAAATCTTGGTTTCTTTAATGCTTATGCCAATAACTGGAATACCTCTTCGGCGAACTATGAAACAATAACATATAATTTAAATAATCAGAGATTTGTGTTACAAATTCGGAGAATTTAACGCCTTCCAGCAAACACTTACTGTGTGATATTGAAGGACGGCTTAGCTCTAGCTTAACTGATTACATTAAAGCAAAGTTTAATTAAGCAAAAAACGTTGCTTTAATGTAATCAGTTAAGCTGGAGTTCAGCTGTCCTTTGATATTGTACAGTAAGAGATAAAAACTATGCGGAAACAAATACAGGCGAAAAAAAATCGTCTAAAATGCAGATTTTCCGTGATCGTTCAAATAAATCAATCGTTTTCCAGTGAGCCACAATAGTCACGCTTTATGTGTGCCTTAGCCATCTGAATATACCTAGCCTACTGTATGGCGTATTCCAACCGTTTCTCCACATCAACATATCACTTGACATCCAGTGTTGTCTTCTTGGCTGCGGTCATTTTCCACCAGATGTCGTTTCTCCATATCCTACTATTGCCCATTACACAAGGTTCACCAGAAACCCGGCCGGTTTTAATCACCTCCGCTCTACAAGACCTCAAGAGGCGGTTGCGGCCGGCAGAGCCAGTGTAGTTTTTCTCTCTCTCTCTCTCTCTCATGCTTAATCGCTTCAACTAGCTCGTTTGGACAACTTAATCATTTTAAAGCGGTTTTACAACTCTCTTGCCTCCTTCCATATGCCGCGTGTACCATATGCTATTCCCCCTTCAATTGGCGTTGCGTTGCACGCATGGCGCTATCGCTGCTGCTCGAACTTGACCCTGGAGTGCAGCAGTCGACAAAGTGGACGATCAGCCGTGCGCGAGGTAGCGGTACCTTAGTGCGTCACGATGCATGGGGCGTGTGAGGCTGTTAAACTCGAGTTCCTTATGCAAAATTTAAGGCTTTATTACAACGTTGTTGCAGCTCGGAATGGCTTTATAATCATAGTTAATAAAATGGCTAGTTAGTGGTTCATTGAATATGTGACACCTAGAGTTGGGTAGGCAAACGGTGTTAAACGAATCATGTCCTTGAAATAACGCAGGAAAACGCGGGAGTGATGAATAAAAAAACGTATTGACATTTATAAAAATAGCAACCAATCAATCACAGTGGGTTTATTTTTTTTAGGAGAACAGGTTATTGCAGTGTTTTTTTTGCGATTTATTTACTTCTTGACTGTTAATATCCGAAAATGTCATGCATTTGCAGTCCAATGACACATCGAAACAAATCGGACGCAACAGCCAATTTCGAAATAAATTCAAGCACGAGCTATACCAAGTTGTCACCAGCGCAACGCCTACTCGCCCACACACAAAAAAAAACGGCATGAATGAAGAGAAGCAAAGATGAATGAGTAGTGTCAAAACGAGGAACTGTACGAGTTTCAATGGACATCTAATCTTGTGCGGATCAGCAACGCGGAACAATAGAGCATTTTTTCACAATCTTCTACCAACCGGGCAACGTAGGCCGTAAGCTCAACCACATGGCGAGGAATCGGTTGGTCACTCGCATTCATGAAGCATTCAAACACGAAAACCGTGTTTTCTGGTCCTATAAGTACATGAATGAGACTAAAGCTGTATGCCACTACAGCAGCCTAGAGTGTGGCAAATTTTGAGCATGCAAAAGCAAACTGCAAAATCACGAACCAGTCGTCAGCTGGTTGTTGAGAAACAATTGAAAGTGTGGACGGGATCATCTATCTGCTGCAGGTATTTATTTCATGATCTCTTCGCAAAAACTGCTTGATAATGACGATGATCTTGACCTATCTGGCTCATAAATAATGGTGGCAATTCGATGTAATTTGCGATGTCACCATGAAATTCCTGAGCGTTACTCTTGCAGCGTGCTCCTGTTAAACGACATATGGTGGTACCTAAAGTGGAACAGTGTCATTTTTTTTGAGATAAACATGGAAGAGCCATAATTTAATAATGGCTTATTTAATGCCGTTTGAATAGTATGATAGAACAGCAACGATTGCGTTGGCTGTGATGGTTCTGTTTGTATAATCAACCAGCAGGAGGCCATTATCCTTATCGCGTTATTTTTTAGGGTTCCTTGGGGAATTTAAAGTCAATTATTAATGATAAGACTGATAGTTGAATTTACTGTCATAAGCATTAGCATTCCCAAGTAACAATTTTAGTTCTATTCCAGCCGTACAGCACTCCTCCCGGCTTTGTTGATAAAACTACATTCAAAACTGTTTTGTCTACCAACACCTCCTCTATGCTTCTTTAAAGCCGAAATTTGTTCAAAATGGCCCACTCCATAGACGGTTGTGAAAACAAGTTAATAAAACCTCTATAAGAGCATAAAGATTTTGAAAATGTTCTAGTGAAAGATGTTATGACCACTTGAGAACCATCATAGAACCTATTGGCTGCCAATAAAACCAGAATGTGGCCAAATGGCCACTGCTGTCAAACTTCACTGTGAAGTCGAGGTTGTTTACTTTAATTTGAACCAAATAAATGAGAGAAATTCAAAAAATGATGAGGTGGACACTTTATTTTGCCTATCAGTGTATGCCTTCGAAAAATTTCGAGAAAAAATAGAAAAGCAGTGTTGTTCGTTCAAAACCAAATGATTGATAAAGAAAATGTGTTCTCTGTGTTCCGGTTGGTGATAAGAAACCACAACAAACCACCATCGTAAGCAGATTCTTTACATACCTATCTATGAAATTACCTTGCTACCACTTCTACTATTCCGCAGACTGCCGCGTTTTTTTCCGCCACGGCAGCGAAAGAACGCCGTGAAAAAGCTACCTATACCTACAATTCGACTAACTTGCTACTAAATGTCAATAATGATTATTTTGCTAAATTGAAAAAGTGAGTAATTCGTGTTCTTAAAAATATAAGAAAAATGGTAAACTAAAACTAATAATTCTATTCTATAGTTAAATCTAAAATCTTATTTCTACGTGTACGTAAAGTTAACACTTTAAACTAATCTAAATTTGAACTAGGAACTAAAACTCAAATTGAATTATTATCGCTGCAGCAGGTAATAGATTATACTAAATAAATGGTAATATTGTGAAAGTAACTTTAACAAACTAACATACTACTGCAGCACACACATGTAAACTAAAACCTCTATAAGAGCATAAAGATTTTGAAAATGTTCTAGTGAAAGATGATATGACCACTTGAGAACCATCATAGAACCTATTGGCTGCCAATAAAACCAGAATGTGGCCAAATGGCCACTGCTGTCAAACTTCACTGTGAAATCGAGGTTGGTTTTTGTTGTTCTGATTTGTTCGATTCTCTGCTCTTCTGATTCATTTTGCAGTAAAAAAAAAGTCTAGTGATGCGGGAAATTTTGTTTGATAGCAAAATATCCAAAACAAATTGTGTTTTCTACAGCGTATCATGCTCCAAATTATATGCGCAATTATTTTATGGTGAATATGGGCACGATAAGAGCCGAAAATTAATGCGCCTCGGAAATTATGCGAATTTACAACAACATGAATCAAATTGAAACAAATATATTCGATAAATTAATCATGCATTTTCAAAAATGCGCTTGGAATTGGATGAGATTATCTAAAAGAATGCCGAAATAAGTATCCGATCTACAGTTTATTTGCAAACCATTGAAAAAAAGATGCATTTATTTATCCACATTTCAACTATTTCTTATATTTCAACATAGCGATTGGAAAAAAATCACAGTTTTGCCATAAAGCCAATTTTTCTTCGCAATGACTGTTATAAAACTATTTGGTCTTATAGTGACTTCCTTCAATGCCAATTTGCCGTTTAATGCATTTACTGGAGGCAAAATGGTTTTAAAATTCTTTTTCAACTGACCATAATAAGATAAAATCAATGAATCCTAAAACGGCATTTCAAAACAGCAATTTTACGAATTCATAAAGTCGAAATCAAACCTTTGATATGAGTACAATGGATTTTAGAAACAAGGTTTTAAGATTGTTGTAAACAAGCTGTGTGGGTTCTCATAAACCTGACTAAAATATGAAACCTATTGGCACCTCTTGGTGCCATAATAAAACCAAATTGATTGTAAGTGGCTTTCATAAAACTTTAATAAAACTTATTAAAGCAGGATGGTGTTAGAAATGTTACTTGGGTTAGCATTGACGTTTGCCTACCTCGTGGATGGAACTACGATGAGGAATAATTCGTTGGAGACATTGGATGTCTCCATGAAATGTATCCAGTTACTGATTCGTTTCTTCACGCAATAATCTCCACGAAGACACTCCTCGATCGCTCACCTTGCCACGTCCATGCAACAGTTAGAAATAGGGAGGATTTGATATCTATCTTAAGAAGACACGGGGAACCCACTTAGCCTTCAGAAGATATTAAAAGAAAATGGAAATGAATAGTCGGAGAGAATAGTTAAACATAACGCCCTGTTTGGTGCACAGAACAAACATTTATTTAAATTGGTCGTTGGGAGCATCTAGTCTAAGAAGGTTAAGTGCTGCTCCATTTCTCTTCAAACGGTTGGGACCTAAGCATTAACTATAGCCCTAGCCCTATATAGTTTATGGTTATAGCGCCATTACTAGCTCTCTGAAAAGCGAAGTATGTCTAAATATAAGGTGGTGAAAGATAATTTGTCAGAGGATTTGCGCTCCCAATTGCATCACTACACAAAACCATGGCAACACAAGGGACGTCAGATCCAGCATACACGATAGCGGTGAAGTGAACCATCACGAGCCGAATCTACAGCGCATGAGGAACTAGAGAAAGAGATAGATTAAGGGTAATGGTAAACAGCATTGATTCCATAACGTTCCACAGAAAGAATAATACATAAAAATATAACAACCCGCTAAACATTCTCCGTAATAACGGAAACACGGAATCTATATCGAATGAAGAATATAAAAACCAACACAAACATTAACAACACACTTTAAAGACTTATATTAAGAAGAAGAAGACATCTGTAACAACTAGTACAACAAAATAAATAAGCACTTTTGAAAGTGCATGTTTTTGTAGGGCCAACGATCAGCTGATAAAATTATAATTGTACAGGATAGCTCATGCCTGAAAGGAGACCAAAATTTTGTAAAAAGTAATATATTTAAGACGGCAGAATCAGAAAACGTTTTTGAAAATTGTTTTTGTGTTAGAGAACTAGCAAATAAAACGCATTTAATGCAAAAACACGGTTGACACACATGCAGGGGATTCGTTCCCCCAAAGTTGGCGCCAAGTCAAGTCATGATAAAGCCGGATTTAAGATGGTGAGCATGATCCGCGATTGTACATAAGCCTTCTGTTTGATCTTTTTTGGAAGCAGGTTATTGTACATCTCATCACTGCGCTTGCCCAACTGCTTGGAAACCAGCTGCTTAGAAATGGCTGGCTCACATCGAACAGCAGATCATTTAGCTACTCATCGTTGCATCTAACAGGCTGACTCCGGTTGTAAGGGTGCTGATTTTCAACTGGTTGACATTGGAAAACAATTTATTCAACATTATCGTTGCGCTTTCCTACATTCCCACAACTGGCCGCCAACTAACGAGAATATGCGAATGTAAGTTAGAGAAATTCCAAGCAAACGAACTATTTACCTGGAAAAAATTGATTGGTTGTCCTTAAAGACACATTTTAAATGGTTACCAGGGTCCACGATTGAACTTAACTACTCGTTGTACATGCACTTTACCGGCTGCCTCCGATTGCTAGGCTGCAGGTTTTCAACTGACTTACACTTGACAGCAATTTATTCTGTGCCTTCCCACAGCTGGCTGCCAACTGAGGAGAATATACAACAGTAAAGCCTGTCGACGGTAAATTTCGGACACTTTTCTTGTAGTGTAGTTTTTTTAAAAATACTGGAACCTTTCAAATACTGGAACCTTTCAACAGCTAAAACTATCCGCTTCATTTCGTGGTACAACATGTTAACATATTGGTGTCGAATCAAGTGGAAGTGCACAAATGCATTTGGTTCAAACGACAGTAAAATTCGACGTTGTCGGTACGCGATCTTGCCAAGAGACTAAAACTACCAAAAAGTACCGTGTTTAGTGTTTACACATTGTATGCTCCCGTCAAATGAACTAGAAAAAAAATTGTACCATAACGGACGACGAAACGTTAAATTGAAAATTTAATATAAATACATATCAAACCTTTTCAGATATTAATCTAACAAAACAAGCTTTTCCACATTATTTCAGTACGGGTGTTCCTCGTGTTCTCGCAATTATCTAGACATTTCGTTACAAATAAACAAGGGAGCGGTTGCTAAGCAACATTCGCTCTACATGGAACCATGGTAAAGTTTTCTCACTTTAGCAGTTTTCTCTACACACACTTAGAAATTATGAATTTTACACGAGACATAATTCCTGTTTGTAAAAAGTCGGGGAACGTAAAGAAAGATTTCGTGTAAAATTATGTTTCCTCAAACTGATAAATACGCAATTCGGCAAAAGATGCGTTTGATTGAATTTATTTTCTCATCTCTTTCACTCATTCTTGTGTGCTAAAGGCCGCTTGCGTGTGTCGGTCTCGGGGGACAGAATTTTACATGACTTTTTGGTAGTGTGCAGCTAAGAAAAACCGGTTCCTAGCTAAGTTTCAGATAAAATAGTCGTCAGTCTTACAAATATAGCGAACAGCAACGGACGTGCCATGGAATTAAATTCCGATAACTCAATTGGGTTGGACGAATTGGCTGGGGCTTACGTGCTATCGGCAGATGTCGAAAGCGAAAATGGTGACGGAACATTCGTTGTTCCATCCGGATGCGACAACCATTTATAAAAGGAAATGACTCGCAAACTCTGTTTTCTTCTAGTTTGGCCTTTTGTCACAATGCAAAATCCGTCCTGTAATGGTATAAGCTACAAGAGGTCAAATACGTGCCAAAAATATCCAATCCGCCTAACTGTTCAGAAAATCGCACGGTAGAAAAATACTGGGATCTGGTTAAGCGGACACTCTTTGAAATTAAGAAGAGAGTAAATGGGATCGACGATTTCAAGAAAAGATGGAGAACCGCCACTGCTAGCGTATCTTATGATACTGTACGGAGTCTGATGGTGGGTGAACCACAGCAAGCTCGAGAATTTTATAGAAAGTCGACTTAACCTACACACTTACAAAAAGTAATGTAAATTTAGGTCTAATTGGATGCACATAAAGGGAGCGGCCCATTGGACATAAATTTACGTTTGTTTTAAAAATTACATGACAGTGAAAACTAAAACTTAAAGTTTACATGCCATGACGTAAATTTGAGTACACAAAATTAGATTTTCTAAATGAACCCATCGTTCACAATAATATAACACAAAGCTCTTTAAATGCGCTGTAAAAATTCTATTTCAGACTTCGTGAAGATGCAAAAAAATTGCTCGTTCAATGATTTAGATGGCCAGAAAATAAATATCCTTGTGGGCATGTGTTACGTCTTATGTTGTATCAGTCACAACCGAGTGTCGGACAGTGATGGTAAATTTAGTTTCTTTATTTTGTTTCTTTGGCGATGGCGGTGCTTCCCTGACATACTACGAAGGATTTGTATTCCACTCTGAAACTAACTGCGCATTGGCATGCTTCTAAATTTCGATGAATGTGTTTTCAAAAAATGGTGATGTTTCCGTACACCAAATAAAAAGCTTATTAAGACACCATTCCGGATAAACTTATCATGACGTGTGAAATCGACTTCAGGAATTGCACTACGCTAATGCTGAAGCCGATGATAATGACTTGACGTGTACTTGTATGTGTTATTGAATGTCCCAAATGAGGATTTAAGAATACATCAAAATAAACTTAAAACGGAAGCATATGTAAACTAAGTTTAAAATATTTACAGGTTGTAAGGATTACGTCACGCGTAAAATTCCTTTTTTTAAGAGTATGATATATTAATGAAATTAGAAACTATTTGAAAAAAACGAAAAAAAAAGAAAATCTCAACTATGCCTTCGAGGTCTTTTGTGATTATGTCACGTACAGTAACACTCGTAGTCAAATAAATTCTTTCCTAACACGGTTTAAAAACCGTGGTATTATTTCGTTTCGGAATGCCATAACATCTGTCCCTGGAACCAAATTTTGTCCAAGCTCCTCACGAATAAAGCTTACCATACTTCTAAATTTATTTTTTGATAGACTTTGCTAGGTCTTGAACATCAACGTTTTTTCTCCTGAAGGCCTTGAAGTGAGTTTTTGTTGCTTTAACTTGCCCAACGCTTCCTTTGCCCAAGCTTCGCTACCATTTCTCAATAGCTTCAATATCTTTTTGGTTGCAGAATTGCCACTCTTGTAAGCAACCGTTTCAGCCGCTAGTAGCAACTCCTCCAGCGAGTGCTTTGAAGCCAAAGTGCGAGCGTATTTCTTCTTCGTTCGTTCTTTCAGTTCTTGAAATTGCATCGTCTTTTGGAATTTCCTCCCCCGAACAAACCCCACCAAAAAAAACGTACCTTCAGTGATGAAATCTTAAGAAAACAATATTTTTGAAATAAGCCAATGATCCAGCCAAAGTTTATTGAATAAAATATCATAATAAGTAAATTTAAATACGGTCAGTACACTCAGTAGCAAAAAAAAGCGGAGCGAAATTTTGCTTCCAAAAAATGCCATATTCAACCTTCTGTTACTTTGTCAATTCTCAATATTTTTGGCTGAAAATTTGACAACACTATAAACAATGTACCCTATGTGACCAAAATTTCACGTTGATAAAATTTATAAATGTGAAGTTTTCATAACATATGTGAAAAAAGTCGTTTTTGGACAGACCAATTTTAAAAATCCCTATTTCTGTGAAAAATTTAGGTAGCATATTGAATTTTTTAATATAGCCTAAAAAAAATGTAGCAAACAATGTGGACAAAATTTGAACTGTTTCCATCAAGTGGTTTGGACTACAGCTGGCGTCAAATTTGACGCACCAACATGAGGATTACCCTTTTTCACCCGATATTGACCATGATGAAATAGCGGTGCAAAAAAAAAAATACCGAGGCGACTGATAGGTTTTGAGCTTTTGAATTCATACATTTTTTGTTTATTCCAGGTTCTGAACTATATTTCCGATTATGCACGGTAAAAACACATTCTGAATCGATCAAATTGAAACCGAAAATAATAGCGAGTCTTTTGAATTTGCTAGCGAAAACCACAAATGCACACCAAAATTTATATTCTAGAGTCATGATAAACGTGATATGGCTTAGTAGAATAATATTGAAGAATAACACGGTAGAAAGAAACACGCACAACAAGAGCCTTCGTGATAGCTTTCAGTGAGTAAATTTTTGAAGTAAGCTAATGAAGCTGGATTTTGTTTTGTGTTTTGCTTATTTTTCCTATAAGTATAAGTAATTTTCATTGACTGCATTGAAATTCCATTCAAGAATATTCGGGAAAACTCTTTGTTTTACTGCATTATTGGGAATTGGGGCAGAATAAGCCCTATATCTCAGTGGCTAATGTTTACACCAATTGAATATCTGAGAGTTTTTCCATTATGATTCAGTCATTTCCCTGACTTTTCCACTTTTTTACCTATACCCTAAGCAACCTCTTCCAACTGCGACCGATAAAAATTGTTTGAGTGAACTCCAATACTCCAATAATTTCGTGAAAATTTGATCTATTTCAATGATCTATTGTAGTTTTCCCCTTGCCATTTGAAAACAGTGCTTTTTTTTAATGCATACGTTCGTGCGACCAATTACTGGATGACTGTTCTCCATTTGGAGGTTATATAGATAAAAACTTTTTATTTTGAATAAACATTCAAAATTGAACTACACTGATAGGCAAAATAATGTGCCCAGCTCATTATTTTTTGAATTTCTCCACGACGAATTTTACGCCAACTCGTCTTCTTGATTGCCAGCATCCTCTCAGAATCCAATGAAACTTTGTGGGTGTGTAGACTATGTATTTTCAAGCAACTTTGCATACTTTGTTTTTAAATAATTTATCTAGACTGCCACTTGAAAAGGGCTATTCCGAGTTTTTCTTAAATCAACATAACTCAAAAAGGAAAAGACTTACAAGAAAGTGATGTATAAGTGACTTCTAGAAAATCATTTTAATTTTTATGAACATAAATGTAAAAAATGTAAAATCGACTCTCATACACTAAAAAAATCTTTTAAAATTTAAAGTCAATTTGCAAAAAATGGCTATCTTAGAATTGGACATTTTTTTTTTGATAAAGGAAATTTAATTGTTCAAAAGTACGCCAAACATTGAGAGATGGGCCCTTTTAAGGAAAAAAAAAAAATTAAAACAACAACTTTTTCATGTCCTATTATTACCGTGTATCACACAAACTCGTCAAGTAATGGTCTTCAACACCCCTATAGAATCCAATAAAATTTAGCAGCCATAAAGAATTATATGTATTGAACATCTTTGCAAAAAACAATAATCATCTAGATTAACATTTGAAAAGGGCCAAAAACATATTTCCCTTTACATCAGTGAAACAGAACCAAAAGTGTACGTTTAAGTAAAAGTCATTCATAACTGCTTGTTCGGCTATTCCTAATTTTAGGGGCGATTCAAATATGGCGTCGTATATCTTTGGTGGGAAGGGGGTGGAAGGAAGGTCAAGATTTGCAATAAAAAGGTATGGGAAAAATTGTGATAGAGGGGCCCAAGTAACAATTTTAGTTTTATTCCAGCCGTATAGCACTCCTCCCGGCTTTGTCGATAAAACTACATTCGAAACTGGTTTGTCTACCAACACCTCCTCTATGCTTCTTTAAAGTTGAAATTTGAACAAAATGGCCCACTCTATAGACGGTTGTGAAAACAAGTTAATAAAACCTTTATAAGAACATAAAGATTTTTAAAATGTTCTAGTGAAAGATGTTATGACCACTTGAGAACCTTCATAAAACCTATTGGCTGCCATGAAAACCAGAATGTGGCCAGATTGCCACAGCTGTCAAACTTCACAGTGAAATCAAGGTTGTTTTTTGTTGTTCTGCTATGTTCGATTCTCTGCTCTTCTGATTCATTTAGCAGTAATAAAAAGGTCAAATCAAAAAAATCTAAAGAAAATAGCGAACGTCATGTTTGAATCGTCTTTAAATGAATTTGTACAAGTCTTATCAAATTAGAAAATTTTAATTTGATAAGACATGATGCATTAAATGGATATCGTCTTTATATGAGGTTATATGAATTTTTGAAATACTGTTCATGACAATGAAAACTTATAAGTTTTGCTTGATAAGGGTTTTATTTTATTTATTTTTTATATGTACATTCACACGTATTAGTAATTAACATAGCTTCATATATTTAATTTTTAAATCTTTCACAACAAATTATATTTCTTTGGATCATTCTTTGAATCAGAAAACCTTTTAGCTGAAATAGGTACAAAGCAATGAACCTGTGTACCGGGTATTGTCTTTACGTGGCTATATAACTCCTTAAGTTCTTCTGACATTTTTGCATACTGTTCAGCTGATATGAAGCAGAAATTCAGTTATGTAATACTTTTATTTGTCTGTTCAACTGCCCAGTCATATAATTCCCGAGGAGTTTCGATTGTGTTTCCATAATCTTGAGCAAGGCTTGCTCTCTTTGCCATTCGCTTGAGAGTACCACCAATAGCATCACATGGAACTTTCACAAGAGACGTTGCAAAGAAGTGCCATTCTGCTTTCAATCCATACTTGGACTTGAAATTGCACAAGCTGACAAAGTTCTTTTTGTTCTTGTAATGGGCCGCTGCTCCATCTGACATGAACATAATGTTTGAAAAATATATTGAATTTTGTCTTATTTGAGTTATGTTGACATTAAAAATTGGTTGTTAGAAAAACTTTTTTTCCTTACAAGTGCCTATCATGCGCTATATAGTAAACTTTTAGAAAATTATATTGCATTTATTAAAAAAAATTTTTTGTCCAATTCTAATGTAGCCATTTTTTGCAAATTGACTTAAAATTTTAAAATATTTTGTTTTCAGTATGTAAGAATCGATTTTAAAATTTAAACATTTTTTTTTCATGAAAGTTTAGAAAATTTTCTAAGAGTCACTCATACATAATTTTTTTGTAAGTCTTTTCCTTTTTGAGTTATGTTGACATGAAAAATTTGTTTTCGTCCTTTAAAGTGCCCATCTTGCACTGATTGGCGATATTTAAGACAATTATATTGCCTTTATTAAAAAAAAATTTCGTCCAATTCAAAGGTTGTCATTTTTTGCATTTTGACTTTAAATTTTAAAATATTTATTTTAGCGTGTAAGAATCGATTTTACATTTTTTACAATTTTGTTCATAAAAGTTAAGACGATTTCCTAAAAGTCACTCATACATCACTTTTTTGTAAGTCTTGTCCTTTTTAGGTTATGTTGATTTAAAAAAAGCCCTAAAAAAACTTAAGCTCTTTTCAAATGGCAGTCTAGATAAATTATTAAAAATCAAAGTATGCAAAGTTGCTTGAAAAGACTAGTCTACACACCCAGAAAGTTTCATTGGATTCTGAGAGGGTGCTTCCAAACACTAGATGAGTTGGCGTGAAATTCGTCTCATATATTAGGTTCAAATTAAAGTAAACACACTGTAGTCTTTTTAATATCTTATTTTTCGTGTTCTTTTCAAGTTTTACTCATGGAATAATAATAAAAAAAGAGCTCGACATGAAGAAATTTTTTTTTCGATTCCCTGGGCATAGAGTATGATTGTATTTGCCACACAATCATAATAATGCAAAAATGGTACCTGGCATCGAAAGCTCGCAATTAATAACTGTGGAAGTGCATTTAGAACGCTAAGTTGAGAGCAAGGAATAAGCTTGAAATGCTAAGAAAGAAAAAATAAGTAAAACTTGAAAAGAATATAAAAAATAAGATATCAAAAAAGACTACAGTGTTTTTACTTTCATTTGAACCAAATAAATGAGAGAAATTCAAAAAATGATGAGGTGGGCACTTTATTTTGCCTATCAGTGTATGCCTTCGAAAAATTTCGAGAAAAAAAAAAAAAAGAGATTTTTTCATACCCAAACCAATGATAAAGAAAAAAAAAAAGATGTGTTCCTTTCGGTGGTGAGAAAACAAACAACACACCCATATAATTGAAAAAAACCAAACACCAAACAAACACAAAACCAAACGAATTCCCTACAAACCCACCACACAAAAACACTCTTACCCCCACCACCCCCCCCCACACCTTACGCTTTTTCCCCCCCCGGCCCCGAAAAAACCCCCGAAAAAACCCCCCTAACCCACAAATCCACCAAATTGCCACCAAATGCCAAAAAAGAATATTTTACCAAATTGAAAAAGTGAGAAGTTCGTGCTCTTAAAAATATAAGAAAAATGGTAAACTAAAACTAATAATTCTATTCTACAGGGTGCGGCAGAAAACAATGCGAAAATATTCAAACTTGAGTATTGGGTTAATTCGTGTAGCTAGTGACTAATTTCTGCCGAAAGTGTATTTGTTTATGTTTACTTTCAAGTGCTGTATCCAAACATTCTATTTGTTTTATTGCAAATTCGTCAAAATGTTCGCGAAAGAAGTGATCACCAGTTTGTTGCTCGTCCAGAAGAAGCCGAAAGAGGTTGCCAAGGTGGTAGGGTGCCATTTGGCAACAGTTTACCGCATAAAAAAGTCTCTGCAGGATGGTCCAAAGCAGTGAAAGCCGGAAAGCGGACGTCCGCGCTTTGCACGCACGCCGAACGTGATCAAATCGGCCGTGCAAAAATTGCTCGCAACCCGGTGCGTTCCACAAGAAAACTTGCAAAGGAAGCCAATATTTCGGAGAATCATCAAAGAAGACCTGCATGCATCATCCAGAGCCAGAGTGAAATGCCACTTGATTACGGACCGGGTCAAGGAACTACGAGTGACTCGTTCCAAGAGATTGCTCTCCTTGTTGAAGAAGGAAAAAATGATAATCCTGTACTCCGACGAAAAGCTTTTCAGCATCGATGCTGTAGCCAACAGCCGCACGGACCGGTTCATTTCACCGCAGAAAATGGAGAACGTTCCGGAAAAAGTGAAATTCAAATTTCAAACCAAACATCCGGTGTCATGATGTTTGGCTTGGTGGCGTCCAACGGTTTGAAAATGCCGCCTGTTTTCATTGATGCTCGAGTTAAAATCAATACCGAAGTGTATATCGGTATTTTAAAGCACCAAGTGCTTCAATGGGTGAAGGCGAACTTCTCCGAGGACCAAAACGTTGTCCTACAGCAGGATGGAGCGCCGTGTCGAAGGATTTGTGGCCCCCTAGCAGTCCAGATCCTAATCCGTTGGATTATTCGATTTGAACATATGTTGAAGCACGAGCCTGCAAAACATCACACCATAGTGTGAAAACCCTGAAGTCAACCATAACACGCACATGGCAGTCACTGTCGGAGAACTACGTCCGAAAGGCATGCTCTGGCTTCCGGCGTCGGCTCGAGGATGTTATTAATAAAAATGGAGGACACATTGAATAAATTTGTTTAAAAGGACTTTATAAAGATAACCGCACACGAAAATGTTGATATTATTGCTTGAATTAGTTGAAAATCTAGAATCTTATTTCTACGTGTACGTAAAGTTAACTCTTTAAACTAATCTAAATTTGAACTAGGAACTAAAATTAAAATTGAATTATTATCTCTGCAGCAGGTACTAGATTATACTAAATAAATAGTAATATTGTGAAAGTAACTTTAACAAACTAACATACTACTGCAGCACACACATTAAACTGAAACACTCGGAGATTAATCGATGAATTACGCTAAAGACACTAAACTTAAATACCCGACCTAGGGAAAAGAAAACAACAAAGAAATAAGTTCTTTAATTATAAATCTAACCTTAAAATGTCATGCACATTATCGTTGACAGGAAAATTCTAACCCTTATTTCACATAACTACACCTACGGAAATGAGCAGATTAAGTTAACGGAAAGGTCTCCGTTGTCTTTGAAACAGTATTTGAGCATCAAGTTAATGGTTTGTATGGCACTATTAATGTTCACTGGTTATCTGATATGCACAGAATTCTTGCTGACCTTGACGAACGCTTCTCCATGGTGGTTCCTACAATCAATGTCAATTAGACCACATCATGGAATGCCAACATGGATATCATTTTCAACTTTACAGTACCGGAGAACCAGTTGACATTGGTCAGTCGGGTAAATTTGATCATTGACATTTCGCATTATTCAAGTAGAATTTGTTTCTGTTAAAGGGCGGAAGAATACATCCTGGTTTATCACCCCTCATATATAGATAAATTTCAGTGTAAAAATTCATCGGTTGATCATTTTGTACGTGTTTTACGTTGACTTTGAAAGCAGTTTGTAAAATTACAGGTTTCCAATATTTGGTAGCCTGAGAGCATTTCGTGGTCAAGGCCGACAGAGCTACACTATTCAAAATGTTTACAGAACAAAACGGAATAGAATAATTCGAAACATACTTGTGCCAATAATCGACATCTAAATCATACTTTTTCAAGGCCTGAATCCTTGGAAAAGCAAAACGTCCTTGTTCAGACTGGAATTCAAATCCTCCACATGTGGAATGACATGCCTCGTCGTTGATAACTATCCCACGAAAGACAAAAAATAAATTTGCATTCTCTGTATATATTTCGTACACCTTCCACCACAAGGTATAAAGCTTAACTACTAACTTACTAGATCAGATCAATTTCCGTGCATTGACGCGTTTTCTCGTTCAGCAAGCGTAAATTCTTCATGTCTTTTGCAGTAAAGATCCATGATCGACCACCGTGACCACACACCTCCAACACCCGTCATTATGCCGGATCGAAACCCAATGACGGCCAGAAAGCTATTAAGCTAATTTAACCCATTAAAAGGAGTCAAACACGGAGGCGCTTTACGATGGAAATATGATTTCATTTTAATCGACGTCCTGCATCGCTCAAGAATATCTGTCGATCGCTGAGAGCTACAAACCGGAATGACAGCAACACATATGGGGGTGCTTGCGATGGGATGTTTTTA
>JAHHFK020003193.1:0-47024 GCA_024533555.2 Aedes koreicus | reverse complement strand
ACAATATGTGGAATTGTTCTGTAATGGTTTTAACAAAAAATTCTTTACACTAACACAATGGTTACTGTATGCCATATTGTCATTGTAAGATATCTCTAATTCTGGATTATATCCCAACATTTTGACATAAAATAGAACGAAAATAAAGCGAATACAACCGCCTATTCAGCATAATTTGGCCTCTGCCATATGGTTAAAACTGTAAAGGATACTGTTAACTTATACTTATCAACTTTAGGGTTATTTTCACTACAATATGGGACATAGTTATCCATAATATGGGGAATTGTCAATGAATTGTTTTTAATTATGCGTGGAACCACAAAGGACTTTTTTTTTTCTCGAGATATTCAGCCTTGGGCTGGTTCATCTCCCGTCGTAGTCACTCAAATACCTTTTTTGGCTATTTTCGTAACTTGTGCGGGGGTGAGATTTGAACTCGTGACTTTGGCGTGAGAGGTATGGATGTTAACCACTACGCTGGAGTCACCCCCCAAAGGACATTTTATTTATTATACAACGCTTGACCTAAATGACGTTTCGATCTTTGAATCTGCTGTGGTATTAAACATGTACCACATTCATTCCACGGCCATTTTTGTTGAGGAATGACACAAAGTTTTCCAAGCTGAAAAAAAGATAATATTTCAAGTGATTTGTTTCCGATAGATTTTAGAAACTGTTTAAAGCATTCTTAGTGTTATTTCAAAATCATACTTAATCATTTAGGTGTAAACAATAAAACCTCAACCAAGACTATAATTGAATTTAAAGTACAATATATATTTATTTGTTCGCCTGGTCAATATATAAACATTACAAATATAACTTAACCCAAATAACAATAACAAATATTCACTGTTCTTTGGCTTTTATGTGTTGATTTATTTTAAGTTTTCCTGATTTTTCCTGATTGAAAGTATCCAAATTTTTGGTTGCCAAAATTCCCTTCATCATGTTTGTCTAAAAACTGTTTCAAATTTAAGTGTTGTTTATATTGTAAACGAAAAAAAAATCTTTTCATTGTCGCAGATAAATGAGGAAGAATTATTAAATTTGGTATAAAGTTCCGTAGATTGAAAAAAGCAAATGAAATTTCAAATCTTTTCAAGGTTTTAACCTTTCCCCAAAACAACATGGCATCATTTTCATGCTTCAAATCATCAAAGTCGATGTTTCTAAGTTCCCGGAATTCATTATCAGTTTCTTGGTACTTATCATCTTTTTTTTCCCAACTAATCTGTTTCCCTCCTGTTCACACTTCTTTAATTCAAATGATTCACTAGTGTGCGTCGATAAAACTTCAAACAGCTGCAGTTGACAGATAGAGAATGTTGATTTATAAACGCTAATAAAACAGCAACCTTTTTAAGGGGATAGGAATCTTTCCACATTTTAAAAAAATGTCCTACAATTAATGGGTAAAGCAAACATGGTTGTGAAAAAAAAACTGGAAAAAACTGGACAAAATTCAGAAAAACTGGACGATTTGAAGATTTAACTGTTTGACTGGATCCCGTAAAAAAAAAACTGGAAGAATTCAGTTTAAACTGGAACATTGGCATCCCTGGTCACAAGCGAGGAATTATTTCACTTCGATCAAACGCATACAACGGACCGTTGATCAATGGTCAACAAATAAAATCAATGACGTGTTGAAAACATTTATAAAACTTAACACTTATAACAGCTAGAATCGATCCGTTCGCTAACGCGTTCAATTCTCGAGTCTCTGTGTAGGCCCCATTAGTCTGTCCCTTGTAATTTTTGTGGTTGTCCAACTTTTACCCGTAAATTAATTCGACGAACGACTTTTTCCCGAATGTACACGTTGGGTCGAATTTTTTGCACTAATAAACATCTGAAAGATATTTTCGTCTTACGAAATATGTTCTTATATAATGTAGAGGTATGAGTTTTATATTTCTCTTTATATTTTATAAATACAGGCTTTTTATTTGTTGTCTATCAATTATATATACATTTTTTTTAAAATAATTATAATAGAAAAAAAAACATCGAGATTTTCATTTCTTATGCGTTATCATCACCTTGATGAAGTGTGGTACTTCGAAATCCTTCCATGATCCTAGAGCTGTTTTAGGCGGGTTTCGTTCCTTACTAGAGAGAGCTTCTTGGGAGTGACATCCGCTCTTAACAAAAGCTTAGTTAGCCTATGTAGTTCGTCTCGAAATAACCGAAGAAACGTTCTATTTGTTTTGGAGCAGAAGCTCGAATTTTGTGGAAGGCCCTGATTCAATTTGCCTGAAAGCTTTTACTTTAGTTTTGTAAACATTTGTCGGAGTTTCTGCATGAAAACAATTCCAGTCTTCGAAATGAGTAAAATGATTCATGACTCCATGAACTAAGTGTGTTTTGACGTAGGACTTACGTCAACATTCCATAAACATTCAATTTTCTGCGATATCATTGCACAATAGAGGGAATGCTAGATTTGGCAGAAATAAATGGTAATTTCCTGTAAAATTAAGTCAGATAACGCATGAATCTAGCCTGTTGTGCGAAAGATTGCAAATTTTGTTGTATGGCGTATGCAATATTGCAGACAATTTCGTTTTTTACGCTTCCTTTGGCTTGGAACTAAACGAGGGGAAATTGTACGCGCCTGTTAAAATTCATTGTTTTTTTCTGTGTAGAAATATATTAATTCGATAACATCAATTTCTTCATATGAACAAGGAGTCCTACGTCAACTTTGCAGTTATGTAACTGACCTAACTCTTCCTCTCGTTTTTTCAGATGAAAATTCAGCTTGTTTGCAGTCTATACACGGAAAAAAAAATCCATGTCCAGATTCGTGTACTGCAGTCATGAATTCGAGAACAAGCAAAAATACACAGTGAACTGAATCACTTTATCATGAACTAAATAATGTTTAAAGGGAAAAATCCTGAAAACGTGAACTAGTTCATGGTCCGTTTTCATTTTTGGGAACGCTTTTTTCTTTTCTGTGTAGCCAGAATTCCGGCTTAATTACATGACTCTTTTGTATGTTAATCGACCTTTGGTATTAATCTTATTGTCCGTTACTGTAGGCGTAGTTGAGAAAGTTACTCGACAAGCAGGATACGCGATAAACTCGATAACATTACTGGTCACTGTCCTGAATAGGGAAAAAATGCTATCTTGAGCTATCTTAAAACAATTTATTCATGATCTATATTTTCAAATACAATACGGTTTTAAAACTTCGCATAAATCAACAAAAAATGTTAGTTCTCTTATCTGATTCTTTTAACATCCCGACGAATGAAATGCCATAAGACTCATCCAATGGCCCTAGCTTCGGCTGGACATATACTAAAATTGGAACGGTTCATCCAATGTACCACCGTATGTATGTTCCATATAAAGGAATTCCTAAAAAATCACTTTAGTTTCCCCTTAAGTCACCTTCATCACCTCCCGTAGCATCTGGTTGCACAACGCCGCGTATGGATTCAGTTCGATCAGTTGCGTGCGGGCAAATTGACTTCCCAGCTTTGCCGCCGCCTCAAAGTCCTCCCGGGCACCATCCGTGTCCTTATTTTTCCTTCGCAGTACACCACGCTGACAAAGCGCCCGACAGCCAGTCCGCCCGGAACGATTCGAAAGCTCCAACGCCTGTTCGATGTCATCCAGTGCCGCTGTAACCAGAATTTTTCGAGATTAGTTGAAAAGCGCCATGCGCGTGAAAGCTTACTAGCTATTTCGGCTAGCCACCACCAGACGCTGTTAACTTACCTTTCTCATTGCCAAGATAGCGGTACGCTTGAGCTCGATTGTTCCACGGTGCCGGCCGTTCCGGTGCTGCTTCGATGCTTTTGCTGAACAGATCGACTGCATCCTGAAGCTTTCCACTCTCGGCCAGTTCGATTGCATCGATTTCAAGCTTCTTCGATTGCTGGATGTGCGGGTTGTCCGGTTCGACAAGGTCTGGTGAAGAATGTGCAGTGTAATGTTTTAAGTATATTTAATCATTTAGAGGATTGATTTGATTTCAATCGAATGGTTCTTAAAATCGTTTACTGCTGGTCAAAAAGCCGATGAAACCGCCTCACAATACGAAGCTAAAATTACCTTGCAAATCTTCGGGGAACTCCTCCTTGCCAGTGTACAGCAGTTCTTCGCCTCCGATCTGCGATGGATTGAAAATTGACTCCAACACCTGACGATCGTGCTCGCTCAAGCATTCACGGTTTAAGGTAGCCATGTTCAGCTTCGATCTTCACCCGACAACTGCAAGCAGGCAACTGGACGGAGGTACATTCTCACCTGAATTTGGTTAGAAGTTTTCAATCGATGGTTCAGTAATGTATTCGAAAAAAAAAACTTGATTTGCATAGTCAGTCTGGAGCCGGCCCCGGTCGAAGTTGCCAAGCTGACGATGACGCAGAAATCAAAACAAAAACAAGTTTCACTTGGATCTAAACACCCGTGTGTGAATGTGTTTGTGGGAGGTAGGTATCCCTAATGACTTCTCAACAGGTAGATATCTACTGGATGTTTGTTATAAAAACGAAATCCGGTTTTCACGCGAAGAATGTTTGATCGCGAACATGCGCCAAACAGGAGGAAAACATCGAACACTGGTAGGTGCTTTTGTGGCTATAAAGTGTGATTTTTTATAGCGGTTTTTGCACAGCCATAATGTTGTTCTTCGTGCGATGATCTATTCCGTTATGTGTTCGTTCTTGTTCGATATGAGCTGTAATTATTTCATTAGTTAAACTGAACGGCTAACTATGGTTTGCGTGATGATATGTGACCTCAAACGCAAGCGCATCTCTGAGGGTTTAGTTTTTCTCTAATTGATAGTTCAATTAGTTCGATAATCGTTCCGCCTCATAAGGTGTAGTTCAAAAGCATATTGTGGCCATTTTTGCGAATTGGTGCTCTGTAGGTAATAACTCAGTGCTTGCTGTTAACATTTTGGTTGTCATCATTGAGGATTCTATCGACTAAAAGGAAAACATGAATAAATTAAGCGACATAATATGAACGATTAATTCAATATAGAATGTAATATTGTGATTCCCTTGACATTTAACATTGAAGCAGCGAAATTGAAGGAGCTCAAAAAATTTAAATTCAAAATTTAGCATCCTTCCTTCAAGTGCCTTGATCGCAATATATTTTTTTTTTTTATCTCTATTTTACGTCGGCCAATTTCCTCACATGGTGACAATCACCGACGCCAGGAAGACGACTCCACCACCTGGACCCTACCTAACAACTCATGAATATGAGCCGGGACCAACGGCTTTCCTTCCGGATCGCAATATATAAAGGGCGATACGGTCAAAATTTGGTCAATATCAACTTGACGTATTTCTTTCAATTTTGCATTTAAAAAACCTGAACACCCCTCATTTTGAAGGTGTGTGTGTGTAGAATGTTGCTCCTATTTTGATTTTGGAATTCACTCTTCAGTTGTCAAAATGCCGTCCAAGCAAGAAGAGCAGCGTATCAAAATTTTGCTCGCGCATCGCGAAAATCCGAGCTACTCGCACGCAAAGTTGGCAAAATCGCTAAAAGTTGCCAAATCAACCGTTACAAATGTAATTAAAGTGTTTGGGGAACGTTTGTCGACAGCCAGGAAGTCTGGATCGGGGGGAAATCGAAAACCGGAAGCCGCTGAGACGACAAAGAGAGTTGCCGGTAGTTTCAAGCGAAACCCTAACCTATCTCTCGAGATGCCGCAAATAAGCTGGGTGTATCGTCTACAACCGTGCATCGAGCCAAAAAACGAGCCGGACTATCGACTTACAAGAAGGTAGTGACTCCAAATCGCGATGATAAACAAAATACGACGGCCAAAGCGCGATCCCGGAGGCTGTACACGACGATGCTGACGAAGTTTGACTGCGTGGTAATGGACGACGAAACCTACGTCAAAGCCGACTACAAGCAGCTTCCGGGACAGGAGTTTTATACGGCAAAAGGAAGGGAAAGGTAGCAGATATTTTCAAGCACACGAAACTGTCAAAGTTCGCAAAGAAATATCTGGTTTGGCAAGCCATCTGTACCTGTGGCTTGAAAAGCAGCATTTTCATAGCTTCCGGGACTGTCAACCAAGAAATTTACGTGAAAGAGTGTTTGAATAAACGTCTGCTGCCTTTCCTGAAGAAACACGGTTGTTCCGTACTGTTTTGGCCGGATTTGGCATCTTGCCATTACGGTAAAAAGGCCATGGAGTGGTACGCCGCCAACAACGTGCAGGTGGTTCCCAAGGACAAGAACCCTCCCAACACGCCAGAGCTCCGCCCAATTGAGAAATACTGGGCTATTGTCAAGCGGAACCTAAAGAAGACCAAAAAAACTGCTAAGGACGAGCAGCAGTTCAAGGCAAACTGGCTTTCTGCGGCGAAGAAGGTGGACAAGGTGGCTGTACAAAATCTGATGGCAGGGGTCAAGCGTAAGGCCCGGCAATTCGGATTTGGAAAAGCGGAAGCCTAACTGAATATTTTTCCTGAATTTTATACTAATTGAACTAAATTCATTATACATACCTCCAAATCTCACCTATTCTAAACTGATTAATACTACTACCCTACTACTACTACTACTACTACTACTACTACTACTACTACAAAAAAACAAACTACACAAACAAAAAAAAAACCATAAAACAACCCCAACAAAAGACCACTGACTGACTGACTGCTACCCCACCACCACTACTGACTTACTGACTGACTGACTGACTGACTGACTGACTGACTGACTGACTGACTGACTGACTGACTGACTGACTGACTGACTGACTGACTGACTGACTGACTGACTGACTGACTGACTGACTGACTGACTGACTGACTGACTGACTGACTGACTGACTGACTGACTGACTGACTGACTGACTGACTGACTGACTGCCTGACTGACTGACTGACTGACTGACTGACTGACTGACTGACTGACTGACTGACTGACTGACTGACTGACTGACTGACTGACTGACTGACTGACTGACTGACTGACTGACTGACTGACTGACTGACTGACTGACTGACTGACTGACTGACTGACTGACTGACTGACTGACTGACTGACTGACTGACTGACTGACTGACTGACTGACTGACTGACTGACTGACTGACTGATAGAAAATCTTGATTTTCATGAAAATTCGCAATTTTGAAAAATCTGTGTTCACGAATGGATTCAGAGAGGTCCATTCCATATAATCCAAGTCCAACTTGCAAAGGGCAGAGCCAATATTCTGGTTGTTGGTTCTTGTTGATGAGGTAGATCATATTACTACGGAAATACGTGTTTTTGTGAATTTTAATCACATTTTTCCTTAAAACTGGACGTGTTACAGCATTTCTGAGCCCATATTTGAATTCAGCGTGGCGAAATCTATAAAATTCAACATATATACTTGAAGGGTGTGAAACACTGCCGACTAGTGTTATTTAAAGTCTGTTTGGGAATTCAAATTAATTATTAATTATATTTTAGAATTATTACTTTAAGACTTATTTTTATTATAATTTTTATTTTTTTTTTCTCCCTCACGACAACAATTAAAAAGAGAAGAGGGGCCCCCCACCACCCCCACACAGCACAGAAAAATATTTTTAATTAAAAGAAAAAAAAAGAAAAAAAGAAAAAAAAGATCCGTCAGTGCGCGAGAGGTAAAAAAAAAAATAAAAATAAAAAAAAGAGAACGAAAGGGATGGGATAAAAAAAGCCAACACCGGACGTACCATTCCCTCCACCCCCCCCACGGGGAGGGAACGCCCCGCCGAACCCCCCCCCCCACAGGCAATAGTAACGTGATGGACCCCCCCATTACCCCTGATAGCTTTTGATAGTTTCTAGCGGTAGTTTGTACACACTCCGTTTTGTTGCATACATGGGCAGTGGTGGCACGGGGACTGGATTTCAACATTTTTTTGGTAACATTTGACACTTTTCATCATGATCAAAGTGAACACAAGGAATAAAAAAAAAGCTACAATTAAAAATGTAATGACATTCTGCAAAAATAAAATCATCCCGAACAGAAATTTATACACAAGTGCACCGTATTGATTTTGTTTGTATTCGAGGATTGTACCGTGAATTTTCGAGGCACAGTACATTTCGTATTTCTTCTTCTCGCGTTATATTTTTCATAATAATTGCATCAAGTTCTTTTGCTGGTGTCTTTTCATCACTGCACATTATACAAACCAACACATACATATCACCAAACCACGCTCTGGACGAATGACCGCCACGTTGAAGTCCAGTATAAAAAAAAAAAAAGAAGAAGAACTAAACCACGCACATATTGAACCGTTGTTTATCCAACAACAAAAAATAACTTTAACACGTACGACCCCAACCCCTCTGAGAAAGAAAAATACAAATTTAAAATTAATAATACTCCATCGTTAGCCATTGGATTTTGATGCGGTTTTTTTTGCAATAGATCACAAAATTATCCTAGTTTGTGGAATCCGAAGTTTCTGCACTGGCTATTCCGAGAATATCCGAAGTTTCGGATTCCAAGGTAAGTAGTACTGGGTAAAGAGACTGGATTATACAAAGAGACGCCATCTGATCCCTACGAAAATAAATCGTCTAGCAACCACGTTACACGATACGCGCATCACTGTCATTACTCGAAACTTTGCTTGACTTTTATTTTCATTGCGTTTGAACCATTTGTTGTTGTTGGTTTTATAAGAAGTGTTGTTCTTTCGATAATTTTTATAATTAAAGTTACGTCCACAACCTTGAAGTGTTTGGCAAAGTATTGCTGCAACAAAACCACGCCAGGTTTCAAAAACATTGCGTTTTTTCGTTTCCCTGCCGAATCAACACAAAGAGAAGCATGGCTTAAATTTTGTGGCCTTCCGTCTGATTTTTGTCTCACCGATAGCTGCCGGCTATGCAGTGTAAGAAGATTTATTCATCAACTCAATTAAATTACATTTAGTGAATTATTTTCAACAATTTCAGTTCCACTTCGGCCCAGACGACATTTATTTCGCCTCGGTGAAGGGAAAAATTCTCAAGTGTAGAGGAGCATTGCCAGTGTACCCATTCGTCGCACAGATTTCTAATTTTCCAACTTTGCCGGGGCATAGCAGGAGGCTCCAAGCACCCGCTTGTGAAAATATCACGATTCAACCGAATTCCACGTTCCAGTTAAATGCATCCGCTACATCATCAGAGCACCGAATTCCGCTCTCGAGATTTGAAAGTGAAGTCGTGCAAAATAAGAACCCGGAACCCAACTGTATGGCATCTGCATTTTCAGAAAGTGTGACTGGCATGGTGGCAAGTGCATCACTGAATCAAAACAACCGCAATCTGACTCCAAAGATTTCCGTCGAAGTACGTCACTCGAATGTTGTAGAACATGAACGGGTTTGTGCACAAACAAAAACAGTGTATGAAAAGTAAGCTAAAAAAGTTGTTGTTCATCTCTTCTCATGGCTTGACCTTAATTATTTATTTTAGACGAATACTTGAACTTGAGACCAAATGCAGATCCCTGAAACAGAAGGTGAAAGCCCGAGAAACCGCAAAACAAAACAAACAGCATGACCTTGCTCTAAGCGCCTTAAACAATACTTTTAACAGTGACCAGGTTGATGTTTTGCTGTACGGTAAGCAGCGACCTAAAGAATGGAGCGATACAACTATCACAGAGAGCCTAAAAACAAAATTTGCATGCGGTAAGAAAGGATACGAGCACGAGCGTCAAAAGTACTCTATTCCATCGGAGCGAACGTTACAAAGGAGGATGGAAGATATAAGCTTCGAAAGTGGGATATTGTACGATGTTCTGGAGCTTCTAAAACTGAAAGTCAACACGATGGAAGATGCTGACTTGGACTGTGGCATTGTGTTTAACGAGATGTCAATCGAGGAGGGCTCGATCGTATTGCATCCCATCTGGCAAGTTCTACGGAAATGTAACTACTGAAGACGCCATGCCCCCTCCTGCTACCTCCCCGCCACTATCCCTACTCACGTCGTCCCCCCAGTATCCACGGGCACTCACTACGAAAAAAATGCTGTATTGGAACAGTCGGTGCCACGCCGGCTCTCCTGAAACCATCACGCTCGAAACGTTGTAAGCCGAATGGGACGTTAATTTTCCATTTTATCATGTCTTCTGCTTCGCAAATGCTCTTTTAAGACAGCCTTCCTTGAGCGACGACAGTTTTGAGCTACTCCGGAGTCGGCTGTCACGAGAAGGATATCGTGAGGATGTCGGTTGCCCCCATGCTTTTGCTCATTTTCCATTACAGAGAGTTACCGTATTTTGCGGTTAGAAATTCAGCCAGTAATTCCTTACCGTTGTTTCTGTAAGATTGTTTTAAAGTAGGTAGATGGCCTTTGTGGTCACCATTCTTTCGGCACAAAATGAGCTACATAGAAAGGAGTTAGGGAGAAAAGATACCGGCCACGTTTTCACCTCGCAGACAACGATACCTCTCAGTATCTCCTTATCATTAGCAGGAAAATAGATTGTACGCGTGTATATTATCAGTCCTATGTTTAGTTGCTCAAAAAATTCGCGCCCCAGTATTGCGAAAATTTCTCGCGCCGGTTTTGCGAAAGTTTCTCGCGCCGGTTTTGAGAAAACGCTTATAGAAGTTGTAGCACTCTCTGTTGAAAAACTATATGACCCACAGGCCGTGGTAGATGGAGTTGGCGATAATCAGGATTATTTCGTTTTGTACGTTAAACATATTGTGTTATATAGTGGGGAAAAGATATTTAGGAATATCATAAACTACTACTAAATTTTGCCGATTAATTACTTGCTCACTATTAATATGTCGCACGCAATGATATTCATAGCATCAACTTATGATGGGCATAAGCGACATCAATGTTATTCAGTTAAATAGCCTTGAAACATGTGAAAACAGTTTATGAAGAACACCGAATTCAAGACACACAGTTTTGGCAAGCAAGAATTATTGCATTAGTTTGTTTATGAAACCCCACTTTAGTGTTTAGAATTCTGCCACTGTGAAATAACTGGGAATACATGAATTATGAAGGAATAAAGTTGATTTAATAGTTGCGATTTATCGGTATTTCGTTTGTTCACCTTAATATAAAGTTCGCTGAAAACTACATTGCTAGTTGACGAAACAAGAATGAAAGTTATTACTATTCACTATACTTCCATTGGCAGCCCACTAGTTTGCGCCTTCAAAACTGAAGAAATAATCCATAAAAAATTGAAAGTCGTTCCATAAAATACGTATTTATGATCCATAAGATTCTGAAGTTAAAAACCCATAAACATTTTTTAACATGTTGTGGAATGTTTATGGAGCAATTATAAAACTCTATTAACTTATACCAGCGGCTGCAAAAGTCGCGAAGAAAACGAATACATGTTTTGGCTCAGGAAGTATAGCAAACCGGTCCTAAGTCGGTCCCAAGCTTAATGATTCGCCCCTAGTTACGTAACTCTCACTAACACACCCTCAAATATTCTGTCAAAATAACGTAGCGAATCAAAACAAAAGCAAAGATACTTGTACCGAAAGGTATCGAAAAGCGCAAGAAATGTTACCAAGGTGTATCCTACAAGGTGTACTTCGTACCAAGGGGCTCTACAACAGTGAACCAATTTCAAATCACTAGTTGCACATTGATTGTTAACTATACCCAAAGGTCTGTGTATGTGACTGTTAATTAACGATTGTTAAATTATGTCATATAAATTTGAGACTGGATTGGAATACGTCCTTTCATTGTTTCAAATACATAACCAAGGATGGAGGTGATGAAAAATAAGGCAGCATTCAATTCAGCATAACGAGTTCAAGTCTGGGATTGAGCAATGTCAAATTTGGGTACTGTATAGTTTATAAAAAAGTTCTTTCAAACACATGGAGAAATATAAATACCACAAGCTCTGAATTACCTTTTCTAATGACTGCTAAGAATAAACAATAAAAGCAAAAAAAAAACATCCTTTCAAAGTTAACTCAAAAACATTTTAGTTGTATTAACAACGTTAGATAGAGTTCTTGAATAAAATAATTCTATTAAACCATTGTTAGACCCGTAAAAAACGAAAGGATGAGTTATGTCAGTGACATAACTGCAAAGTTGACGTAGGACTGGTTGTTGATGTGAAGAAATTGATGTCACGAGTTAATAAATTTCTACTAGAGGCTTATTCAGTCTGAAGGACCATCTAAACCCTATGCTATTGGTGTGTGAGGCTCCGGTTCTTCTTCCGCTATTGGTTCTCCACGAAAATTTATAGAAACTGCAGTTCGGCTCGAATTTACTGATAATGTTATTTTGTTTGTTAAATCAGCGCCAACATTAGATTAAGGCGAATTTGCTTTTGTAAACAATGGCTTTCGTAGTAATTTGCTCTTGAACAAAATGTCACACATACAAATTAAGAACTCTTTCAGGAAGATCAGCTTTATTTCTATCCGCTGATATATTCAATTTGAAGGGATTGTATTCAACTTCCAAAAAATTAGCAGACAAAGTGTTTGTAATTACAAAAGCAGATTCGCCCTAATCAAATGTTGGCGCTAAAATGTCCATCGTGCTTGTAAGTGTGAAATGGATCCTGTGTTTACGAAGGGAACATGGTTCGCGATTGAAATGTTCTTATCAGTTTTCTTGGGCTGCAGGACAGCCTGAGTGTTTGGCGGCACGTGATACTACGATAAAAAATAGGCATTTACACCGTCTTCAACTCGAGATTGTACAGACTGAAGATTGAACATACACCCAAAAGTTGAAAAGGTGGCGAAGCAGCAATTGCAGTTTTGCAATCATATCTTGAGAAATCCGCATGATTCAGAAATGGCAATTTTGCCCATTTTGATCCACAAAGCGTTTTATGGTACAAATGAAGCCATGCAAGTGTGTGCAAGCGACTGGCAAGCAAAAATAGCTCGAAACAAATTTATCGCTGTAGGATCCTTATTCAATCATCACCAACAAACACCAACAATAGACAATATGGATGAGTCGATATCACAAAATGCCGCAACGTTATTGGCCACTGCTTAATGCCGCCGTCAACTGTTCTATTTTTGTTTTCACTGATCATCGACAAAGCGTTTTATGAAATAAACAAAGCCATGCAAGTGTGTGATAGCGGCAGGTTGCACATAGCTTGGTGGAAAATATGACCATTTGCTTCACTGTTGTACCCTGAATTCTTCGCCAAGTGAACTAACTATAGGGTTTCTATTCCCTATTCTTTGAGCTTGTCAAAGTGGATTAATGGTTGCCATCAAGAGCCGCCGCGCCGATGGTCAAGGTTCGTTTCTAATCCTCGTCCTAATCCTACCCTAATCTGACTTTCGGACACTCATCTCTTACTCATCAATTAAGGATCACTACTACACACGTTCATTTTTTCATTGCGAATTGCTGTTGCTATTTTGCCCACAACTAATGTTAGATTTTTCATCCAAGTTACGTGATCAATAGCCAAGAATGGAACAACATAAAGCGAAAATGTATTACAATCTTTCTCTCTTAGTTTGGGTGTAGAGCGAATTACGAACAACTTAACCTAACACCAAGTAGACCAGTTTGGACATTTTCGTTTTGCAAAAAGTTCCACTGGCTGGAGCGGGGAATCGGAACCTCAACTTCATGACAACAACCGCTTGAACGATGGCGACGCCGCCAACCACTTGACCACGAAGATGATATGGGCGATTGATTTGGCCATTTTCTCCGGGACGCGGCAGTTTAAGCAACGCCATGTTGAGCCGGTGCGTGGTAATGAACATTTCGATGAGCTCAAGAGAAATTTCAATCAAACATACTCTTTCGTTGGCAAATTGATTTGGTCGTCCTGAAAAGGACGGATTTTAGTTGTTTACGGAGGGATGATTTACGTCAGCGTCGACGTCGGGCTTCTACCGCTTGCCTCGTCTAGCGGACGTGCCAGCCACATCAGGCGGCGTCTACTCGATCTCCAGCAGCAGGGCGAAACACTCGGAAAAGCGCTTTTTAACCACGAGAGCGCGGGATACACACGTCTGAACGTGTCAATGATCCAATAACGAATGATAACTGTTCGCCATGCCGGGCCTGTAATGGCATATACCATTACATGACAGGAAGGAGGTATCAACGAAGGCAACGCGAATCAAATTTTACAAAAGGGGACGGGCCTCAGTTGTTACGCCAGACAGCACCGTGGAAATGAAATCATTAGTTTTCATTAGAGCGACAGGGGTTTCCGAGGTTAAATTCGCATCTTTTCAACTCAGGCAACAGAAAAACGGCCCTTGTCAGGGCCTCAGAACCCCATCCAAAGAGAGTTGACATTTAGACACACTTGCTTCTGAAAGTGCAAAACAATAGAGTTTTTAAATAATGGTTAGAAAAATTATAACTCACACTTTAAAACTACCTGCAACTAATCCACTATGAACCTATGTACAACAAGAACTACACTGAAGCTAACCTACCCCATACATTGAATATGTGAAACACATAATTGGTCTGCCGTGTTGCAGTTCGGCTCAAATTAACTGTTAATATTTCGTTTGTTGAATGTACAACGAGCTTGCTAGTTTTAACGTGGCAAATAGAGATTTATATATGGATACTAATAAAAAACGTTGCTCATTTTCTCCAGAATGCGGCTTTTCAAGCAACGCCAGGTTGAGCCGGTGCGTGGTAATGAAAATTCGGTGTGCTCAAGAGAAATTTCAATCAAACATACTCTTTAGTTGGCAAATTTATTTGTTCGTCCTGAAAAGACCTGGTTTTAGTTGTTAACGGAGGGAACATGGTTCACGATTGAAATTTTCTTCTCGGTCTTCTTGGGCAGTAGGACGGCCTGAGTGTTTGGCAGCACTTAATACTACGATAAAAAATGACATTTGCAACGTCTTCCACTCGAGAGTGTGCAGACTGAACATTGAACATAGAAAAAATAATAACGAATAACTTAACCTAACACCCAGTGGATTAGACTGGACATTTTCGTGTTGCAAAAAGATCCACAGGCTAGAGCGGGCATCGAACCCTCACTTCATAGCAATAAACGACGGGCGACGCCGCTAACCACTTGACCACGAAGATGATGTGGGCGATTGATTTGGCCATTTTCTCCGGGACGCGGCTTTTTCAACGCCATATTGAGCCGGTGCGTGGTAATGAAAATTGAGCTTAAGAGAAATTTCTATCAAACATACTCTTTAGTTGGCAACTTGATTTGATCGTCCTGAAAAGGACGGATTTTAGTTGATAACTTGGTTCGCGATTGAAATTTTCTTCAATCTTATTGGGCTGCAGAACACCACTCTGTGAAATGGTCACACCGGAGAAAAGTTTGTTCAGCTCCTCGTCGTTGCGGATGGCTAGCTGCAGGTGACGTGGATGATTCTTCTTGGTCTGGTCTTCTTGTTTCCACGGGCGGCGTTTTCTACCAACGTGCTCCGCAAATACGTGTGTCGCATGCGGATGCACAGCGAGAACTGATGATTGGTCGGTCGTCCCCACATGTTTGAAATTCGCTGGCACGGTAACTGTGGCAGTATGAACCAATCAGAGCGAGGCGCAAACATGATGTCATTTTCGACCAATAGCGTTGTGCGTTTAGACATTTTCCTGTTAAGTACATTTTAATTAGTTTAAACAAACATTATGAATTAAATTTGCAACAGGGATTCAGCGTTGATGTTCTACCTTGCGAATGAAATACTTATCGTAAAATGTCTGTGGGCCAGAGAGGAGATATTATCGTTCAAAGTCTCCAAACCCGCGTAACGCTTGCGATTTCAGAAATTTTAGAACGGCGCCCCTATACAGGAATAGAAAAGAGAGACGTAAGTCCTACGTCAAAATATTTTTGCCTCCAAAAGTAGTTGCAGAAAACAGCTTTTGCTCCTCAGAAGTAAGCATACATCACATAGCGGAGCTTGTAAATTTTGAGAAAAATAATCTCCTAAAAGTGGCATCAAAACTAAAACCCGACGATGTAGATTTCAACCGAAAGAATAAATTCGATGCAATGAAGGTTATCAATTCATATAAGTTCATGAATAAGGATGTATCTGCAGCCCTACGATTTTATAGTCAAATAGCTAACAGACCTGAAGTTCTTTCCACTGCATATTTTGTAGAATGCCTTTCTAAATGGTTTAGTCTGTCATCAAGTAGGTCGTTTAAGATGGCATTGAGTAAAAGTAAGTACCATTATATAGTGCCAGTTTCATTTCTATTAACTATTTATATCTTTCAGCAAAACCTGAAGTTTACAATCAAATGCTGGCATTCCTTGATTTTTTCAAGCAAATGATACATTCGATAGAAGTAGGCTATACAAAAAAATTTAAACCATGGCAGTCGTCCATCATCTTAGCAATAAATTCTGTGCTAAGACTACAGGATCTTTTTTTGAATGTTAAAAATTACACATTTTTATTAACAGGTCGCTTTACGCAAGACTGTGTTGAAAACCTGTTTTCGCAAATTCGTATAAGACAAAAAAAAACCAACAGCTTTACAGTTTAGGAATCTATTGAAATCCATTTGTATTTCTCAATATTTAACTGATGTACCTGGGTCATCATACGAAACCGACGATAGGGAGTGGTTAATCAACTTTCCGAGCAATGTCCGACAGCTGGCGCAGCAGAAGGAATCTGAAATGGAAAATGAGTCCACGCGAATTGCTGTATCATCGGCTTTATCTACTTTCCCAATAGCAATACAACCATTGAATGAATCGGAACGGAATGTGCTGTACCATATTTCTGGATTAATGATACATAAGGTAGCTAAAAAGGCGTCGGTTTGTGATAAATGCGTGAGCAAATGAATTTCAGATCAGCCGTTTTTGGCCAATTTCAGTAAATTCACAATACTTAAAGATTTTACAGGACATGCTTTAGTATATGCCAACGAAGATACGTTTAATTTTTTTATAAGCCTAGAATCAATTGTAAGAGTTCACGTGAAAACATCAGATACCTGCGAGAATAATCAGTTCGAAAATATTGTAGTGCTTTTGAGTAAAGTTCAAACGCAGCATTTCCTGAACTGTCACGATATCAAGAATAAATTGATAAGAAAATTTGCTCTATTTAGGTTGAAAACGTTAGTAGCGAAAAAATGTCGAAAAAATAAATTTGATAGCAAATCTATGGCCTTATAAGAACCGTTGAATTAACATTGTTACGTAGAAAAAATGTATTCATGTATATATAAGATTCAATTATATTATGTGACCTAAGGAACTAAATAAAACATACTGCTAATACTTTCACTCATAACTGACTACGCTATCCAAGGCCCCTAACAATACTTCCCACCATTTTCAAATCAAGTTTGCTGATTGACAGGTCTCTTATTCGATTGGAATCACACTGACAGATAAATTGAAATTCCAATCAGAACACGGCGCCTCTTTGTATATTCCAGTCTCTTTAGTTTTAACCACTTCCGTCCCGGAGCCCCCCCCCCGAAAGAATAATTGGACTACTGAGGGATACCAACAAAATGTGCCACGGATTTTTTAAACGTTGAATATCTACCGGCAAGCCGACCTTTGCTGAATCAATTATCCACTGCACAATACGATTCTCCTCTTCCTTGGTTAGAACGGTTGGTTTTCCTTGACGACGACAAACGAAACCGCGAGAAAGTGCAGCTCTCAGTGTGCTTTCCAACACACTTCGGAACATTTTGTGTTTTGGATGCCTTTCGAATAGAATAACCTCTTTTCACCATCGAAATAGCCGATTCGGCTTGCTGTGGAGTTTAGAGCATGTTTTTCCTTCTGGGACTCATTTTGTTAGCCTATGCGCAGAATAAAGAACACACGGTCAAAATTAGTTCCATATTCTGCGCAAAGAAAATTTCATCTTTTTATGCAGAAATCTCTTGAGATGCATGGAAATCCGCCAACATTATTTGGAAAATACTCACATCTAGCACTAGGCACAGAAAAAAATTAAAAAATACTTCTTTTTGTACACAAAAAATCAATTTTTCACTAATGCGCGTCTTAGCGCGGCTGCTAACGGAGACTACTTTGTTGACGTTTTCAGTGCTGGTGGTTAAGCATTTATTTATTTTTTCCACAAATGCTGTAATTTTCTGAATGAGTTTGTGGTCATTACGAAGTTAATAAAGTTGTAATTGGTTTCCGCCTATAGTCAGGACATTTATAATTGTATACAATTGTATACATAATTTTAAAACATGATTCCAATGAATAAGTGCGCAGAATTTGGAGCTGCGCACAATGGACAATATTGGTACCGTCACGGTATAGGGTAGGGAACGGCTTAATCAGGGGTCACTATTTTAATCAGTTGTTAGGAAATAGGTCTATAACTCCTACATTTTCCAAATTATTTCATTTTTAATGATACGATCATAAGCTTTATCTATTGGGCCAATGATTCGATGTATGAATCATGATTGATTACCAATTTATTACTGTCATTTTGAAGATTTAAAATACATCATCTAGAAACCATCAGTTTCTGACCTGCTGAAGAAGTTCGCTCAAATGTTGCCTTTGTGTATTTTGCATTTGCATCGCGTGTACCGGAGAGCATGTCTTCATCAGCTCTCTCCCACAACTAGGCTTGTTGCCAGAATGTGATGTTGAACATTGAGTTAAATTTATTACATATTTAGATAATCTGAAATCGCTATTTATTTCATGTTTCTTCCAGTCATTGGAGGTTGATCTATGCTTATGATTATATTGTCCATCATCTGGCACTATCATTTGCAATAAAAAATATGTTTTGGAGCTGTCCAATAGTACCCAACGATAAATAATGCTTCGCTGTTGAGCTGCAGCTATGGCATCACTGTTGCTTTTGAGAGAGCCCATGTTTCCTCTCTTCTTTGTTAACCATGGATATAGCGCACCGGTAATGTAACGTGAAGCCTGCTGTCTCTTGCATTTGTTTGTTTTTAAACGAAGCATCCCGTTTGTCGTCACAGTCGCTTTGGCTAACATTTGCGTGAGAGTAAATGAAATAAGAAATACACATTGCCAATCTAAAGATCAATGACAAACTAAAAGTTTGGTCGTGTAGGTCTGTCTCATAACCTGCTAGTAGACGAGTTTGTGATCGTAGCAATCGACATGTTTTGGTTGATTGTTTTCGAGAGCGGATGGGTAAAACGAAGGAGCGGGTTGAGGAAATTGACGTTTGCAGCAAATCGTGAACTGGCCTATTTCATTTCGCCTTCGCACACATGCACAGAATCGCACTCATACAATATTGTTAGTTTATGTACAGATTGAGGAGCTGAAGAAAACATTTTTTTAATCGGAAAGCAATCCGCATGCGTTTAAGAAGTCCCTGCAATTGGGAACTTTATTCCATGGCTATGAAATTTTCTGAGCCTAATGCTCGTTGCTGAAGGTATGTTCCGATAGACCAGACGTAAGCAGAGGGATTAATGTCTAAATATTGGCAGTTCTAATTATAGATTACATACAGCTTCATCAAATGTCTCAGGGGCTGACTAAACTGCTTAAAACCCGTCCCGTACCCTAATAACACTCATTTCCCAGTGGTCTCGCGTAACATTGAAAAAGGGCCTAAGGGACTTTCTCTTCTGTGAATCACGCTGCTGCAATTGAGCATTTTCCATAGAATTTGTTATCGGTCGACCAAGCAAATCGATCAACGAAGATAAGCGCTTTTCAAATGTTCCGCGAGCGGTCAGCTCAGCGGCGTTGTATCCAAGAGTTGGTGAATTGTTTTAAAGCTCCGCCGCATGTGATAATTGTATGTGAGAAAAAACGCACAGTAGGTAGTTGACAAGGTCAGTGATAAAGCGAATCTACTGTGCAAAACTGAAGGAAATGATCGGTCCGCTAAAACCAGTTAGTGCCGCCTTGCGATCATAGAAGGTATCTTCATGCATGAATATCACTTTCTCCTCGATATTTCAATGCCGAGCTCCCCTGAGAGGAAAATGTAAACAAGCTTGTGGGCATTTTTTAAACTGCATCCTTGAGTCAAACACGTGATTATGTAGGTTGGTACAACCTTGTGCAAAGAATCCACGAAACCAGTAAAACTTTTCCGTCGGACACACTCTCACCAAGAACAGCCAAGAACTCTCTTCTGCGTCAAATGAGCCAGAAAAACAAAAAAAAATTGGAAACGACGATCAACCACGCGTGCTCACACTCGATAGCCGTCGATTTTTAACAAAAATTGAAAACCGGCGTCGTCGACTACTTCATTCAGCTGGTGCAGCTCGCATCGTTGTGTATGGGATATTCAAAACAAGAACCAAACCGATTTCTTCGTCGCGTGTGAGCAGCGATCAATTTTTTTTTTCCATTTGTGCATATTAAGTCGATTTCGATGGTCGCGGTTTGAGTGGGTATTTTAATTTTGACATAAACAGGTCGTAATCGTTGTGCTATTGACCGACGACCACCCCGATAGGGAATGGAGCTCGACTGCGTGAAGTTCAAGTGAGCCACGGAAGTGAGTTAGGTGCAGTGACAAGGATCACGGGAAATGATGGATTGATTGTTCCTGAAACGAATTGAATGACTTTCGGCCTTCGTTAAAAGTAACCGCGTCCACACACTCTGCCCATAATCAGCTGGTAAGTATAAATTTACAACTGTGTTGCTTGTGATTTCCGAGAGGAAATTCAAAACAGATAGTGACGTCTGGGTTGCGTAACTGATAAGAGCCCGGGCAGCAGTGAATGTGTTCGTCGGAGTCCTCTCGCAAGCAAACCGTTAAGTACCGTTCATGGTAACACTTATCTCCCTTACGAGACAGTTTGGACAAAATCGATCGCTCTGGAATGGTAAACAAAATTCGCTTATCAGTTTTTCGTAGAAAACATCAGACAGTTCGAACTCTAGCTTAGCTGGAACGTTGCTGCTTCGTAATGGAATTCAGAATCGGTTAAATTGGACAGTTAAATTGCAATAGACATGCACTTCACGCGGCAGCTTGTATGACAATGTATGGCGATTTTGCGATAAGCTAATATGATAGAAATCTTACTTGAGTTACTTAATCAAATTTCAAGCATAAAACTTGATTCTTTGCATAATTATTGTGCCGAACATATATTATATGTGTGTATCATTTACAAAAAACCAAGTTGGTTGGTTTGAATATGGCTGAGTAATACCGGTCATTGGTGGAAATGAATCCAGTGCTGAAGTAGTGCCCTACCCTATAATCAAACTTAGAATGTGAACCTTCAGAAGCTCTACGAACGCCCCTCGTGTGATCATTATCTAGAACTTCTCAAACGATGAGACGAATGTCACCTTGTACGTTACGTGCCGGAGGCGGTTTCTCTGTGAAGTCACGTCACACTTTCCATCTAATGAGGTTCGTCATTTTGAATGATTTGCGTTGGCATGCAAAGACCAGTCGGTTTCCCGGTTCGCAGACAAAATAGTCAAAAGGTCGAAAGTAACATTAGTAAACAATGACCTCTAGCGCATTTTTCTGGGATCTGCTTGCTCCCACAAACAAAGTAGCACCAGAAACAGATACAGGGAGCTATTACCTTCCCTTAGTGGATATAGATGTTAGCAACCTGGCATTTCCAAGAAATTTACGTTGAAGTCATTGATTACAATTGTTACTTTCGACCTTTTGGCGATTTTGTCTAGAAATGTGGTCTCTTGAAATAGTCATGAGGTAATAACGGTGGAGGGATAAGTGTTGTTTGGAATGTAGTGATAATACTTGTTATGATAAGTGTGCATTGATTAAAACAATTATTTCTAAATGGCAGTATAGACTATACAAAGGCAGGGCGTTTTTATGTTCTTTCATATAAGCAAATTTCATTCGCTAAAAGAACAACTACAGTTGTAGTTCGTGGGTGTATTTTGGGTTCAAATAACCGAATTCACACTAAGAATGTTGCGCCGAGTCTGGCAAAATAAATTGCCGAGATTCCAACAACTAGAGTGTTCCATTTTAATGAGAATCAAAAAGTATTTCGTCGGGGAATGATCGTTTGTGTCTGACTGAAAGCAAAACTGCTGACCATTTTATTTTGTGCTAAGCTACTGCTACAGTTGGCGGTTAAGAACATTGCAGACAGGAGAGAAAAAACATGAACGTAAGGACTGTTCCTTGAAGAATCTGGACACCTGTTTCTCAAAGAAAAATATTTATATTCGAACAAATTCATCAGTTTGCTTTATATAAATGAAGACCAACATTACTTACCTTACCAATCAGACTAAGGCCGGTGTGGCCTTTGCTGTACACAAAAGTCGCCTTCTACTTGATCAATCCACCTTGCTCGTTGCGCGCCTCTTCTTCTTGTACCTGTCGGTTCGTTTTCGAGAACCATTTTCACAGGGCTGCCGTCAGACATTCTTACGACATACCCAGCCCATCGTAGTCGTTCAATTTTTGCGATGTGTACGATGGGAGGTTCTCCCAGCAACTGGTGCAATTCGTGGTTCATTCGCCTCCTCCATGTTCCGTCTTCCATTTGCACTCCTCCGTAGATCGTACGCAGCACCTTCCGTTCAAAGACTCCAAGGGCGCATTGGTCCTCCACTAGCAATGTCCATTTCGTGGCCGTAGAGAACTACCGGTCTAATTAATATCTTGTAGATTGTCAACTTTGTGGTTCGGCGAACTTTGTTCGATCTTGGCGTCTTTCGGAGTCCAAAGTAGGCACGATTGCCAGCCATAATGCGCCTTTGTATATCTCTGCTGGTGTCGTTATCGGCAGTCACCAATGAGCCCAGATACACGAATTTGTCTACTATCTCGATTTCATCACCGTCGATCTGAACTTGTGCTAGGAGGCTAACATTTTCTTTTCGTGAGCCTTCCAACAAACATCGGTATTGAATTAGAGCTTGTTCAAGCAAATTTGGAGAAGCTATTCAGCTGTTTCTTCTAGAATAGCTGAATAGCTTCTCCAAATTTGTTTGAGCAAGCTCTAATTCAACACCAATGTTTGTTGGGCTCTTCCCTTCGTGTATTTTGTTTTTAACGCATTAATCACAAGCCCACTCCTACCAGCTTCAGCCTTAAGTCTGATGTACGTTTCCGCCATCGTCTCAAAGTTACGTGCTACGATATCAACGTCGTCGGCGAAGCCAAATAGTTGGACAGACTTCATGAAGATCGTGCCACTCGTGCCAATCCCAGCTCTTCGAATCACACCCTCCAATTCAATGTTAAACAGCAAACACGACAATCCATCACCTTGCCGTAACCCTCTCCGAGATTCGAAGGGACTCGAGAGCGTCCCTGATACTCGGACGACACACATCACTCAATCCATCGTTGCTTTGATCAACCGCGTCAGTTTTTCCGGAAATCGATATTCGTGCATGATTGGCCATAGCTGGTCTCGATCAATTGTATCATACGCTGATTTTAAGTCGATGAAAAGATGATGTGTGGGCACGTTGTATTCACATTTCTGCAGTACTTGCCGAATCGCGAAAATCTGGTCCGTAGTAGCGCGGGCATCCATGAATCCCGCTTGGTATTGCCCCACGAACTCCCTTGCAATTGGTGACAGGCGGCGGCGCAACATTTGGGAGAGCAACTTGTAGGCAGCGCTCGGTAGCGTGATCGCACGATAATTGCAGCAATCCAGCTTGTCGACCTTTTTATAGATGGGACACACTATTCCTTCCATCCAATCCTCCGGTAAACATTCCTCCTCCCAAATCTTGGTAATTGCCCAGTGCAGCGCTCTGGCCAGTGCTTCACCACCGTATTTAAATAGCTCGCTTGGGAGTTGGTCAACACCAGCGGCTTTGTTGTTTTTCAACAGACCCATTTCCTCTTCAACTTCCTGAAGGGTTGGGGTTGAGGTCCTGTCATCTTCTGTGCGTGTTCCTAGATTTACTACCATGCCACTTTCGTTCGCTGTAACATTACCGTTCAGGTGCTCGTCGAAGTACTGCTTCCACCTTTCAATCACCTCACACTCTCCTGTGAGAAGGTTGCCATCCAGGTCTCTGCAAATATCAGCTGAAGACCAACATACATATGACCAAATTCACGTGAGTTTGAATATTTACTTTTCATTTCTGAAGAACGCTCGGACTTTTCTCTTCATACCTCCCATTAGGTTTTGCATAACTTTCTCCGTAACTAATCGTTGTGCGGCAGACCAAATTTTCTTGCAGCAGTCAACAGAACTTGCTTCTCTTCCATTTTTCTTAAGATGCCACTTAATTATTGCCCAGTATCTTTCGATAGGACGCAGTTCAGGGCAGTTTGGGGGTTTTGGCATTTTTCGACAAAATCGACTTTTTCCTTCTTGAGCATCCCCAACGCAGCAGAAGCGTTGTGAACAGATGCCAGATCTGGCCAAAACAATGGAGGCTCCGCATGCTTTAGGTGGATGGGTAGAAGCGGTTTTGTGATGCATTCTTTTCTGTAATTTTTACCGTTGATTGTACCCGTTGTGAAATGTGAAGAACTCTTCAAGCCAGAGGAGCAAAAGGCTTGCCACAGCAAAACCTCTTTCCCATATTTTGACGTAGACTACGTCTTACGGCAAGGGTAGGGTGTCAATTGAAAATTTAAAAACAAGCGACAGTCACGAAATATCGCTACAAATTAAACGCTAATAACTTAATAAATGGTCAATAGATTTTTAAGATGTTCACATCAATCGGTTGGAAATTTTCTGGCGTATCAATTCATTCATCAAACATTATCCGTTCACAATTTTAAACTATTACAATTTTAAAAATTACCAAAATAAGAGGTGGTGTCTTATGATTTTGTTTTGCAGGCAAAATTTACTTAATGCACCGTACTTTCCTATCACAGACTTCAAATTTCAGTAACGAACGTCTCATACGTGTCAGTGCACGATATATAAGGGGGACATCTTAAAATTTGCTTCATTCGCTAAAAGAAAAACAATATTGCTGGTTGCAGTTTGTGATTTGGACTCTAAAAATCCTTTATTGCGCATTTTAAAGTGTGATAAAAGTGCACGTTTACGTCAAGTTGTTTTGTTGTCTTCGGTGCACTTATCGCTTATGCTGAAAGGTATAAATTCACTGAAGACCAGAAACGATTTGACGTAAACGTGCACTTTTATCACACTTTTTCTGTTTTTGTCGGAGTCTATTGTTAACTGCAATCAACAATATATATGTAGATGATATAGATATATATGGTGATGTGATATATTTGAAGATGATGTTAATATATATGTGAATGATATAGATGTGACGCAATATTGATTGTTAATAATCCACCATTAAAATGTCTTTACAGGCAGAACGGTATTTTTCGGAGTAGAACCAACTGTGTTTAGCACCATGGTCCCCAAATTTTGACAAAATTCCATTAACTTTTAAATGATGTATTTCACACAAAAATCATTGGGGTTGTGTACCAAAGAAGGTGCACTGCCGACCAACAAAATGATCAGGTAGCTGATTGCGCTGCAGGCTGCTGCTAGCAAACCGTTGTTAGGCAGCTATTAGAAGTATGCAGTGGTCGGCAAAGCAGTGGGTTGCCACTGATTTATTTGTAGCCGGTGGGTTCAATCACGAGGAGCTCATTTTGGTGTGTGTGTGTGTGTGGGGGGGGGGGGGGGGTTTGGTGGGTGTGTGTGTGTGATCTGGTTGGTTGGCCATCTTTTGATAAGGCGCTACGGCTGAAATAACCTTCTTCAAAAGACCGAGTAGATTTTAATTCAAATGCGTGGACCATTCAAAATCCGTCCTTTTCAGGACGACGAATTTAGTTTTAAGACAGTTTGTTTGATTTGAGTTTATCTAACATTACTTACATTAATTGTTATGTTTGTGTTCTCCGTGCGTGGAGTAATGATTATGATATAGAAGGAGATGTCTCGCTCATCGCCATGAGGCACCAAGAGTGGACAGTAATGTTTGCTAGAATGAAAGATATGAAGAGAAAGTTGAAAGTTCCGTCTCGTTCTACATCATAATCGTTACTCCACGCACGGAGAACACAAACATAACAATTAATGTATGTAAAACCCATAAATGGTGGTATCCATTAATTCATACTGGTTGGGACCAGTATCACAACGCTTTACAGTCTTTTCTCTCCGAGGTCTCTAAGTCAGAGATGACGAGATCACAGTGACGAGGAGTTTAATAAACTACTATCCTGTGTTGAATACAGCACATGATGGTATACTGCTAGCCAAATAAAAACCGAATTTATAAATTAATTTCTAGCGCGTATCATAGCCACTGTCAATTTCAGGACGATCAATTAAATTTTACAATAAAAGAGTTTGTGTTTAATATTATCAAAAATAGAACATTTTGGATTGTTTGAGGCATTCAGTCGAGAGTGGTAAATTCGACAGAGATTTTTTATTAAACCCATTAAACTGAATTAAACTGAAAAACGTAATGACTCAGTATGTAGAAAACTTCATATGAAGGGACGGGTCAAAGCAAAATAATAAAAACATTTTAATATTAACCAACCATATGTGTTATGATATGTATAAATAAAATGATTGCATTATTACTATACACCAACGCAGTGATATAACCCACTTCTAATTTTTTTAAAGAATATAAATAATCAGCTCCTTGGGCAAAGTTGGTTCCTTTTAGTTGGTATGACCAAGAGAATTTGTTTTTTTTATTTTGAAGTCGCATGAAATGGCTTTGTTTTTACACAAATAATAATAAACTGAACAAAAATTAAACGCGTTCTAATTTTCTAGTGGGTTTTTTGAAAGAAATCTAATTTTTCACTGAGGGTGGATAGTCTTTTTTTTACATACTGTAAGGAGATTTGTCATTGACGTTGTCAATTTATGTCGGGTTCTCATTAGACCGTACCGGGCACGGGTCTAGGCGTTTTTGTGTGTTAGGTGAAAAAGTCACCTAGTCTAGCTGACTATTTCATTACAACTCAAAAAAAGGCACATCTTGGACATAGCACGGTGCAAAGAGAAAACTTCTTCATGCTTTTAAAGCCACCTGGATACATGAAACTCCTGCCAGGTGTGTCTCTTACATGAGCGATTCCACGAACAAGTGGGAAATTTTTCCAGTTTTTATTTTTTGTATTTTTTTATTTGCATGAAACCTTGCATACAAGTTTTTGAGGAAGAAAAACGCCGTTTTGCATACTTGGTTCGCCATTTTGAATCTAGCCTTACTTATGAGAAGGGCCTATGAAAAATGCACATGATATCTTCAAAAAATTGTATCTCGGAAACGGTTTGTCCGATTGGTTTGGTGTTTTCGGTGAAGTTTTAGACAATTGTTGGTGCTATATGGAAAAAATATGCACGGTAAAAAAAGTTCGGTTTTTGTGTTTTGAACTAAAATATATATTTTCCCTTAAAAGTTACATGTCAATAATTTTTTAATTATCCTTATGTTATAGCTGACTGAAAATGCTATCTAGTGCATAGTGGGTTGTTCTGGAGAAAAATAGGTTACAATGACAATATTTTTTTTTTAAATTACTATTTTCAAAAAAGCTATTAAAAAAAAGTCAAAAAAAGTTTGTCACCCTTATTTTATGAAGGAACATCAAATTTGCAAGCAAAAAGTACTCCGGTAACATTTTTCTAAGATGCACCGTTTAGAAGATATTACTGATTTAATATTGATTTTTTTGAAAAACTTAATAAGTTTTGGCCCTTTTCGGATGTACTCCGTGTTGGTTACAGGTATGGTTACAAATGTTCACTATCCTGAAAAAAAGTGCGCTGAAATCGTCGAAGGTGTACGAAGAAATCTTTTTAAATTAGACGCTAAAACAAAAAAAGCAAACGAGTATGATGAAGTCATAGAAAATATGAAAATTAAATTTTTAAATTCAGCCACAAGGCAAGAAAAACGATCAATTTTATCATTGTTACCAAAATCATGGTCAGTACAAAAAATTGTAGACGAATTTAAAACCAGTAGAAATATGGCATCAGATGCAAGAAAGGAAAGAGATAATGTATTTGATTCATCTCAAGGTTCAAGCTCTGGAAAAGCTTTGAGTAATGAAACAAAAGAACTGGTTTTGAATTTTTTTGAGGACGATGATATAAGCCGTGCAATGCCAGGCCAAAGAAATTTTGTTAGCGTAAAGACAGGAAATAAGAGATTAGCTGTTCAGAAAAGATTGTTAATGATGACATTGAGAGAAGCTTTTAATCGCTTTAATGAAATGTACGTCAATGTAAAAATAGGTCCGGAAAAGGTCCATGCGATGCTATTGGAGGTACGATAAAACGCATGGCTACCAGAGCAAGTTTAGCCAAAGAACGCGAACACCCGATAAAGACTGCAAGAGAGTTGTTTAATTGGGCAAACAAACGAAAAGAAGAAGAACTTACAAAGTTGTCATTTTGTTATTCTACTACAGAAGAATACGTAAATATGTCTTTGCAGCTAAATAATCAATATAATAATGCAAAAACAATTCGAGGAACTCAAAAATTCCACTCATTTCTTCCTCTATCAGAAAATACAATAAAGGCAAAGCTTTATTCAAACTGTCCTGACAATGATGCCAAAATATTCGATATTGTTAAGAAAGTTGTGTAAACAATAATTTTATAAAAATTCAGGAATAAATGTAAACTGATGATATCCAACATATAATGTTATTTTTTATTGCGCACAATCACCATCGCTGAAAAATAAGCTTAATTCGCTCTTTTGAATCTTGCTAATTGAGGAGCTTGCATTTGCAGCTCTCAAAAAGGTGTATCTCGAAATCGAGTTGTCTCATCGGTTTGATGTCTGTGGCGATGTTCAGCAATAGAGAGAAAATATGCACAGTATAAACACATCCAGTTTAAATGGATTAAACTGTTAGGCGATATGCAAGAGTTGAATGCACATTTTCAACACAATACACCAAAAATAACTGGAAGAAATCATTGTTCCTGATAGTGGGATTTTGTAACTTGTTTTTCATAATACTTTTAAGGCAGAGAATTTCACTCGAATCTTTAAGCTGTCCGTGTCATTTTAACTCAAAATTTTCCAATCTTTTGAAACTGGAAAAACACGGAGTACATCCGAAAAGGGCCAAAACGTATTAAGTTATCAAAAATCAGTAATATCTTCTAAACGGTGCATCTTAGAAAAATGTTACCGAAGTACATTTTACTTGCAAATTTGATGTTCCTTCATAAAATTAGGATGACAAACTTTTTTAACTTTTCTTAATAGCTTTTTTGAAAATTGTAATTTATTTTTTTAAAATTTTTTTCATTGTAACCTATTTTTCTCCAGAACAACTCACTGTGCACTAGATAGCATTTTCAGTCAGCTATAACATAAAGATAATTAAAAAATTATTGACATGTAACTTTTAAGGAAAAATCTATATTTTAGTTCAAAAAACAAAAACCAAACTTTTTTTTTACCGTGCATATTTTTTCCATATAGCACCAATAATTGTCTAAAACTTCGCCGAAGACACCAAACCAATCGGACAAACCGTTTCCGAGATACAATTTTTTGAAGATATCATGTGCATTTTTCATAGGCCCTTCTCATAAGTAAGGCTAGATTCAAAATGGTGTACCAAGTATGCAAAACGGCGTTTTTTTTTCCCAAAAACTTGTATGCAAGGTTTCATGCAAATCAAAAAATATGAAAATTACTCGTTGCTGAAATGATATGGAACCGCTCACATACGGATAAGAAACTCGGCTGGCGTGAAGAGTCTTCCGGCTAAGAGTCACTCCTCATCACCAATATCACCAAAGTAGTATAAGCTTAAAGGAAACAAGTTTGAGAGAAAAGGGAAACGGAAATATTCACCCAATTTTTTGAATAAAGCAAGACGATTTAGCGGAAAGCTAAACAACAGATGGGTCAACAAAGCTTTTTTGCAAAAATGATTAGATTTTGAAATATTCCGCGAGGCGGGAATACAAAACAATGCGTCTCTATGGCAACGATGGAAAAAGTTACATGGAGCTATGGGCAAGAAGATTGAAACATAATGTAGAACATTTAATGGACGTTTACTTATCTTGATGACGCTTCCTCATCCCGATTCGGAATTGTGCTGGAATCTGACCATACAAAGTCCGCCAGCACCACCATTTTGACTTCCGTGCCGGAAATGATACTTTTCCCGTTTTGCTGAAAATGTGCTCCTAGCCAATCGGTACCACATTTCGGTGCGGAAACACTAGCACAATTCTTCATTTCTTCATGTTATTGAAAAACAAACTACATTTTACCAACATGCCCCATGACAACACGAAAACAACGGGTAATCGGACTTTCTATGAAATTATAACACCCTGGAATTTTGAAATGCAAGAGGGGGAGTATTGTTTCCAGGTCATTTACTCTTTGAGTAACAATAAAAATTGTCATCGACCGCTGCATACAGGGTGCTCAATAAGTTCGAATACGCGCACCATGCGTGCACCATGTGCATTCTGTGTATTGGTATTGGTATAAGCTTCAGCCTCATATATGTATAGGCTAACTGACGCGCACGGTGTCTACTTGCTGTCATTTGTTGTTTGTTTACTGCGTCGTTGTAGTAAAGCTGTTTGCGAGAGGTGAATTTCACCCATAACACCATTTGACTGTACCGGGAGACGGGCTTGGCCTAGGACCATGCGAGATCCGGGTGGCCGCGTTCGGCGAGGATACCAGCGGGAGCGGGTTCGTCGAAAAATGAACCGCTCGATCCAGAAGACCGCTGCTGACCTGGGTGTCAATCGGGACTGCCCACACCATCTTGACGAAGGACCTGAGATTCAAGCCGTACAAGAAACGCACGGTTCACGGGGTAACGGAGGCTACAACGAAGAAGAGGCTGGACAGAGCCAAACTCGTAATTTCGCGGCACGCAGGTCAGGAGAAGTTGTCGTGTTTTCTGATGAGAAACTCTTTGTTTTGCAACAGCCGCACAATGTCCAAAATGATCGGTTGTGGGCGCCGTCGTTGGCCAGTATCCCCCGTCCCATATAAACACCCCGCGGTTCCAGAGTACTGCGGTAGTGATGGTTTAGGGGGCCGTATCCAGGCGCGGGAAGCCCCCACTGGTTTTTATCGAAAGAAAAAAGTGGAAATCAACGCCGCGTACTATAATATAAGACCGAGGTTCTGGAGAAGGTTGTGGCACCGGCATTTCGGCACCTCTACCCACGGCGAATATCGTCCATGTGCGGTGTCGGCAGAATTTGACAGATTTTCTCGATAAGACTTGGTGGCCTCCCAGCTCCACCTTAATCCCCTGGACTTTTATGTATGGTCGTTCATGCTGGCCAAGCAGACCGAACATCAAGGGTCACTATGGACCAATGGACTATGGCTCATTTCCAAGATCTGGGACGAAATGGACCAGGTGCGTGCCACGTGCGATTCTTTTGGGAAACGTCTCAAGCTCTTCATACAGCACAAAGGGGGGGATGCTCACAGCTAATATGTCGTAAAGGTTCTGAATAATCATTGCTTCGATAAAAATTGACTCAGAAAAGAATATCTTGTATTTTCATTTGTTTAACACATTTTTAAAGTGTATTCGAACTTATTGAACACCCTGTATTAGGCTGAGTGAAGGCATATGTACCCTATACTCAACAGTTTCTCCAAGGCACGAAGCAACAACCCAAGATTTTGCATGTGCCTTGGATTAATACACAGTCCTTTCGCGAACGTTTGCTGATTTTCTTCCATCTCGACCGGAATCTCCCTAACAACTGCCCACCGGGTGGATGTAAACAACGCACTCTAAAAAGACTAGGAAAAGTTTGGTCAATTTTTAACAAGTATGAAAAAATATATGCAAGTTTGAAAGTGTCGCAATAATTATCGACTCACCTTAAATATTATAAGCTACTGCATGTGAGACCTTTACTACATTTGAAATCGGTGATAGGAAAATACTCTGTGTTTAGTGAATTTAGTTTGCAAAACTTTGATATGCGTAATTTGCAATAGTTTCCAATTGTTGTTTGATCATTTTTGATAATTGCGGCAAAAAATTTCCAACTGATTGATGCTACCATCTCGAATACCTATCGAGAAATAATTGAGTTGTTAGCTTGCAAAGTGCTGTCAATTTTGCGTGACATAGTTGTTCATGTCATCGAACAAACGAATGAGACCTTTAAGGCCATTGTATTACATTGATGTCAACGCTGCAGTTCAACCGCACAATTGCATCTTTTCTTCGCCATGGTCACGGTCGGAACTCTCGAACAGATGCGCAGAAGACAACAACTTTTCCTGTATTGTTCAAATCGTATGTCAACAAAAAATTAATTACACATTTCACTCAACTTGTCCACTGCTATTCTTGAGGTAATCTCAATGTCAGCACGAGATAAAACTCACGTACGCTCCCTTCGCTCGTAAAGCTTTATTTCTACTATTACGAACATTCTTCAATAGAAAAATTCACATCTCAAAACAAATCTTATGAACGACCGAATTTTCATTGCTTTTACTGTTCGAAATTACGCCTCGCAATTACGGAGGGCCATCTCAGCTGCCCGCCTATCATCTCTCATACCGGTCAACATGCAACCATCTTCGACGAAAGTGGTGTCTTATTTTGAAATTTCGCAAACATGCGAAAACGGACAATCATGCCAGACGAGTAACCCACAGACACCGATATCCACAAGTCGCGTTCATCTCGTAGATCGAAGCCAAGCGCAACGAATGACAGCTGATTCGAACACGTAATCCATGACGTGTATACAATATGGGGACGCCCCCTCATCGTGATCGATGCCAAAAAAACTAGACCATACAAAACAGCATAGCATTAGAGAAACACCGCTCTGGAGAGCGTTTCTCCTCTGGGCTACCGTTCATTCAATGCCTTCTCGAGCTGCGAAGCGGTACATGACGATTACATACATGCCTGAAGGCACGCGGATAATGCATCAGAAAAATTTTCCTGCCTCATATTTTCGTGCTGCTGACGCTTACTTGTGATTGCAGATCTGCATGGGCCAGGTGAAGAAAGTGCACACATAACAATCATGTTGCAAATGAGCTGAAATTTTTTGCCAAAATATGATTGGTTCTTGCAAAAGGTAGTCTTGTGCAGAGGACTGAAGAGAGCGTTAGTTCTTGAAGCCTGCCACTTTTGGTGTGGCGCTGGTGACGATTTTAACATTTTAAGCTCGGTTCACAATGTATTGTATTTCTTTACAATATTACTTCTACCAAACTACTAGTATCAGTAATTTAGATAAAACATTATAATACCAGGTTGATAAACAATGTAAAATAACTATTGTTGGGATAACTACTGCACTAAGTACATCACGGAAGATTTTTCTCTCGGATCAAATTAACGACAAAACACGACAACTTCCGCCGCGAATATTGTGTTTGCTGGGTTTGCTGCATATAGCCTTCAAGAAAACCGAGCTGTCAAATTAGCACCACTCGCAGCACCAAGTTTTCGGCTTCACGATTGTTGTTCGTGGTTGACAGCCGCTTCAGTCCTGTGGTCTTGTGATGCAGTGAAAGAATCAACGTTTGTAAAAAAAAAATGGTGTCAGTCGTTCGGAGCGTTGAATCTAGGAACCTATTCTAAAAGTAGTGAGAGCTGTTTCTGATTGTTTCTAATGTTCATTGCTTAAATAATGATATTTCATTGCATGTGGATTGCTGACTATCCTCCTCTCCTAAAACTATTAACTGCAGATGCAATTATAGCAGCCTTTTCAAAAGCGGTGCCCTTTAGCTGCATGATATCGTTGTGAGTGTTGCCGTGTCCAAGTTTTGGCCCAAGCGGAGTAATGTGCCTTAAATGAATACTGCTGAAAATAGTTCTTGGTATGGGACAAATGGCCATCAGTCAGGTATCCTGACCAGTGTGTCAAATATTCTCTTTGTGATGATGATGATGATGATGTAATGCTGCCATCTATTGTAGCAAGGTAACTTTCCATAGCAGTGGAATAATCTGAAAAACGATTTGATCAGGATTCTAGTATTGTTTGTGATCATCAAGCTCCTGTATGAAGGGCCAAAAACGTTTGGGCGGGCCCGTAAGCAGATACACTTACGCGAAACCCGCGAATATAGTGAAGAGAATCTCCTTCCAAAAGCAAGTTCACACTCACAGCACTAGAATCAAGCCCTCGATTGACAGAATTAACCCAATAGATGGGGTCGAAGAGCCCGCCCTCGTTCCGCGAAATGTTAACAATAGGGAGGAGGCAGTCCCATGCTCTTTATTCAAATCGTTTTACTTGGGTGCCCTGATGGTCCCTCCCTTTCCCCGTTATATGTTATTTAATATTTAGTATATTTTGTACACAAAATATTAGGATATCATTATAGACAAACATGCCAATTTATTCAAATTTCAAACTTGAATGATACTACCAATAAATAAAAATTAGATATGTATTAATATCCTTACGTATTAATATCCTTACCTTGTACTGGAAAAGCTGAAAACAGAATAGATCATTCCAAATATCAAAGATGTGTGTCAAATATTCTCTTTGTGTACCTAAAAACATAACCTTGACGAGTGATACACCCGTCATTCTCTCACTATGCAACAATGATATGTTGTTGGTTGAATTTATTGCAACAAAACACGAAGAAAACAAAAAAATGTTGCATCGATGATGGGAAAGAGACAAGTTGCTGTAAGAAAATGTTGTGATTCGCACACATGTTGTAACGATCTTGTTTTCCTGCAACAGCGACAAAATAACGTTTTGTCATTATTGCAACACACTACCGATAGCAACAATGCTTTATCAGCAACATGAAAAATAGCGACAATCAGTTGTTGAACTGATGTCGAACAAATTACTGATCTGAATAATTATAAAATTTGTTGTGGATGAAGAAAAATGCCTGTATGAAATCACACACAGAACAAAAGCGAACTCTATCTTCTGCAAACTTGTTGCAAATTGACTATTTTATCAGGGCAAAATAAAAAACATGTGCGTTTAACGCCTGGTTTTCAACCCAGAATATCCTGAACATAAAGAAGTTCAGTACAGAGGATCTACAGTTGTAACTGTAGTTTTTCCGATTACACATAGTTACGATATCTATTCTACCATGTTTATTTAGTCTTATGGAAGATCAACAGATATAATGAGATAATCTGGGATGTTCTAGGTTGTCCAAACTGTCCTGGAGTACAGAACTTAGAATCTACAGTATAGTTTTTTCGGCTATACAAAGTTACGATATGCATGCAACCTTGTTCACTGAATCTTTTGGATGATCAACAGATATTTTGAGATAAACTGGGATGTTCTAGGTAATCCAAACTGTTCTTGAGTTCATAACATAGGATCTACAGTTGCAACTGTAGCTTTTTAACTACTCAAATTAGCGATATGTAATCAATAAAGTTGATTTCATCTGTTGAAAGGTCAACCGATACTATGAGATAATTTGGGATGTTCTAAGTCAATCAAGCTGCCCTGGAGTTCAGAACTTAGGATCTACAACTGTAACGGTTGCTTTTTCAGCTATACTAATGTACGATATGTATTCAACCATTTTAATTGAGTCTTCTGGAAGGTCAACAGACATAATGAGATAATCTGGGATGTTCTACGTCATCCAAACAGTCCTGGAGTTCAGATCTTGGGATCAGCATTATGATGAAATCTGGGATGTTCCAGACTGTTCATTAGTTCATAGATTAGGATCCAGTTAGGATACAGTTCTGGAGCTCAAAAATCAGGAGCTGAAATATTAACTGTAGCTTTTTAGGCTATACAAATCTATATAAATAAAAATGAGTTGGGGTTTCCTTTGTCACGATTTAACTCGGAGACTGCTTAGCCGATCGGCATGAAAATTTGTATGCAGCGTTTTTTTGGGGCCGGGGAAGGTTCTTAAGACAGTAAGAGCTCCCTCCCTCCTCTGAAAAGGGGGGCTCCCATACAAATGAAGCACATATTTCTGCATAACTCGAGAACTGATCATGCAAAGGAACCCAAATTTAGCATGCAGAAGTTTTTGGAAGCAAGAAATGTTTTTATGGTAGTTTGAGACCCCTCCTATTTCTAGAAAGGGAGGCTCCCATACAAATGAAACAAAAGTTTCTGCATATCTCATGAACTAATCAAGCAAATGGAACCAAATTTGGCATGTGGGGTTTTCTGATAGCGAAAAATGTTTTTATGGTGGTTTGAGACCCCTCCCCTCTCCTAGAAGGGGTGCTGTCACACAAATGAAACTGAAATTTCTTCATAACTCTAGGTCTAATAAAGCAAATGGAACCAAATTTGGCTTGCGGGGATTTTAAAAGCAATAAATGTTTCTACAGTAGTTTGAGACCCCTCCTCTCTCTCTCTCTCACCCATACAAATGAAACACAAGTTTCTGCAGAACTCTAGAACTAATCAAGTAAATGGAACCAAATTTGACATGTAGAGGTTTTTGAAGGCAAGAAGTGTGTCTAAGGTAACTCGAGACCCTTCCGCCCTCTGATATAGGGGGGCTCTCATACGAATGAAACACAAATTTGTGCATAACTCGAGAATTAATCAAGCATATGGAACCGAATTTGGCAAGTGGAGGTTTTTCTAGGAGAGAAATGTTTCTATGGAAGTTTGAGACTCCTCCGCCATCTGGAAGGAGTCGGGAGGGGGTTTCCATACAAATGCAACACAAATTTCTGAATAACTCGAGAACTTATCAAGTTAATGGAACCAAATTTGGCATGTGGAGGTTTTCGAAGGCAAAAAATATTTCTATTGTGATTTGAGACTCCTCCGCTCACTGAAAGAGGGGTCTCTTATACAAAGGTAACACGAATTTCTGCATAACTCGAGAACAAATCAAGCAAATGGAACCAAATTTGGCATGAGGGGGGCAATGATTGTATGGTGGTTTGAGAAACTACCCCCCTCTGGAAGGGAGGGCTCCCATACAAATGAAACACAAATTTCTACCAAAAATGAGAATTATCCAGGTTACTTAAACACGTGTATTTCTCTGGTAAGAAACATGTTTTGATAGAAGTTTGAACCCCTGCTTATTCAAGAAAAAAAACTCGTATTGAAAAAAAAAAACCATAAACGTACCCGTTATATTAAATTTTCCTTCAGTTAGTTGCAAGCGTAGCAGCGCACGCACCGGGTTCAGCTAGTATACGATATGTATTCAAACCATGTTCAGTGGATCTTCTTTTTGATCAACCGACATTATTGGATAATCAATCCTCACAGAATAGTTTTTTGGTACATTATGGAGATGAATCACTCAAATTGGTTATTGGTTATAAACTTTAGGAATACATCTTGAAATTGAAAAGTTCTGATTGATTATGTCGCACAAAACTGATGATTCTCGATAGGCTCTTGGTTCCGATTTGGCTGAACCAATTGTAACTGTATCTTGTTTAGCTGCAAGGCAAACTTAGAATGACCAATATTATCCGAGATTATCACATAATATCTTTTGACTTTCCAGAAGATTCAATAAACGTGGTTGAATGCATATCGCAACTTTGTAGTGTTGAATTATCTACAGATACAATTGTAGATTCTAGGTTTTGAGCTGAAGAGAAATACCAAAATACACGAGCATGAGCATGATTGACCGCCCGAGGTTGCTACTCCGTTATTGCCAGATCAGGTGTTATTACACAGAGAACCAACAGATGATGCTTGGGACTAACATCCCAACAAGCAAATTTGGAGAAGCTATTCAGCTGTGTCTTCTAGAATAGCTGAATAGCTTCTCCAAATTTGTTTGAACAAGCTCTAATTCAACACCGATGTTTGTTGGGATACATCTTCAAGGATTCCTGACTATATGCAAACTTTGTTCCTGGCCGCGCTCTGTGTTTGAGAGTATCATTTATTCGAGTTCTGGAGAAAATAACGAATGGCGGAAGGTGATGCCCGCTTGCAGACATACGGTCTCCACGGTCTGCTGACGAAATAAGTTCATCCTGTTTTTTTTTACCGAGTGCGGAAGCCTTCTAATTATTTGGAGGAACCTGAGATTGCCTGTCACAAGTCAATTAAAAAAATCCATCATATTAACATACCGTGATTGTGTTTTGGGTAAAACTTCATCCTTTCTAGCACGTTTTCGTACATCTCAAAGAAGCAGTTCCGAAGCGATTCGCAAATCGTGCGAATCAAACATTGACTGATTCTCTCCGTTCTCGCTCTCTGTCATTTGTTACAGCGCTATTGTAAAACTTTCGAGGGATTCTTTAGCACAGATCGAAATACAACAGTGCTGGCTAGCATACTCTAATAATAATTGAATGAAAAACATAAAGGTGATTGAAATATGAATGAAAGAGAAAGTAATCAAAAAGAGTCTCTCAATGTAAGATTCGCCCTAATGAAAAAAAAAAAAAACCCCTAGAAATACTAATTGTTAATCTCGATCAGCTTTTGAGAGAGGCTTTTAGCCAAATGACTATCAATACTTTCTCTTAACAACTTTGTTCTAGCAAAAAAGTGCTGCCTACTCCTAGGGCCTCATGGTGATGAGAAATTATTTCCTTCTCAAAACAGCATCATCACAGATCGTTACTCCGCGTATGGGAGAATACAAAGAAAAGACTATATCAGTGATAAAAGTTTTAGATGCGAAGCATCTTTTGTTGAACAAATTTTTGCTGAATTTTTTTGAAATTATCAAATTAGAGCAATTTTTCCTACGTAGCTTAGGGTGTCCCCATAAAAATCAGTTATTTTGCTCTAACTTTTTTATTTCCAATTTTTCAGCAAAGCTGATATGATATATAAAACTTACTGTTTTATTTGCTGAAATAAAGTTATACATTCGTTGGTAAAATTTTAATTTAGCCAATTATGAGCAACGTTGCCAGTAGAACATTTTTGTAGCAATTTTTTATTTAAATAAATCGATTTAGAACAATTTTCCCGAAATATCTTAGGGTGTCTCTTCAAAAACCAACGTTTTGCTCTAGCTATCTTATTTCAAATTTGCCAACAAAGTTGTCTCAAGATGGTGTTAAGAACTTAGAAAGATGTACCCTTTGACCTGTAAATCTTGCCGATATCTTTTACCGTTAGCGAGTTATTTACGATTTTGTCATAAAATTACGCCCTCTTCAAATGTATTTTACTCAATTTAAAAAAATAATCTATCTCCAGTTTTCGAATATAATATGCAATAATATAAAACCTTCCAAATGCAATTAAGAAAACTTTTTTTTGGTCGGCCCCAACTAGAGATATCAACATTTGAAAAAGTCCTATTTTTTTTGTATAGAAACCATAATAACTTTTGTTTTGCGTACAATAGCGACGATTTTAGTGCATCAAAAATTGGAAATAAAAAAGTTAGAGCAAAATAACTGATTTTTATAGGGACACTCTAAGCTACGTAGGAAAAAATGCTCTAATTCGGTCATTTTAAAACCTACAAAAAAATTTGGGCAACAAAAGTTGCTTAATTTTTTTCATCAACAACTGTTCCGAAGAATATATGCCTTTATTTCTGCAAATGAAAAAGTTAGATTTTCGATTTCTCTGAAAACAAGGACCACCCTAGTTTGCATTCATACCAAAAGAAGCCTTATTATTAGAAAACAATTTTGTTCCAAAACTTCAAACTTAGGCTGAAAACGTATCTCTCCAGCTAAATTCGCATTCTAGACCACTGTGCATTGTAGTACATGAGCACGATCAGGCACGCATTCTTTTTCCAGTCAAGGGGTTATCCTCCCCTTGCCTACCCAGCACGTGGGTAGTATGGCAAACGAATGTGTGCTTGGTTCGAGTACCACTTCACACTTCTTGCTCAATTTCACCTGCTTCTATCCAATTTTCCACAGCCTGCCGTACACTAACGGGACTATCAACACTTTCTCTTCATTTATTTCGTTCTAACAAAAATGACTGTCCACTCCTAGGGCCTCATGGTGATGAGAAATTATTCCCTTCTCCAACGTTACTCCACGTATGGAGAACACAAAAACTAACAATTATACTAAAAAAAAAAAGAATGTTTACAGTTTATTTTAATTTTCAACATAGTCATTACTATTACCTACAAGCAAAAAACGCCACATCGATCAGATAAACCATTCTCGTGTTATAATTTTATTTAGACATACCAGTTATTTTTCTACACGCCCTTCTCAAAAGTTAGTTCAGATTTAAAATGGTCATAATAAATGTTTATGCAAAATATCCCCAAAAAAAAAAAAATAACCATTTGCGAATTGATATCAAATTGCCATTCGAAGTCTGACTAAGCTGAAATATACACATAAAAAGTTCTATGATAACATATAAGGTTATTAAGTAAATGACGACGAGCGAAACATTACCGGTAAAATAAGAAGTCTTCAAAATTGCTTTCAGTCACATGTAGACTTGAGGATGTGTAAACAGAAATTCTCACATCGCTAAAACTTGCCATTTGGTGGTATTCAATTACGATCAAGCGCGCACTCTTTTGCCAGTCAAGGGGGGTAACCTCCACCACCCCCCTTGCCTACCCTGCATTGAGGTTGCGTGGTAAAAGATTGTGTGCTTGATCGGGATACTGTCTTTCAAAATAGCCCTCCACTCAATTTCAACTGCTTCTATTCAATTTCACAGCCTGCCGTGCTCTAACGTACTTATCAATACTTTCTCTTTAAATCTTTGGTTCTAGCAGAAATTTCTGTCGTCTCCTAGGATCTCATGTTGATGAGAAGAATATTTCCATTTCAAACCACTGTTTCTGTTTGGGAAACTAGGAGAATATAAAATTAACACTTCATATGATCACTTTAACAAAAATAAAAATAAAATATTGTAGCACTTTTTCAAAATTATCACTAGTAAACGCGAGCAAATTCTTTTAAATTCCACTATAGGAAGCTTCTCTTTTGACAAACGTTGCTGATTGCCTTGATGCTATGCCTAAGACGTTTTTTATAGGAAATTTGTCAAGAGTTCTGATTTTTTTTTTCAAGAATAGAGAATTACAAATATCATTTCAAATAGGCCAAAAATAAAAAATATAGGTGCATGTAATCATGCTAGAAAGGTTATGCAAACTTTAAAAATCATAACTTCTGCGATAATTTTATTCATATTATATAATTTAAAAAAAGTTAACTAACACACCGCGCTATAGAAATTTATAAAAATATATTTACTCATTAGTTATCATAACTTTTTTCTAAAATAAGAACAATTTGTTATATCAAAAATTTTGATTTTTCATCAATGGTAAAATTTATTTTAAAAAAAATTAATAAAAAAATGGAAATAAAAAACTTTTACGGTGTATTTATTTTTTTCTGAATAGTCTTTTTTACTGTAGATAACTTTTCTGAAACGCCTAATCGACTGTTTAGACAAACAAGTCATTTTCATATACACCCTTCTCAAAAGTTAGTTCAGATAAAAAATGGCAAACTTTTATTTTTTATTTTTTTTATTTTCCGTCGGACTGACAATCACCGACGGCAGGAAGGCGACTCCATCACTTGGACCCAACCTGTCAACTCATGAATATGAGCCGGGACCAACGGCTTTACTTCCCTTCTGAAGGAAGACGTGACCAGATTTTTTCGCTTCAGAAAAACCTCCGACGTTGACTGGGATTGAACACAGACCCACTGGGGTGCCAAGTAGCAGTCACGCTTACCACAACACCACCGACGCCGGCTGAAAATGGCAAACTAATGATGTGAATTAATATTCTCGTTGCAGTTCAAAACCGGAAAATATCGCTCGCGCAAATCAATTTAACTGCTTTTCAATATGGCAGCAAAGTGTCGCATCAAGTGCGCTGCGGAGCAAATTAGATGCGCTGTACAGTGCACTAGATGCGGCACAATGCAAACGTTGGGAAATAGAGTAAAATCGTTTGGCGCTAGTGGGTTATTCCAGTTTTCAGTTGCGACGATCATATGTTTAGAAATAAGAAACGTCTGTGAAAAATTTCAAGCAAATCAAAAATTAAAAAATTCAAAAACTGATTATCGACTGTGACTTGGTAGTGCTAAGATGATTTCGTTGGCTTTCAGTCTTTAAGAATAATGAAAACTGATGATTTTGTATTTTCCAACATTTCGGCGTATTATAATCCCTAGAAGAGTGTTCCCATTGATTGTATTATGTACTACTTTATTCAAAATTGAGGCATAGTTGAAATCTTCACCATTAAATCACAATAAAAATTATACCATCCAAATTAAAATTGGTTCTATTTTTATAATATCAACCATGAATTGAATAGTGTTCTTTATTATATTTCATGAATTGCAGTTATACCAGCATGCACAATTGAAAGGGAAAGCAATACTTATTGTGTTGTTTACTGCTTATCTGCCTACATTTGTTCCCTCGTTGCCTCAATGATAAAAAGCTGTCATTGTACCTATCTTAAATATTTCTTTACCTTCCTTTCCTGCGATGGATTGTTATGCAATAATAACAACAATCATGCTCTTATTAACTACTACTCGCACTCTTATTAACTTCACTGTCTTCTTCTTTCTCTTTTGTATTTTCAGCTCTGAAGACAACACAGATTGCCAAAAGTGCAACAAAAATGCATCAAGGAGAAAAATTATAAGTCCAAATCTCGTTCACAACAAAAGAAAAGTGCAACCAAAAGGAAAACCCAACGCGGTTCGACTCAGAGAAATAAAGATCAATCAAAGCACTCCACTCCAAGCCGAACATTTCTCGTGCTCTCGCTTTCAATGATTACGCGCCTCCCGACTCACTGACTGACTGATGGTGGAGCAGTTGATGATGGTTTGAAGAGCGCACCATTCCGAGGCAGACCTGGCGCAACCGCGTGGAGAATTTCGCGAGTTCTGCGTCAGCGTTCGGCGCGAGCGGTTGTCAAGGCTCGCTGTTTGCAATTCAATATACAATCGGTTCGTTCGGTTGGCTGTTGCCGTCTTGGGGTGTCGTCAATCCCCACTCACCCGCCATTGTCTGGTTTCGGTGCTCCAGAAGGATTTCCTGATCGACCTGAGACAGAACCTCGCAGCGTACGCGAATCTTAGATCGTTCTTGAGACTCGTCGCGATCGGACGTGTGGACCAGACATTTTTAGGAGCCCCATATCGGAAGTGCGGTGAATGGTAGTGCAAATATTGAAATAAGGACATCTCTGCTTGAAAGTTGAACCGACGACGACTGCGCAGTTGGAGGTCGTCAGGTTTTACGATTTTGGCACGTTCCTTGAGCTGTCTGGAGCGGCATCTTGAAGCACGATGGCGGTCGATCATACGTTGGAGGAGCTGATGGGAATGTTGGGTAAGTGAGATGGAGCAAAAATCCCGCAGTTCACGGTTGACGGGGCGCGTGGCTTTCGGTGCGAAACGAATAGTGTTGCTGCTGTTGAAGGGGATTTTTTTTTATTTCTCAGTTCTCCGATGGTTTAGCGTGAAATAGGAAGCCCACGTGAGCCGGGTACCGAAGTGAGGGGGGTTTGTGTGGTGCATATTGAAAATTGCTCGGTGCAAGAAGTGAGCGTTGAGGCCAAGTGATTAGAAAGTAAAATTATGGGGTTGACGGTTGGTAGTGCAAACTTTGTTGTGGTCCAAATGGGTTGCACAATCTTATGGAGTGGTTGCTAAGTGACGTATTATTTGTTTCTGTTGCTCTAAATTGAAACTGCATTGAAATCACACACAAAATGAATAAGTTTCACAGGAGCGTAGACTGAAGGGATGAACTCAAAAATGTGATAAGTTCTTATACAGATCAGTTTAAACGAAGAGAGTTCTAGTAGTAGATGAAACAATTGTCTAAAAATGGTGTGAAGTGGCTGTATTAAAATGAAATGGTGACTAAAATTCAACGAACTTGTCAGCAATATACAAACAAAATTTATCAATAATTGGGAACGTTTAAGCGTTTTATTTGACTGTATGTTCCAGTAAATCATATTACATGTACTGTATTTTTATGACAGTTGTTTATGAAATTGAAATATTAGTAAAATGCTTCCCGGATTTCTTCCAAACATTTTTGCGAATTATGTTGGAGTATCACAATTAATTAAATTTCAACTTAAGGGCTTCATAACGTAGTCGGTCGATGCGTTATCCAATCTGGAAGTCAAGTCGAATGTCTTGTCGGGTGGGAAATTTGTTCAACCGCCCTTGAGCATAAGCAGATCATTGTGTTTGCTACAAACTTTACGATTGGATGCTTTGGAACAGCAGTGAGTGCAGTGTTTCAAAAAACCCTTATATAGCCAAGTTGAAATAAGTTTCAACCGAGATCGGACCCATTTTTTGTCTGGTCCATGTACTTTTGCAGTATCCAAAATCAAATTTCGGTTTTGTCGACTTTTATCTAGTAGCGTTTGACATTGCTTAAAATGTTATAGTTATGCACATAGCAAGGGCAGGGATGCCAGTTTATTTTCTTTGCTTTGGAAGTTCAAAATATATTGGAATCATTAGAACCTGATGTATGTGATTTTTATACGACACATTTCAAAGTTTGTGCATGGGACATGCTTCTCTAGAGCATTAAGATTTTTTTTTTTAAAGATAAAATATCACGTTATTGTTCTTTATAGTTCTTAGGAATGTTTACTATAGATCGCTTGTATTTATTTATTTATTTATTTATTTATTTATTTATTTGTCGTCGTCAATCAGTTGTAGACCATTTTAATAACAATAAGTTCTTAACTTAACTTAAACGTAGCAAGCGCGGAGGTATTTTTTTAATTTTTCTTTCGACATTGTAAAATCTATACAATTGCAATGATTATTGTAATTAGCCATCATTTGGTTAATGGGTCCACATTTTGCATAGTTCGTGCGATAATTATTTGTTGCAAATAACTGTCGATGTCTTAAATGCCTTGTTGGTGTGTAAAAGTTAAATTTTGATAGAATTTCCATTGAATCAATTCTGTCACAATTTCTGTGTGAGACTTTATTATTTATAAATGACGCCATAGCAAATTAATGACGCTCGCTCAATGTTTGAATATTGATAAGCATACATCGAGCCTTATAAGATGGTAAAGGAAATACAGTCCGTCCTAGCTTTCTTAGTGCGTATAACAAAAATTGCTTTTGTACTGACTCTATTTTTTCTTCATGTGTTATTGTGAATGGAGACCAAACTCGCACCAAGCTATACCTCGATATATTCAACGGAATCAGAATATAAGTTAAGCCTAACTCAGAAAATATGTTTTCAATATGGTCTAGTCCGAGTTTCGTTGCTTCATAATGCTTTGATAAGCTGCTTTGATGAAGCAATTCTGAATTCATGCTCCGAAATGTACTCCCGAATTAAAGGTGAATACGTCGTAGACTAAGTATCTATTGGCAGGAGGAACCGAGGGTGACAGAGCTCGGCAAAAGATCTGTTTGTCTCAAATCCAACCCCGCCAAGTCACTGGGGTGTGCAGCAAGCATGGTGATTATACGAAGTGGAGCAAGATCTTGGAACACTCGAGGAACTGGAGACAAACAGCGTTCAACCGAGTTTCGTGGCATTATATTTGCTTGTTTTCAATGTATACTTCGCGATGTTCTCTCATAGGTACTTTAAAAATGCTTATTTTATGATATTATGCCTTATGAAATAACGAATTCTTATCAATGCTTAAGACTCAGCTAAATTTTTTTTTTACTCTGGTTTGTCGTGGATCTCTCTCTCAATTTGCTCGGGAAAGTTTTACTTTAACATTTTCCAGCTGATTTTTAGCATTACAATTCTTATTTAAATATTTTTATGGTCGCTTTTCCTAAGGTTTTTAGCTCATCGAGCTTTCAGATTGTTTCAAGTAAATATCAATTTGATTCCAACGGCCCAACCTGTGAATGCAGTAATGGTATCCTACGAGTGTTGAATCTTGTGAGAAAAAATCACAATTCAAAATAGTATTTCACAAGTTAGTCAAAAGTTGTTGCGTAGAAAAGGATGAAGTAAAATTTTCCAACCCAATAGAAGTTGTACTATTCTAATGAGGGCTATTTTTTTGTAGCAACCCACCACCAATCAGACGAAGGCCGGTGTAGCCTCTGCTGTACACAGAAGTTGTCTCCATTGTAGTCGGTCCATGGCTGTACTTCGCCATCCTCGCTGTCTGCGGAGGGTCCGCAGGTCACCTTCGCCAGTCAATCCACCTTGCTCGTTGCGGGCCTCTTCTTCTTGTACCCGTCGGTTCGTTTTCGCGAACCATTCTCACGGGGCTGTCGTCCGACATTCTTACGACATGTCCAGCCCATCGTAGTCGGCCTATTTTTGCGATGTGTACGATGGGAGGTTCTCCCAGCAACTGGTGCAATTCGTGGTTCATTCGCCTCCTCCACGTTCCGTCTTCCATCTACCCTCCACCGTAGATCGTAATTAATTATAACATTATTATTATAACATTATTATTATTATTATTATTAATAATTTATAACAACATATTCGTTGCTCTTTCTATTGTTTTCGTACAATGCACGAATGTTCTTTCTGTGTCAACACATGCTTCGCGATTTTGACAGTTGCGCGTGTGCCATTAATTATGAAGGTAGCTTCATAAATAGTACACATCAGTTTCTTTGCAGAAAACAACGATTAAAGTTTGCTAGTGCTACTTTCGATGTCGTAATATAAACTTAAATTAATTTTCAGTGAAGGAGACTTCTCTCCCACAGTGAGCATACGATGATAAAGTGGTTGTCTGTTGCCATAAAATATTCAGAGGCTTTGAAAAGTGCTTAATAGAGCAGCACGCAAAGAATAATGCCGGGGTGGTTTCCGAATTGAGCTTGAACTAAGATGATTTCAAAGTTACTATTGCGTGATTTACCGAAACTGGCAAAGTTGCTAATAGACCCATACGAATAGGGCCTGAGGTTAGCAAACAATTATCTATATAACAGAAAAACAACCTTTGCATCTCCACGGTCGTCACGGAAAGCAAACCAATGATTTGTTAGTAGGGAGCTGTACTTAAATCAAATATATGTATTTGCAGCTAGTCGATTGCTCTAAAATTAGCGAAGTATTACCGATTTCAAAGGGATTTTTGGCAAACAATATATTTTGATTTACATCTAAATACAGAAATGAGGCAATCAGATATCGGATTTCATCTATTTAGCACTCGAGTCTTAAGAAATTTATAACGACTGATAATGACTTCAAAAGTGATAAATAATGA
>JAHHFK020003192.1:0-225750 GCA_024533555.2 Aedes koreicus | reverse complement strand
GCCCTGCGCTACAACATCAACTGCCATCTGCTGCCGAGTTTTCAGCTGCAGTCTATCGAAGCCATCGGAGTCGAGGTAGAAACTACAGTCGGCCCTATCACCATCATCGGAGCCTATTGTCCCAAGCAAGCCAGCACAGCTAACGGAACAACAACGATACTACGGAACGACATTCGCAAGCTAACTCGGAGGCAGGGGCAGTTTATCATGGCCGATGACCTAAATGCGAAACACGAAATCTGGGGGAATACCCGGCGCAACCGGAACGGAATAATTCTGCAGGAAGACCTTGAAGAGGGCCACTACACCGTCCTGGGCCCGGATACTCCCACCCGCTTGAGCAGATCCGGCGTCCATTCGACAATCGACATCTTCCTCACCAACATGGGGAACAACATCGCCCAACCGGTAGTACACCAGGAGCTCAGCTCGGACCACTATCCTGTGGTGGCCGAAGTTGGCTCCTCGGTCAACCGGCATCGAGTCACCAGACGAAACTACCATCGCGTCAATTGGGAGAGGTTCCGACAACACGTTGACGACAACATCGATTTCAACATGCATCTTGAGTCGGTTGATGACATCGATCGGCAGCTGCTGAGCATCGAGCAAGCGATCTCCCAGGCCCGGGAGCAACATGTCCCAGTGATAGATCAGGTGAGAAACTCTGTACCAATTGATAGACCCACTAAAGACTTAATACAATTGCGAAACGCCATCCGAAGGAAATACCAGCGAACTGGTTTGCCAACGCTAAAAAGTCACTGTAATCGAGTGACGAAAATTATCAAGACCAGAATGGTGGACCTTAAAAATAACAATTTTGCCGACAAGATCCGCTCTCTCCCAGATTGTGCAAAGCCATTCTGGAAGTTGACAAAAATATTGAAAACTAAGCCAAGGCCCATTCCAACGCTGATCCCACTAGACAGCAATGGCTCTAATGATCGCTTGATAACTCTTGCAGAGAAGGCTGCTGAGATAAGTCAACACTTCGTCAGCTCCCACAATCTCGGACATAACATCGTTAGTCCACACGAAGCTGCCGTTAGCGCGCTTATTACTAACATTCATATAAGTCCCAACGATTTCACAGAGGAGTTGGAGATCTCAGCTGACGAATTGTTGACTTATATCAAAGGCTCAAAGAACATGAAGGCCCCAGGTTTCGATAATATTATGAACTTGGAGCTCAAGCAATTGAGCCCCCAGTTCTATAACCATCTGGCGATGGTTTTCAACCAATGCCTCCGACTTGGCTACTTCCCCACGTGCTGGAAGTCAGCCAAAGTCATCCCCATCCAGAAACCTGGGAAAGATCCTTCATGTTCCAAGAGCTATAGGCCCATCAGCCTTCTCTCAGGAGTATCAAAACTATTTGAGAAAGCGATCCACCGTCGACTTCTCTCGTCTGCCAACGAGCTTAACATCTTGCTCGATGAGCAGTTCGGATTTCGACGTGGTCGTTCAACAGTGCACCAACTTAACCGAGTAACCAACATCCTCAGGCGGAACAAGTCTGTTGCGGAATCATCTGCCATGGCACTTCTAGACATCGAAAAGGCCTTTGATAACGTGTGGCACGATGGCCTGGTGTACAAGCTAAAACAATACAACCTTCCCATCTTCCCGGTGACGATAATTAAAAATTACCTGTCGGAAAGGACATTCCGTGTTTCGCTGCAAGGTGCAGTTTCCGATGCACAGGAGATCTCCGCCGGTGTTCCGCAGGGAAGTATACTAGGTCCACTTCTGTTCAACCTATTCACCTCGGACATACCCCCGCTCCCTGAAAATGGATCTCTATCGTTGTTCGCCGATGATACCGCAGTCGTCCACAATGGTAGGGTAATAAGAGCGCTTACAGCGAAACTGCAGCGAAGCCTGAATGTTCTGTCAAAATACTTCACCGAATGGAAGATCTGTATTAACGCAGCAAAGACCCAGGTCATCCTATTCCCACACTCAAATTCTCCCAAACTTGTTCCGCCTGAGGACTGTAAAATAAGCCTAAACAACACAACGGTGGAATGGGCCAAATCAGCTGTCTATCTTGGCGTCACCATAGACAGTAAGCTTATTTTCAGGGAACAGGTTGACAAAACTGTCACAAAATGTAACGTTCTGCTGAAGCTACTGTACCCATTGATCAACAGAAGGTCCACATTATCCCTGAAAAACAAGCTTGCTGTCTACAAGCAAATCATACTTCCAGTCATCGAGTACGGCATGCCAATCTGGGAGAGTTGCGCCAAAACACATCACCTGAAGCTACAGCGCGTTCAAAATAAGTTCCTCAGGATGATCCTGAACACCCCTCTGAGGACAAGAACATCTGAGGTCCACCATCTGGCCAAGATAAAAATGCTCGACGATCGCTTTAGTGAGTCTATCAATCGGTACAGGGCACGCTGCCTGACATCGGATCACCAGATCATCCGGAATCTGGTTCCTCACCCCTAGGATTTTCAAATTGTAGCTATAGTTTTAGTTCAAGTAGGTTATCAAATTTTAACAACAATGCCCCAAGGGCTGATCTGTAAAATTAATTAAAACATAAAGCACACCAAACACATAAAACACATAAAACAAGTAAAACAAAGCTGAAGAGCCCAATGGGCTGAAACACTTGAAATTGTAAGTTATCATATAAGATAAAGAATGATAAATAAAAACAATTTTAGTAGTAGTACTCATTAGTGTTGCAGTGCTGGAGCTGGGAATTTCGTCTTGCCAAACAGAAGTTGGCGATGGCATGAACTCTGGAGGCAACGCGGAGCGGCAAGGCGCCATGTGGATTTGGCAGATTTGGTACCATAGAAGGTGCACTGGCGACTAATCAGTGGCCAGGTTCTTGCTCTGCGCTAGCAAGCCCTTGGCTAGGCAGCCATGAAATTTTTTGAGAATGTTGCGTTCCGGCAAGTATCAAGAAATTCCCTATCACAGACAACGTTTTGATCCTCGAACATGATATTCTGAAGTAACATTCTCTGCACATTCCAATTAGTACTGTTGTGAATAGTTACTCTGTTGTGTTAACGATTCGTGTTGGATAAGAGTTTTACTTAGGAAGAAATAAGTTTTGAGAAACTGAAAGTGAGAAAAAGTACGATGCCTAATCGATTTGATGTCAACCGTATGCGCAAATTTCGGAAGCGCGTTAAAATCGAACAAACCGAAAAACCTCCGAAACGACCCTGTACCGATGCCGAGCGAGCTCGTGTTTATCGGGCAAAACTGAAAGCAGCCAGAGGTAATGCGTTGCCAACTACTGGTTGGGACGCTGGAGAAGGACCTTCAACTCGAGGTAGGAAATAAATTCAAGTGGTTAACCAACAAAGTGCAAATACTGATTCATTATTTACCCTCTACTCATAGCAAATTTATATTGACATTTCACAAAACCGTCATAATTCACCTCTCTTTCCTTCTTACATAACGTTAAATATTTAAGTGACCTGTATAGAGATTATTATGATATAAAAATCTTTATCTCAATAATTGAATACCGCATTTGAATCGCATTATGCACCCAGTAATTTATACATCTCCCGGTAGTTTTAATACTGTTATTCCGATGAAGAAATGCTCAGCATACATTCACTTTTTACGAACCTATACATGAAATACTAGGTTCATTAGTAATGACCTAAACATATATTAATATGTGATAATTTGTTTTGAAAATTGGAAATATCTCCTCATCATCATGGGATCCCAGTAATAGACAGCAATTTCTGCTAGAACCAAAGATACGAAGAGAAAGTGTCGATAGGCCGCTAGCGTTCGGCAGGTTTTTAAAATTGAACAGAAGTAGTTTGAAATTGAGCGTAGGGCTTTTGCAGTATTTCGAAGCAAGCAAACACAATCCTTTGCCACACATCCTGCGGGGTAGGTCGAGGCAGGGATGACATGCAAAAGAATGCTCGCTTGATCGTGCTGAAATACTGCCAATGGCACAGAATGGTTGTAGCTATGTGAAATTTCTGTTTTACCTCTAAAGACCACATGTGATAGAAATCAATTTCCAATTAGAAGTTTTCAAAACACAACTTTTAATTCTACCGGTGATGTTTGGTGTTTGGTAATGTGATTATTTTCTCAAGTGTCTCTTTTGTATATATATATATATATATATATATATATATATATATATATATATATATATATATATATATATATATATATATATATATATATATATATATATATATATATATATATATATATATTATTTTTCTCTACTCATTTCAAAGATTAATTCATGATTGATTGACTTTATTATTGAGACTTTCAGCTTTTTCAAAGATTAATTATATTTGCCAAAATTCATTCTCTTTCATTTGTGGGATCTTAAAGTCAATATTTCAATGATCTGCCCTTAGAAGCATAATTGCCTCATATGAATTTCTGTTGAAATATTGCACAAAAACTACTCTTTTCACTTTGTTAGACCTGACATGCAGTGTTTGAATGATCTGTATACCCTGTGCGCATTAAAAGACAATTCCTCTATATTTATTTCTGTCAAAAAATCCACATTTGTTCCATTGATCCATTTATTGTAAACTACCGGTATTTTGCACTATACGGTAATTGAGCAAGATATGCATTTATGGACAGTATAGGGGTACTCACGATATAATAATTAATTAATGACATTCGTTTACACCAGCAGCGCACTGCATATTATGTACTGGGCATAACATAACATATAGAAATGAATATATAATACAGAGACTTTCGCATTGAAAATATTCATAATTTGAATTCTTAAATGTTTCAATGTTTATTATTCTTTACAAACTCCCTTGAAAACAAGATCTGCTCCCTTGCAGTTCAGTATTTGTTGGATTGTTTGAAGTTTAATTATTCAAAGGCACTATACGCAACTGATCCGAATGGTAAGGTGTTTAAATGGAGAATGCTTAGAAGGAAACAAGTGATATATCTGTCAAAATATATGTTTATATGTGCGCATTATAGAATTTCCTCCGCTGCGTGTCGTTAATGGAAGTCCCGAAACAGTGCAAAACAGTGTAGATGGTTCCGGGGATGGTGTGAACTACGAGATGCGGGCCATTTAGGCACAGAATGACATACCGTCTTCTGAGCCTTCAAGTCAGGGTAAGTGACCCAATTATATATGAAATTTTCATACTTGTAACAAATATCAAACTTTACAGAGTTATTCGAACCGAACTTAGGCGGAGCGTCAAGTGAGTTCATCAAACGGTTTGTGAATAATCGTTTTGGTTTCCCGTGTGGCGTTTGTGATAGGTTGTGGTTCAAGAATGACCTTCAACCGCTGACTACCGTTGAAGCCGAGGTGTTGGCCAATACAAGTATGTGCGTTGAAGGTTTGTCTGTATGCAGTACTTGTCGCTCAACCCTGAAAAATGGCAAGGTGCCTGCGCTAGCCGTGACGAACGGTTTTAGCTATCCGGCTTATCCTTCAAATCCAGCTCTTCCACCGCTGGATCCGATTACGGAACGATTGATTTCTCCACGGTTGCCGTTTATGCAAATTCGTCGGTTGCGTTTCGCTGCAGGTAAACATTTTTATTTCAACTATACTGTAATAAATTATATCATGACTAACATTGAACGTCAATATTGTAGGCAGCTACGGTATCATCGGTCAGGTGATAAATGTGCCCGTTGATGTCGATAAGATGGTAAAGGAACTACCACGACAGCTGGACGATGACAGAGCGTTCAATGTTTCCATCAAGAAGCACTTAATCCACAAATCCAGTTACCTGTCTGGATTTGTGAAGAAGGAAACAGTGAAGGCGTGGTTGAAGTTCCTACAAGAAACCCCTCTGTATCGCCGATACGGTATCACCTTCAATGAAAATTCTCTGCTATCAATCGATTCTGACCGATCAGCAGCTAACACTGATGATCGCATCGAGATGATTGAAGAAGACAACGACGTTGAACTGCTGATAGGACAACAGCAAACTCTTATGTGGAATGAAGATAAATGTCTGGAAATAGCGCCGGGACAGAACAGAGTGCCATTGTCGATTATATATGATGAACATGCTGAGGAGCTTTCGTTCCCGGACATTTATTTAGGGCAGCCGAGAACATTTAACCCAGATGTGCGAGTGACCCCGTTCATGATGGCCACGAGTGAACTGCGGCGGCGCGATCGACGGGCAGCCAAGCCAAAACATGTGCTATATGTTGCTATGAAGATACTTCGTCTACGTGTTTCCGAGGGACTTCAGTGTACCTTCAAGTGTATAGCAACAGCAAACATTACACGCGCCATGCTGAATGACAGAAACTTCCTGGAGCAGTGCATCGATCGAAACTTATCGTTCTTGAAGTCAATCCCAAATTCGGTGCAGTACTGGCAGCAACGTAAGCGAGATTTGTTTGCTATGATCCGGCAACTGGGAAAACCAACGATGTTCCTTACCTTAAGCGCCAGTGAAACCAAATGGCCCCATCTTCTGCAGACATTGCAGAAATTGTCAGGCGGAAACATTAGAGGTGATCAAGAGCTCACTCAGCAACTATCGGCACTACAACGAGCCACTCTGGTAAACGAGGATCCGGTGACTTGCTGCGTTTACTTCAAAAAGCTCGTCGATGTTATTATGCAGCTACTGCAGTCATCCAGATATAGCCCATTTGGACAGTTCCGCGTAAAGGAATACTTCAAGCGTATAGAGTTCCAACATCGTGGCAGTCCTCACGCGCATATACTACTTTGGCTAGATATGGACCCGAAAGAGGCTGTTTCGGAAAACATGCCCGCAACAGTTCATCTGATCGACAGCCTCTGTTCGGTTGAAGCAGTTTCCTTGCCAGACAGCTACGAAAATCAAGTGCACAAGCACACTTTTACGTGCTACAAACGAGGCGAGAAAAGTTGCCGTTTCAACATCCCTTACTGGCCCATGGACCAAACAAGAGTATTGTTGCCACTCTCGGCTGATGATGGACGCCGCGGCCAGCTGAAGAAACGTTCTATCGAGATTCACGCCGTTTTGGAGACCAAAGTTTTCGATACGCTTGGTCAATTTCTCGAAGACTGCAACTGCAGCTACGATTATTATCTCGACGTCATTCGCGCATCGATAAGTCGACCTACCGTTCTGGTCAAACGCTCAATGACGGAGTTGTGGACAAATACGTTCAATCCGTGGATTGCCAACGTTCTTCGTTCCAACATGGATCTCCAGTTTATCCTCGAAGAGTTTTCTTGTGCAGCGTACGTCGTCGAATACGTGAATAAAACTAATCGTGGCATCAGCAGTCTACATCGTGACCTCGTGAAATTGCAGGAAGAGTTCCCGGATCAAGACTACAAGTCACTCCTGAAGAAAGTAAGCATCAAGATGCTCAATTCCGTTGAGATGTCTGCACAGGAGGCTGCGTGGTACCTTCTTCGCCAGCCAATGTCTGAAGCCAGCAGAAAAGTTCAATTCATTCCCACCTTGTGGCCACATGAGAGGACCAAAACAAGAAAGCGTGTGCGGCAGATGGATGTAGAAGGCATTACAGACGATTCCATGGATATATGGACATCCAATATCATCCAGAAGTACGAAGCACGGGAAGGGCTAGAGGATCTTTGTCTTGCTGATTTTACGGCGTATTACACGAAAGTGCAGAAAACGACGAACAAGTACAATCGTCGAGCCACTGCGCACGTATTGCGTTGGCGTTCGTACTCCATGAATGAACTCATCGACTACAAGCGTGAGATGGTATTGCTGTTTCTTCCGTTTCGTAGTGAGATGTGTGATATACTCGATTGTCAGAAATTCTTGCAGTTGTACGATCAGCATGAAAGCGTTCTTCTACAGAAGCGGAAAGAATATGATTGCGAGCTTAACCTCGAGCAAACGGTCGATGAGTATCTGCGTATGTGTGGTACCAATGCAGACCAAGAAAAGGATGCGGCTGTTGAAATGCACGACGAATGTGTCCGAGTGATCACCATGGAGCCCAATGACGACGATATTCAACATTTGCCGACTCATGCGTTGACTGCGGTAGTAAAACAACGAGCTAATGTCATAAGCAAGGAAGCCTATTGTGAAACAGTACGAGCCACCAATCCTGAGCAGCGAGCGTTGATTCTCCATGTGATCCACACAATTCACAGCTTCGATGGCTCCCGCAAGCCATTGCAAATATTTTTCACTGGTCCGGCAGGAAGCGGTAAGACATTCACATTGCGTGTCTTGATGGAAACATACAACCGTTTCAGTCAAGCACATAATGCACAGAACAACGCATATGTTGCTTGCGCTTCGACTGGAAAGGCAGCTGTAGCGATTGGTGGAACAACGGTTCATTCTGCATTCCGTTTGACCATGTCGCGCAGAGTCAACCCAAAACTGAGTTTTGAAGTTCTCCAAATGTATCGGAATGCATTTGCTCACGTTCAGGCAATCATCGTCGACGAGGTGAGCATGATCAGTGCTAATGTCCTGGATTCGATCCACGCAAGGCTGCAAGACATCAGTGGGGAATACGACGATGCATTTGGTGGATTAGATATGATATTGGTTGGAGATTTCCGCCAACTACCGCCAGTAAATGCAAGATATGCCTGGAAACCACCAGCAAATTCCATGCATGGCGCTGTGCTTTGGCAATCACTCCAGTTTTATCCCCTTGTAAGAGTTATGAGACAGAGTGACGAACCATTTTCCTCTGTATTGACAAGGATCGGGAATGGTGAACGATTGTCAGGTAATAATCTCGTAGCGTGACTGGATTTATTGAATAATATATAATATAATTTATATTGCAGATGAAGAAACGAAGCTACTTGAAAGTCGTTTCCGTACGGTACAATGGTGTAAGGAAAACGTTCCCAATGCCGTACGACTATTCCATCGTAACCTCGACGTGGACCAGTATAACAGCGAAGTACTGCAGAAAACGGATGGCGTGGACTGTTTGGCAGAAGACTTGTTAAGTGGGTTCCGAAATGACGAGCAGCTTGCAAGTGCCAGAAACAAGCTCTATAAAATGAGCGTTGTTGAAGCTGGTGGCTTGCCCTACATATTGCGTCTCACGATTGGAATGCCGTACATGGTAACTACGAACGTCGACGTCGAAGATGGCATCGTGAACGGAGCGATCGGTGAACTGATGTACGTAGAACGGAATGACGATGATCCCCAACAGCAAATAGCTCGGCTGTGGTTAAAATTCGAGAACGATGTGATTGGAGCTATGATTAGAGTGAAATCTAGGCCACTTGTATACTCTAGACCAGGCATCTTACAGCCAGGTTGGACACCAATTTTTAAGCGATCAGCAAACATTACCCTTGGAAACATAAAATGTAAAAGGATGCAATTCCCGGTAGTAAGCGGATGTGCTCTTACGGTGCATAAATCACAGGGAGGCACCTTTCCGCAAATCGTGTACCACTACGATAAAGGACAGGAGCAGCAATTGGTATATGTTGGCCTCTCTAGAGTATCGTCTCTTGATGGCCTTTACCTCACTAACGCCAAGGACGAATTTAAGTTCCATCATGCTAAGGGCAGTGATTCGCCAAAAATAAGGGAACTGCGTACGGAAATGGAGCGTTTGTCAAATCACCGTCTGAACACTATTGCTGATGAGTTGATGGAATTCGTTGCAAGCAAAGATAATGGCGTTGTGTTAGTGTCAGCCAATGTCCAGAGTTTGGGTGCTCATGCACTGGATATTATCACCGATCATGTGCTGATGACGGGAGATATTTTGGCGTTTAGTGAGACGTGGCAGGATGACAGAACAACGACCGCAATAGCGGGATATACATGCATTTCCCAATCGAAGCGTCCCGGTACGAGAGCTGCAGGTGTGGCCATTTACCAGCATAATTTAGCATCCCCTGCTGCGGTTTATCATTCGATCCAAAAGGTAAGTGCAAGCTACGATCAACAACTTGGATTGGCTGACGAATACGGTGATGTTTGTGCGGTTGAGGTTCAGATTATGGGTACTCGCACGCTCTTGATCTCATTGTACATTTCACCAGACACCACAACTCAGCAGAAAAAGTTCTTCATAGTGCGAAATCTGATGTTGTACAAGAGAACGACTATACCCATTATCGTGACCGGTGATTTCAACCTAGATGTGGCGAAAGAGAAGAACATTGAATTCATCGACTTCATGAAGCAATATCTCTGTTTAAATCTGGATACAAACCCCGCTCAATCGACCACTCTCGGTGGGACATGCCTAGACCTGACATTTACACGCAATATGCATGTAAAAAGCAAAAGATATTGTTCGTACTTTTCATACCACCGACCCATACTGTCAATACTTACAGTACCTAGCGGTGAGTTTGCTAATAACATAGTAGCAGTATTTTACCAATAAAGTTTTGCAAACTTCTTTCAGGAGCACAAGAATCCCTGCAGCCCGTTGGTAACTAACATCGCTACTCAACTATTTTTCCTGCAGTCGGGGCACCTTTGCTGGTTGAGGGTCTTGGCTCTCCTTCAGTTAAGCTCTGCCTTGTTTTGCCATTCCGATGAGTACACTGATCGCTTTCATCGCTTTCATGGCCATATATAAGAAGCGTACGGCTTCCATCACCACAAGACCGCACACCATTGACAAACTTGACGCATCTTATGACAAGGAACTGGACATTGCCGATCAGTATGGTGATATCTGCGCTTCAGAGTTATTGATACGAGATACAGCCACGCTGCTCTTTTCGGTTTTCATTTCACCTGGTATGATTTAAATTTCTTTGTTTGTTTGATTTATTGTTCAACACGTTATATATCTTTATTTATGATACATTTTTAATATGGTTGTTTTTGTCAGGTCCAACACTCAAGCAGACAAAATATTCTATAGTAAGCAACCTGCTCAAATACACTCGAGGTATGCCAATTATTGTAACTGGCAAATTCAACGTTCCAGAGTCAGATCCTGCCTTAGTCGATTTCATGAAGAAATATCTTTATCTCAAGTTGGCTTCGGACTGTCATCAGACACCTACTCATGATGCAGCTTGTGTTGCTTTAACATCCACTCGTGACCTCCGTTTGCAATGCAAGAGATATTTTGCATATTTCTTGAATCATCATCCAATGACCTTGATATTCAACCATTAAACACCTGGTAATGACAGACAATGGTTGTCATAACAATGAGCAAAACTATAATTGATTAATGAATTTATATTCCCTAACAGATCCTCAACCATCTTTTACGCCAACAGGAAAGTGGCCCTCTCAACCATCATAGCAAATACAACTGTGGCCGTATCATCATTGAAACCAAACGGCCCTTTTCAGGGCCACCAAATACTTTCTAAAGAGTGCACAACAGAATTTTCTAACATACTTACTTTCTTATGCTGGCATAACGATCTATGAGTACTACACCCACGCTATTTTGATCAGACTACACCTTACGGCAAGGATAAGGGTCAAATGAAAATTTGAAAATAACTGAAACACTTTGCACCCAAATAGCATTATCATTTCTCGATAGATTTTCGAGATTTTTGCTTTAATAAATTGGATTCGTTCGGAATTCTGGTGACTGATAACTATCAAAACTATAATTGATAATTTACTTTGAATTCCCAAACAGACCCTGAACAATCTATAACGCAACAAGGATAATGGTCTCCAGCGTGTCGGTCATACACACAATCACTACAGGCAGCACAACCGTTGCCCTTTCATCATACCAATATTCAAATCAAATATCCCTTTCCACGGCTGTCAAATATTTTCTAAGCAGCAGATCATAGAATATTCTAACATACTTACAAACTTACTTATGCTAACCCAACGTTCCATTAGGACAGTACCTGCGTTGTAATGATCCGCTACGAAACTAACGAAACTAAACAAACGGCTTAACGTAGTCTACGTCAACCGGTCGTGTGTTATACACAACCCCACTGATTTTTTTTTTTTGTAAGCGAACCACAAAAAAAAAAACTTATTAATTATTACCCCCCCACTTTCACCCAGTGTCCCCCCAGCGGTTTTTAATTTTTTTTATTAAATTTTTTTTTATTAATGATTTCCCCCCCTTTTCCCCCTTACAATACCGGAAGGGGAAAATTAAAAAATGGCGGAGCTTTCCCCTACTCCCCAAACAAAGATTTAAACACCCACCCATTTTTTTTTTATCCCCCCCACCAACGGGGCCGGTCTTCCCCCCCCGGAACCGGGACACCCTCACAAATGGTGATGAGGGTGCCCCAACCTACGGATCTTCCTTTTTCATGGACGTTTCCAATAATTTAGTAAGGACAATATATAACTCACCGTAAAGCGCTTCGTATTCTATAAATGATGTCTTCAGCCCTGCACGATTCTCTTCGCTGATGTCACGGCCGTAAGCTCGTTGCTGTTGAACGTTGTAGTCGGCATTCACATTTTCGACAATATTAAGCTGAAGCTGCACAAACTGTTTGTATTCCAGACTCTGATTAAGATCGTCAGAGCCAGCTTCCACCGCTGCTTTCACTCGCCCCAACTTCCTACTTAACGCAATCAGCTGATTTTGTAGCACTTTGTATTCTGCAGCCATCTTCTTCTTAGCTTCTATTACCTTCTTGATTTTCTTCTGTTCGCTGATCGACACTTGTTCACTGTTTTGATTGTTTTCTTTTTCTGGCGTAACAGTTCTATCGACTGGATTTTCTCCACCAGTGTTTTTATCTTTCGCACTTCTCGTCACAACTGGTGCATCTCTATCTGATTCGATCAGTGGCGTTCGGGAGCACATTGCTGCTCAAATAAACAACGCGTTAGAAACCGGTAAAATGGTAGTTTCTACTACAAGATTTTTTTCTGTGTAAAGTAGCTGCAATGAACGTTAAGCAAGGGACATCAAGTACGGCATCGGAGCCTAGCCTGAATCCCAGAGGCAAAAAACGTAAAGTTCAGGAAGACGTTAGCGAGACGTCGAATGATGTTTTTATGGCAGGCATTAATTTCGCGGATGTAGTAAAGAGTAATTCTGGGACGAATAATAATAATAAAAAAAACGTTAAGGAAAAAAAGCACTGCGACTGAATTTAAAGAAGTTACTCGTAAGGCTCGTCCGGTCATTGTGATCAAACCGAAAGAGTCCAATCAGAACAGCGATGATACTCGCAAGTTTTTAAATAGTAAACTGGATCCAAAAACACACAAGATCCGTAACTTTAGGAATGCGAAAGATGGCTCTATTATTGCTGAGTGTGCAACAGGATGCAACGTTAATGTTGTGAAAGATGGCATTATAAGCGATTTGGGTGAAAATTATAACGCTGTTGTTCCCTGATCGGTACCAAGACTTAAAGTGATGGGCATGAGTGAGAAGTTTTCCTCCGATGATTTCGTTCGGGTTTTAAAAGATCAAAATGAAGACATCGCGATTAATGAAGTGAAAATAATAAGAACGTATGAAAATCCACGCTTCAAGTACAACAAGTTTAATACGGTAATTGAAGTTGATAAAAATACTTATAATTGTTTATTGACCGCGGAACACGTTAATATTAAATTTGATTGGTGTCGTGTTGTTCCTGAAATTCAAGTTTTGAGATGTTTCAAATGTGGAGAATTTGGACACATGAGCATGGATTGTAAAAATAATGTAGCATGCTCTAAGTGTAGTGAAAGTCACACGACATCTGAATGCACATCAATTGTTTTGAAATGTATAAATTGTAAAAAAACAAATAACGAACGTCAAACTAACTTGGACGTAAACCACGGCGCGTTTAGTTATGAATGTGAAATTTTCAAGCGATTATATGAACGAAAAAAAAACAGACTGCATTTCAATGAATAGCAACCAAGTTCCAGTAGTAATGTGAGTAAATTCAATATTTTGTACTTCAATATTGCCGGGTTGTCTACAAACTACGTAGAATTGCGTCAGATTGTAGAGGAAAAACGTCCATATTTAGTCTTTTTTATCAGAAACGCATATCGTTGTCATGCAAGCATTTGATCAATATAGTATTCCGGGATATAATGTGGCTGCTTGTTTATCACATTCTAGACACACTATTTATGCTAAAAAATCAGTTCAGTTCAAGCTTCAATTGAACGAAGTTTGTGACGGCAATTGGTTTTTAAGCATTGCATTTGTTCGTGGCATGCAGATCGGTAATTATGGTGTACTTTATCATTCTCCCAGTTCTAGTGACCAGCGTTTTATTGAAATTTTGGAAAACTGGTATGAGAATTTTGTAGATTCTAGTAAACTAAACGTGCTTGCTGGTGATTTTAATATCAATAATTGTGACAATAATAATTCGAAGCATTTAAAAGGATTAGCAGATTTCTTTAACTTAAAACAAGTGGTTAATGAATATACGCGTATTTCCAGACACAGTAAAACTTTGATTGACCATGTGTACCGTAATTTTGATTCTGTTAGTGTTGTTATAAGCTCTGACTTGAAAGTAACCGATCATGAAACCATTATTATTAACGTTGAAAATAATATTAGTGGTGACAGTGATTATGTGAAATTGAAGTGTTGGAAAAAGTATTCGAAACAAGCTATTTTAAGACTTGTCGAAAGAAGTGTGGATTTTCAAACAAATACCGGTTCTCTAGATCAGAAATCAGTTGTTTTGACAGACGTTTTAAAAATGTGTACCAATAAACTAGTCGAAAATAAATTTGTTTCAGTAAAGAACTCGAACAGCTGGTACAAGTTGGATCTTTTGCGTCTTAAACGTAAAAGAGACAAGCTGTACAAGAAATGGCGTAGAACGCATAGGCATATCTTTTTGAATAGGTACAAAGATGCGCGTAATAAATATTCGCAATCAGTTAAACAAACTCGTTATATTATATAGTAATATATTCAGAGGAAAATTGATTTGCATCAAAACAACAGCAAAGAGTTATTGAAAATTTGGAAATCTTTGTTAAAACCTACACTGAAAATAAATCAATAATTTTTATTATTAAAATTGGCACTTAAATCGGTCAATTTTTGCTTCGAATTGAAATCATGTGAGCCAGTATGATTTTCATTTGCCGCACATAATGTTTAACACCCGTAACTTAATACACAGGTTCGTTTCCAATGAGACTGATATGGTCCGCACATAATTTTCAATGGAGCGAGAAATGTCATTCAAGTGTGTTTTCACTTTGCCCTATTCTATCCATCTTCGCACTTAAAACGAAATAAAAAACCGTGCGCGAAAAACAATCAGCTGCTTTATCGTTCTAGAAAAGAAAAAAAACTGCAAAATGGAGAAGCAAGGTGAAGTTTACCGTGTGGTGGCTTAGGTACTTGGTTTTCCAGTGGAAGTCACTGAATTTTTTGAAGCTAATAAATTACTATAGATGTTCTTCTTTGCCATGTTAACGGTGTTTATTGTGAATATTTCAGATCTGCCGAGCATTTCTGTCATTCCCGCAGAAGAGCTGCTGAACGCGATAGCTTCAAACAGTGATGAAGTTTTTATGATGGTACAAATAAAACCTCTTTTATTCACACATTTCGTTTTATTACATGAATAGTAAAAAAAATCCAATACTAAACTTTGTATGAAAAAATCTATTAGTCTATGATAATATTCCGTTCGATTATTTTGCAAGGAAGATTGACATTTCACCCATACTGGAGCAGTTGTCAAAATTACTTTCGGTAAAAATGGCAAGAATTACTTCTAGTCTTCACTTGCTAGCTGCATACTGCTCAATAAGCCGAAAAAAAACATTTTATGAATTATGTAAAATTTTGAAAAAAGTATTTTCTTGTTCGTAATTCTTTTATAGCTTTTTTTTTTCGAGTAATGCTCGAAAAACAATGGGCTCGGCACTCGTTTTCATACCAAAATAAAGAAAAAGGGGATTACTCAAATTGAGTTGTGGCAATGAAACTCAATTTATGCTACGTTCGGTTTTATCGTTTTTGAGTTAATGTTACTCAAATGTGAGTGAAACCGGATGGCAAACAAACATCCATGTTTGTAATGAAAAACTGCGAAGTTCCTTCTAGTTGTGTATATTTTATCTAATTTTTGAGTTTGAATCGTTGTGGATCTACCTGAAACAGTGATTTTAGCCGGGCTTAAAGTGAAATTGAACAATATGTTCTAACAATAATCATTATCATAAAAATTAAATTCTTAAGTTTTTGCGTACGCATGCAGATTTCATTAAATTAATAAAATTGGTCTACTTTAACTTTATTTAAAAAAATAAACTTTTTCTTAAAATTATTCAGAAAAAATGCCTGAATAAGTGTGATACTCGAAATTAGGAAACGATCATCATCGCGTTTTCGAACACCTCAAATTTCAGCGCTAATTGACTCAAAAGTATTCAGTAATAACATATTCCTCCAATCAATTTGTATACTTAATTAACGTACACTCTGAGATTCTTCTAATCGTTGATAGTTATTAGGTGCGCAACTAAGTTCCCGCTGTTTAGCAATAGATGGCGCCAGTAGTAAGTGCTGGTCGAATGTTGTACATCTCAAGCGTCATAAACCAAGCTCAAACATATGGTAAGCAAACCGCTTTGCCAAATCAGTGATTTTGGTTTAGTGTTATATATTTTGGTTGTTTGAAGATGTCTGATTTCGTGCCAAATAATCGTCATTTGCGGGAAGTGTTGATTTTCTTCTTTCATTCGAAGAAAACGGCGGCTGAAGCACATCGAGAGCTCCAAAAAGTTTACGGTGATGCTGCTCTGAGTGAAACAACGTGTCGTGATTGGTTTCGTCGCTTCAAAAACGGTGATTTCAGTGTTGATGATCGTCCGCGTGAAGGAAGGCCAAAAAACTTCGAAGACTCTGAATTGGAGGCATTGCTCGATGAGGATCCGTGTCAAACGCAAGAAGAGCTTGGTTCAGGATTAGGAGTTTCCCGCCAAGCCGTTTCTAAGCGATTGCATGCGTTGGGAATGATTCAAAAGCAAGGAACTTGGGTTCCTTACGATTTGAAGCCAAGAGATGTTGAGCGTCGTTTTTTCGTCTGTGAACAACTACTCCAGCGGCAAAAAAGGAAGAGTTTTCTACATCGCATTGTGACGGGTGACGAAAAATGGATTCATTACAGTAACCCAAAACGGAAACATTCATGGGGACTGCCCGGGCATGCTTCAACATCGTCGCCTAGGCCGAATATTCACGCTGCGAAGGTTATGCTGTGTATTTGGTGGGACCAAGTTGGTGTTATTTATTATGAGCTGTTGAAACCAAACGAAACCGTTACCGGGGAACGGTATTGAACTCAATTGATGCGATTGAGCCGAGCACTGCACGAAAAACGGCCACAATACGAGCACAGACACGAAAAAGTGCTTCTTCAGCATGACAACGCTCGACCTCACGTTGCGAAACCCGAGAAAACCTACTTGGAAACGCTCAAATGGGAAGTCCTACCCAACCGCCATATTCTCCTGATATTGCACCGTCCGATTATTACTTGTTCCGTTCGATGGCACATGGTCTCACTGGTCAGCAATTCCACTCATATGATGACATCTCAAAATGGCTTGATTCTTGGATAGCATCAAAAGACGAACAGTTCTATCGAAATGGTATTCACGTTCTACCAGAAAGATGGGAAAAAGTCGTAGCTAGTGATGGGCAATACTTTGAATAATTCGTTTGTAACCTTTGTTTTCAAAATAAAGTTCTTTTTTCACCAAAAAAACAGCGAGAACTTAGTTGCGCACCTAATAAAAAGGAACCATTTTTATGATTCATGGAGTTTACATGTCGCATAAAGGGCGATACGGTCAAAATTTGGTCAATATCAACTTGACGTATTTCTTTCAATTTTTTAAAAAAACAACACCCCCCCCCTTTTTTATGATGTTGTGTGTAAAATGTTGCTCCTATTTTGATTTTGGAATTTACTCTTCAGTTGTCAAAATGCCGTCCAAGCAAGAAGAGCAGCGTATCAAAATTTTGCTCGCGCATCGCGAAAATCCGAGCTACTCGCACGCAAAGTTGGCAAAATCGCTAAAAGTTGCCAAATCAACCGTTACAAATGTAATTAAAGTGTTTGGGGGACGTTTGTCGACAGCCAGGAAGTCTGGATCGGGGGGAAATCGAAAACCGGAAGCCGCTGAGACGACAAAGAGAGTTGCCGGTAGTTTCAAGCGAAACCCTAACCTATCTCTCCGAGATGCCGCAAATAAGCTGGGTGTATCGTCTACAACCGTGCATCAAGCCAAAAAACGAGCCGGACTATCGACTTACAAGAACGTAGTGACTCCAAATCGCGATGATAAACAAAATACGACGGCCAAAGCGCGATCCCGGAGGCTGTACACGACGATGCTGACGAAGTTTGACTGCATGTTGTCCTCAATTTTGCCGTTTTTGAATCAGTGATCTGAAACCACCAAACAACAGCTTCCGATGTTCGACCACGTAGAAAAAGAGGTCCAATTGGTTAAATGCATGTGGCATTACCAAAGTTCCATTTTTCCCAAGTTGGGAAACACAGCTTTGAAAAATCCACTCGACCAGAATGTTTTCGATGATATGGTCAAACGGTTTTTATCCCCACCGACCGATTTAAGAAAGTTCGGTTTCATTCATATTTAGGTTACTTTGACAAAACAAAAACAAATCCAGGGCGCGAAAACAATTTATTCTGAGTTTCTAGTAAATCTCGTTTTAACTACGCATATATATTTCAACATTATACTACGCCCCTTATATTTCATGTTTATACTAAGCAAGTATAGTTGCCGTTTATACGGAGCTATGCGTCAACTAGGCGAATATCGATTTAGTGTGAACTTTAAACTAGTTAGTATAGATTTTGTTCGGGGTGTACAAGAATTACTTAATACCTAGGATAGGACCTGCCAGCTGTTAGTGCAAAAGCAAGACCATTAACCTGTCAAAAAAGACCGTTTTTTATTGGTCGCTTTGACAACTACCTCTACCGCCTCCGTCGAGTTATGTTACAAGCAGGCAGTTTGTTAGTGGTTTGGCGGTGTTGCTAGTAGTCGCTGCTTTTTCACTTTTTTCGTTTATGATAACTAGAACAAAAGTTCACTTTTGCAGTGGTTTATTTTAAATCAGTTCGAAATGAAGTGCAAAGCGATAAATTGTGGTCGCAGTGACGTGTCACATCCGGGTCTCCATTTCATCGGTTCCCGATGTGGAGAAATGCAATTCTCACCTTAAAATCCATACACCTTGCACACCACACCCATCTGAGCGCGCCCTACTGACTGCCGATCCCTCGAGCAGTGGAGGTAGCTGTCAACATCATGCAGCAGCCATTCTCCAATCGAATCACGACCGACGCAACTGTGTTTCTACACGTTCTTAATTTTGTAGTTTGTTTTTAAATAAAAGTTCACAAGTGTTCATTTTTATTCTTGTAATCGCGAGTGTTATTTACATTTCACATCCGATTCCACGCAGACTTTCCACTGATTAACCACGACTCGCCGTCACCCGAGAGATCCAATCGTTCGCCGAAAGTGGGTGAAGGCCTGCATTGGGAACGCACGTGAGGAAGACATTCTCTTGCTCAAGATTTCTCCCCACAGCAGAATTTGCAGCGTAAGCATCAATGAAATTCAATGAAACCTTATCAATTAACGTTTAGTTTGATGCAGGTTCATATCCCGAACGACAAAAGAAATGTTTTTAATTACTTTATTTTCAATGAGATTACTGCCCGCATAATCACAAACCATTCCTGGACGATTTCCCTTATTGTTGACGACCGTATCTGTTATTTTTACGACATTTACCCTTATAGTTGACAATTATAAACTAACAATCTCCTATATAGTTTTAACGATATGTCAGATGGTAAAAGGCCAAACAACAATATGCTGAATAGGCGGTTTTAGTTAGGTTACCATAAAAAAATGGCAATTTTCACGAACAAAATTTTTGCTGTACTCTATGCCAAAAAGTTGGTATATAATCCAGACCGAGTGCAGACAATAAAAAACCTTTCAATGAAAATATGGCATACATTAACAATAAGTGTTAATGTAGAGGTTGTATGGTGAAAATTAGATTAAACTATTCGATAACAATAACATAAAATGTGATAATATATCTTACTTTCGAAATATATTTTTGACTATATAGCAAACTGTTTTTCGTTATGCGGGTGTGTAAACATATCTGGCAACACTGGTGCGACCCCCGTATCATAGCAATCATAAATTTATAAGAGGTCATCTCTCTCTGAGCTGGCAGGTCCTGTCCTAGTTATACCCCCACACACAAAAAAAAAAAAAAAAAATTGCGTTTTGCGCGCATTTAAAACAAAAACCCCCAAATTTTATATTTTTTTAAAAAAATTTTAAATTTTTTTTTTGCTTTTGTCTTTTTCGTACCACTACATAAACATTGCAGCGACTATAATACCTTGCACCTTATATACGTTGGAAAGAGACATCACACTGACGTTTGTCTTTGTCAATCTTGACAATTCAAGATGTGTTCAAAAATTACGATACATGAAATGAAAGGGACCGAGGGTCAATCACAAATTACGTTTGCAATTTCTGAAAAGCACAGGAGTATGTAATCGTTTATCGTTGATATTACCGTATTGGTGCGGTTGGTCTTATATAAATTTTTTTTTCAGTTGATGTTTGGATCAAACAGCAGCGATGAATATTCATTCAATTGTTTTACGTTTGTATTTATAGCCTGTTTTTCATAAGCATTTTAAACACTAAAAAAACACCTGAAGGGCCAGATAGAAGATTAAAAGATCATCTGCTTACAATAAGGTATTTTAGGGGTATGTGGATTATGAAATTTTTCGATGAAAAGTATAGTAATATAACCACATTTCATTTATTTTTTAAATTCTGACAAGTGCCACTATTGAAATACAATATCAAAGTATTATGAAACAATCATGATTCCAAGACAACACTGTTCTATTTCACCATGAAACACGCTACAAGAAAAACAGATTACCTAATCTAACGAACAACAACAACAACAACAACAACGATTTCATACATCAAAAACGTCAAAAAAGCGGTGCATAGCAATGACATTTATACAAGGTCCGGGCCACCAGGCTTAACGGTATTCGTGAAATGTGGAAATGTATAGTGGTGTTGGTGTTTCCTCACAATGTTTATCTTTTTACACGGCACAGCTGTTTATGGTGATGTCAAACTATCAGTTCACAGTATGGAATGTTATGGTAGTTTGAGGTCGGCGCTCGCTTGCACAGCAATGTTTACTATATTTTTGCTTCCAACACAAGTAAACTGCCTGGTGGCCCGGACCTTGTATAAACGTCATTGGGTGCATAGTGCATATAGATCATTGCACAATGGCGTCATCAATGCAGTTTTGACAGTTCGGTGACTACGCGGACTATTTTCGGTAAGATCGGTTTGAAATTTTGTGCTCTAAATTGATTACGAGTGAAGTAAAACAGCCGAAAACAGAAACCAGTGCTTATTTTGATATAATAATCGTTCAGAATTCGGATAAAGAATGAAAAATTTCGTTTGAGCGGTTTGAATTCTAACACCTTGTAAACAAGCTCCCTGAACTGCCAAAAAAGTGTCACTCTGTGAACATTATGCCAGTGTGTAAAAATAAAAAATATAATTTTTTTTTGGTTTAAAATCGAGAAAAAATAGTAATAGAAATCTAAAATAAAATATTATTGTGTTAGTAAGAACGCCCATCATTGATATAAATGAAAAAAAAATTAAAACCCTCTATTGAACATTTCAGATTGACACCAACCCACTCAACATAGAAATGATAAGATATTATCTTAGGTCTTAGGTCTTAGGTCATATTACAATTGTTATTTAATCATTTTTCTTAATGGAAATAATAATTATAAAGCTATACACCGTGTCCAATATATTCTCATACAAAATAAAACTCTATTTATTTTAAATCGATAATCCAGATTTTATTGATAACTTTACCCATTATATTGCAATATAACACTCATCAACTGCAGCATATGTTTTGGAATAACACCGCTTTTAACCTTCTTGACCAGCTCCAGGCGTTTTTCGAAACCGTCACAGGCGGCACGCACGACATCCATCGGCATTTCGTCCCAAATTCGTTTGATAACGGTTTTGAATTGGTTCATATTAGACGCCCTGGGGTTATTTACTTTCGCCAGCATGTATGACCATACGAAATAATCCAAGGGACTCAGATCTGGTGAACTGGGAGGCCATTCATTCTTGTCCAAAAAGTCGGTCAAATTTCCTCGACACCAGCCCTGAACGAGATTTGCAGTATGCGATGGCGCTCCGTCCTGCTGAAACACATAGTGATCATCTCCAAACACCTCTTGTACATATGGCTTGACAACTTTCTCCAAAACTTTCGTTTTATGATATAAGGCATTCACTTTAACACCTTTTTCGACGAAAACCAGTGGTTATATGCCTCGCTTGCAAATTCCTCCAAAAACCATCACTGACGCAGCACTTTGGAACCATGGAATATTCCTAACACTCTCTGGAACAGTTCTCGAAGAGAGAGCCCACAATCTGTCGTTCTGGACATTGTGGGATTGCTGCACGACGAATAACTTTTCGTCGGAACAGATAAATTCTTCCCCACCGTGCCGCGACAAATGCAGACTTGCTCTTTCGAGTCGTTTCTGCTTGGAAGGTTCCGAAACTCCGTGCACCTTACGTTTCTTGAAAGTTTGGAATCCGAGGTCATTTTGCAGTATATTGTGCATTGACGATCTCCAAACATTCAGATTTGCGGCCATTTTACGTACAGAGCGCTGTGATTTTCGTCTAATACGTTCCCTGACCACTTTTACAACTCGTGCAATCCGCACCGTACGAGTACGACCGGATCTCTTCCGGTCATCCAACGAGCAGGTGTCACGGTACTTTCGGATGGTTCGGTACACAAAATCCCGCTTTACTCCGAGGTTTTTAAAATTTCTGAAAATAGCTCCCGGGCGCAGACACCTTTCAAAAACTTTTTTATCACCACTGCACGAAACTCCTTCATCGCTGGTAAAAGATAAACACCGAATGAAAACAATCGGACATAAGCTAAAAGCGTTTGTACAAACATGATTTTCATATTGTTCGTGAATGACTTGTGTTTTCGGCTGAAATCACGCTTTCTCCTCTACGCTGACGATTTAAAATCTACAAGGTTGTATCATCGCATCTCGACATTTGCACTCTTCAGGCTGACATCGACGAGATTTTGTTGTGGTGTTCTGAGAATGGAATGGAACTGAACATCAAAAAGTGCAAAGTTATTTCGTTCACCCGCCGGCAATCCCGAACTGAGTTTGATTACCCCATCAGCTCAGAAGCTATAGAGCGTGTTCAAGCAATTCGTGACCTAGGGGTTACTGTAGGTACAAAACTCCGGTTCAATGAGCATATTAGCACAACTACCGCAAAAGCCTTTGCAGCACTGGGATTTATTCGTCGCAATACAAGTGGTTTCATCGATATATATGCTCTCAAGGCGCTGTACTGTTCGATCATTCGTAGCCTCATGGAGTATGCTGTTAGCGTGTGGTCGCCTTATCACTGAGTTCAGATCATCCGGATGGAAAGGGTTCAACGCAATTTTGTACGGAATGACCCAGCAAATCTACCTGCCTATCCGAGTCGTTGTAGACTGATCGATTTAGAAACTTTAATGCACAGACGTACTAACCTACAGAGGTTATTTGTTTTTAACATTGTCGAAGATGGTGTAGATTGCCCGGCGCTGTTGCAAAACATCAATTTTTATTCACCTTCTCGCCAGCTTTGTGACCGTAGTTTACTTGGACTAAAATATATACTGGCACTAATTAATGAAAATTTAGCAATGAAAATTCACAAAATTGCCACTAAATTATTAAACACAGTGCCAACGAAAAAATAACAATTCGCACTAGAAAAACATAAAATAGCAATAAGAAATTGATAATTCATTTTCAATAATTCAAAAGTGACCGGTAAAACTTTCAAAAATAGCAATGGCAATTAGCATAAACGCAATAATAAACTGATAGTTTTCCGTCATAATAATAAGTTTTAGCGCTATACATGTGACAAAAGTCTTTAAATTTTTCAAAGCTTTCCAATCAAAACCAAACAAATTATTTTAATTTTTATTTTTTTATTTTAGATTTTTTATTGCGATTTGTTTGGTTTCAATTGGAAGATTTGAAAGATTTGAAGACTTTTGTCACATGTTTAGCGCTAGAACTTATTATTATGACGGAAAACTATCAGTTTAATATTGCGTTTATACTAATTGCCATTGCTTTTTCTGAAAGTTTTACCGGTCACTTTTGAGTTATTGAAAATGAATTATCAATTTTTTATTGCTATTTTATATTTTTCTAGTGCGAATTGTTATTTTTTCGTTGGCACAGTGTTCAATAATGTAGTGGCGATTTCACATATTTTTATTGCTATTTTTTCCATTTCTATTGATGTTTTATTACCCTGCCGTTTACTTGTAGTCAGTCGCCATAGAACTACGTATGGGCAAAACAACCCTTTCGATAACTGTGTTAGATCGTTTAACAATGTCAGTGCTGTTTTTGATTTTAATATGTCTAAATTCTTTAATATGTCCAAGAATAGCATTAGAAACCTAGGTTAAGTAACAGTCTGTTGAGGTTTTTTTTAATTCGAGATGAAGAACAATAAATAAATAAATAAATAAACATAGTGCAAAACTACACCAACACATACGTGAAGCATGTTGAGTAGTTGCACGACACCAATGCAAGGAAAAAGTGTATGAGAATATATTGGACACGGTGTATAATATACCATAGGGAAGGTTCATTAATTATGTCACGCAGTAGGGGGGGGGGGGGGTTCGAGAAAACGTGACGATCCATACAAAAAAAATTGAAGGTCCATACAAAAAACGTGACATGGGGGGGGGGGGGGGGTACAAAAAGTCAATTTTTGCGTGACGTAATTAATGAACGTTCCCATATGACAATACCTAAATACTTTGTTGGAAGGGAGCATCCGGGTATCATTCAAGCTAATATTTGACGATGGAGTTGTATGACAATCGGAGTATAAGATGGAATGAACAGTTTCATTTTCTTTATCCTACCGATTCGAATGTGATGCTGGGTATTCAACTCCAACAGTTTCAGTTAGATTGACGTGCCCTTCTCAACAAACCATCCTGTAGAAAGCTTAATAGTTAAGTAATGCGAATAGATTTATTCGATTTGTTGGATCGTCTCGTTGCAAGGAGATTCTTATCTTTCCACGGGTTTTGCGTTAGTGTATCTGCTTACAGGTCCACTCCACCGATACAATACTGTGAATTAAGACCGGTAATTCAAATCGATCTTGCTATTAAGGGCCTGTTCATAAACCAAGTAGACTCATTTTTGAAAATCTCAGACCCCCCCCCCCCCCTCGTAGACTTTTCTCCATACAATGTTTTGAAATTTTGTATGGAGCGTAGACTTTGGTCAAACCCCCCCCCCCCGTCCCCCCAGAAAAGTCTACGTGGTTTATGAATAGCCCCTAAGTGGAGCTACTCAGTGCTGGTAAATCTCTCGGCCGTCATGTATCAATGAAACAACTGGCGATTTTTGTTGATTCTTGTAAACTAAACGTGCTTGCTGGTGATTTTAATATCAATTATTGTGACATTAATAATTCTAAGCATTTGAAACGGTGGGTGTTGGCCAAATTTGGATTTTTCAGGTATAATCCTAAATAGGCTATAGAGTATGTTTCATACATCTAGTAACCTAACGTCCGTGCTCCATTACAATATTTTCTATTGTGATGTGTCCAACTCAATGGGTAAATTGAACTGAAGGTGAGTTTGAAAGAAGGGGAACTTGGAGTAGAGCACACGTACCCACTGGTTGACGCTAAATTTTGGCCAACGTGCTTTTGCACATATGTTTGAGGATTTGTTAAGCGACTCAAATTTCCAAATCCTAAGTTTTTGCAAAGTCCTAGCATGCAGTTATGAGCTTCTAAATTTATCATAATAGCATATTAGCGTTAAACCTGAGGGTTGATTCATCGATTTCTGTTACAATTCCAAGTTGTAACATTCTGCCCATTTCATGTTAGGCGGCGGGAATTTCTCTCGTGCTTTGGAATCGGTGGATTGTGAGTTAGGTTATTACAAGAAGCGGAGGGACTGATTAGGGAAGTATACATTGAGAGTAGCTGAGCGTATATCGTTTTATTTCAAGTAGGATGAATTGCAAAATGATGAGATTATTATAGGTGGTTGAAGTACAAACAGTTGAAATTGAACATAAGTAAAACTAAATTCATGGTAATTTCACGGAATCGAGTTATCGAAGACGTCTCTGTTAAAATTGATGATGAGACAATTGATCGCGTTCGTGAGATTAAATATCTTGGCGTGATTATTGATGATAGATTAAAATTTGACTCTCACATTGACGATGTCATCAAGAAAATAGCCAAGAAGTACGGTATTCTCTGCCGATTGAAAAACGATTTATCTTTTGCTAGTAAAATACAATTGTAAAAATCTATCATCGCTCCTCACATTGAATTTAACCCTTCCACTTTGCTTTTAACTAATCAAACACAAATATCGAGATTACAGTATTTGCAAAATAAGATAAGGTCTGTATCCACATTAATCCGGACACCTTCAAATCATTGTAACTTTTGAAATATTGCACGTAGGAATGAAATTTTTTACTGTGGTATAGCTGAGAGTCTGTGATGAAAAAGACTATGATTGATGTATACATTTCATGTTTAGTATTCAAGATGGCGACGAAAGAAAAACAAGTGTGCGAGCGAATTTTGTACGGGCGTACGGAAAATCCTGACTTGTCAATACGGGACCTTGCAAAAACATTGGATTTGCCTAAATCCACTGTTCACGATGTGCTCAAATCATTTTCGGAATGTTTGATGGTGGAGAGGAAACCGAGAAGTGACACAAAAATTGGACGCGCTGATCCTGTCATGGACCGAAAGGTGAAAAGGATATTAACGAAAAACCTAAATCTCTCTATTCGAACGGTGGCTCGTAAAATAGGGATGTCGCCTGGTTTTGTCCAAAAATCAAAACAACGTTTGGGACTTAAGTCGTATAAAGTAAAAACAGTTCCAAATCGCAACGACAAACTGAACTTGGCAGCAAAATCACGGGCTCGACGCTTGTACTGCGAATATTTGACGAAGTTTTCATGCGTTGTTATCGACGATGAAACTTATTTCATGGAGGATTTCAAGCGGCTTCTAGGGCTGGCTTTTTATTCTGCTATGGCCAGAAATGCTACAGCTGAGCATTTCAGAACGAAGAAGGCATCGAAATTTCCCAAAAAATACCTTGTGTGGCAAGCAATTTGCACATGTGGCAAAAAGAGTAAATCTTTCGTCACTACAGGCACAATCAACAAGGAGATCTATCAGAAAGAGTGTCTGCAGAAGCGATTGCTACCCTTCATCAAAAGTCACAAAGAAAAACCTTTGTGCTGGCCCGATTTGGCATCATGCCACTATGCTAAAACTGTGATGGAGTGGTACCAAGCAAATCAAGTGAACATTGCACCAAAAACCTCAAACCCGCCAAATTGCCCAAAGTTACGACCAATCGAGAGATATTGGGCTCTGATGAAGCGGAAGCTTTCTGGAAAGAAGCAAGGAATCAAAGACATCAAACACTTCCAGCAAATTTGGACAAAGACGGCTTCTACGATTTCTGAAGAGTCTGTACAAGCCCTAATGGACGGAGTTAAGCGCAAAGTTCGAAAATTTTATGCAAATACCGAATAACTATGTTTTGTCTTCACGAATTGTTAAAAAACATCCCATTAATCTGAAATAAACAACTACGACGGAAATATAATGCGAAATTTATGTTTTATTCATGTTTTGAGGTGTCCGGATTATTGCGGATACATTTTTTTATTTTAGTTCGCCTTTTCCTCACACTCGGACTGAAGTTCCTTCTAAATTAACACTTAATTAATCTCTTTGTTATTTCCATTTCACTAAGATGTTTTACTTACAATTCGTAAACCGATACGAACATCAACTCCGGCTTAGAGCCCTAGCCTTTACCTATCGTTTTCCCGGGAAACTACTTCTTTCGTGTCAGTATGCGTCCGTCCTGTTCTGTGTCAAATTCCACCTTTAAATGTTGTGTATCGTATTGTACAGTTTTCAGTGTATCTACCTGCGCTAAATGAACTCAAATATCGGTCGTTTTCACCACTTAAACACAATTTGCTTTCCGCTTGAACACTTCCAAATATAAACTTCACAATGTGCCTATTCAACGTCTTTGTTTTGTTTATGTTCTCTCTATCCTACGTTTGACGGTTTTCTATCTCAGTTTATCTCTCTTTCTCTCTCTCATCTATCATCTCTGTTTATCTTACCTCCCGCTGTCATCTGACACTACGATGCGGTAAGGGCTGTGCGACCAGTGCTGCCAGAACAATCCCCGGCCCGTAACTCTGTCCCGGAAGTTATATCCGGCTCAGGGTTACCATCAGTTATCTCCATCACGGCCAGTTTCGCTGCCGCTCGCTTGTACCGTCCGGTGCTGGTACGCACCCACGCTTGACGGATCCTACCGTCTCCGGATACGATGACCTCTTCTACAACTCCACGGATCCAGCTCTTACGGCTCGCACCCTCTACGACGTACACTACATTTCCCGCACGCAATGGCTTTGCCTCGCTGAACCACTTCGTCCTCTGGTTCAACGACGGCACATACTCCTTAATCCACCGTTCCCGTAGCACGCTAGCTAACTGTTGGGAACGCTGAAATGCGTCACGAAGGGCCACCGCCGGATGGGGAGGCGGAAGACCTACGCATGGCTGTTTCGGTGACACACCCCTCAGAAAGTGGATGGGAGTCAGTGCTTCTGCTTCCTTGGACTGTTCCGACACGTACGTAAGCGGTCGAGAATTGACAATATCCTCCGCCTCAACAATCGCTGTCTGCAATATCTCGTCCGTCAATTGCCTTCCATCATCAAGCGCTACCAGCGCTGCTTTTACGGAGCGCACTAAGCGTTCCCAAACACCTCCCATGTGAGGTGCTGCAGGAGGGTTGAACGTCCACTTCGTTCTTCCATTCGTCAGCTGGTCTGCGCAGTCATCTCCGATGCCCTGCACAGCTGCCACAATCTCCTCACTGGCTCCTCGTAGGTTCGTCCCGTTGTCAGAAAAAAACTCGATCGGCCAGCCCCGTCGCCCGATGAATCGATGTATCGCCAAGACTGTGTGGTTAGTCCATGTGCTACCTCCAAATGTACCGCACGTGTTACCATGCAGGTAAACAGCGCGATCCACCTCTTTTCTCTCTTGCGTCCTACAGTAACATCGAAAGGTCCTAAATAATCCACACCGACGTAGCTAAACGGCCGTAGATTCGGTGTAATCCGTTGCACCGGAAGCGGAGCCATTCTCGGTACTCGAGGGAGACAGCGATGCACTTTGCACCACACACAATTCGCCGAAACTTTCCGAACAACTGCATTCACGTGTGGAATGAAGTACAACTGTCGCAACTCGTTCTTTACTGCTTGGCGATATCCGTGGCCACTCTTTTCGTGATGGTGTTGAATGATCAGTTTCGTAATCCGATGGTCATCTGGTAGAATAATCGGAAATCGCAAATCAAACGGCAAAAATTCCGCTCTCTCCACTCGACCTTCCATTCGAATTGTTCCGTTTTCGTCGATTAGTGGAGTCAGCTTGTACAGCGGACTAGACTTCTCGATAGCCATCCACTGATTCACCGGGCGCTCCTTGTTCCTCGACAATATCTTAAGCTCATCGATGAAGCTCTCCGACTGCGCCATCTTCAGAAGGTAACTCTCCGCCCTCATATATTCCTCTTGCTGTAATGGTACGTAAAGCGACGCGATTGTGCTTGGCATCCACACCTTCCTCTGCCTGTTTCTCGCTCGCAGTGTCTCTATCGCCAAGCTTTTCACCCTCCGTTTGCAGTTTGACACGAAACGGAACACACACGCCATCGTTCGAACTAGTACGGTCCACTTCGAGAAGCGGTTTGCGTCCACCAGAACAGCCGCAATCTTCACATCATGTACAACGGTGCCACTATCACCCGGCTCATCACCAGCGCGCACATCACCTCTCCACGCACCACTGCTCGGAAGTACGCCACGCATCCGTACGCCGTTTCGCTCGCATCCGCAAATATATGTAGCTGCACGTCTTCGATCTCATCAGACCATGCACTACCGAAGTAGCTACGTGGTAGCCTGAAAGCCTGAATGTCAGTAAGAATATTCGTCCATCGTGTCCATTTTCGGAACGATGCTTCGTCAACCGCGTCATCCCATTGACAACCCGTCCGCCACAGGTCTTGAATAAGCATCTTTCCCACAATGGTGACTGGCGAAAGAAACCCCATTGGATCAAACTGCGCCATCACGATGCTGAGTACAATTCTCTTTGTCGGGCGTTCTTCTCCTCGTATAGCTTTGGCGTATTCGAATTTCGATGCGGTTGCAAAGCAGAACACGTCTTCGACCGTATCCCACACGATGCCTAACACGCGCTCGCACTCCATGCTCTTGTCTTGGCTGAAGTGCACCGATGAAACGCCGCTCTGCTCTCCCAGACTCCCTAGGAATTCACCTGAACTCGACACCCAGTTTCTTATGTGGAAACCACCCTGCGAGTGGATGTACCTCACCTCCTTGGCCCTTCTTATCGCTTCCTCGATGGTGTCTGCGCTGTCATAGTAGTCGTCGACGTAGTGTTTCTTCATAATCGCTGCCGCTGCCTCTGGAAACTCGTCCGCGAATTGTTCCGCATTCAAATTTTTAACGAATTGCGCTGAACAAGGTGAGCAAGTGGCGCCAAAGGTTGCAACATCCATAACGTACACTTGCGGTGCACCTGTTTGATCAGTTCCAAAGAGAAACCGCTGTGCTTGCTTGTCCGCAGCTCGGATTCTCATTTGGTGGAACATCTCTTGGACATCTCCTCCAAAGGCAACCGGGCCCTCTCGAAAGCAGGAGATGACTTTCGCCAGAGGCACTAACATATCCGGACCCTTCAATAACTCCGAGTTTAGCGAGATCCCTCCAACCGACGCTGCCGCATCCCACACCAGACATACTTTGCCGGGTTTCCTTGGGTTTTGGACTACGTTCACAGGCAGATACCACACCGTTGAGTATGGTGTCTCTTCGAGTTCTACTGTTGTTATCTTGTGCGCGTAGCCCTTGACCTGATAGTCCTCTATTTGCTGGTACACATTTTGTTTCAACGCCGAGTCCTTCTCCAACTTTCGATCGAGTGCACGCATCCTTCGCACTGCCATCGGATAGCTGTCAGGAAATTGCCTTTTCTTTCCCCGCCACAGTAATCCCGTTTCATATCGATTGCCTACCCGTCTCGTCGTCGATTCGAGAATTTCTCTAGCCCGCTTCTCCTCTGCTGGTTCCGGAATGTCATATGATCCAACCACCATCTCATCCCGCACGTATTACTCTCGCATGAGGTCATGCGGCTCCTGGTTGCTCACCGGTGTGATGGAGTGTAGATTCAAGTACGTCTGTACACTGTGTTTTGGCTTCTCAGATCCGTAAATTGTCCAACCCATCTTCGATCGCACAGTAATCGGTTCACTCGGTTTCCCGACGCGTGACTCTAATGGTGCAAACAGATGCAGATTATCCAACCCGACGAGAATCGTTGGTGTCCCGCATGGAAAGTCCTTTACTGACACTCCAGCAAGATGCGTGTATCGCTTTACCACCTCTGCGTATCGGACGTACTGTTTTGGCAACTGCAATTCGGTCACCGTCCGTGTGTTAAATAGCGGAAACTTCTCCTTCGATCCCTTCGCTGGCATCATCATATCTAGGCTGCGTGACTCGTTTTCATATCGGTTGATGTTCCCAGTCCACGTGACTATCAACGGCTCAAGAGTTCCTTCTGCCTTCAGCCGTTTGGCCACCGTATCATCCACCAGCGTCGCCGACGATCCTTCGTCCAGAAATGCGACGGTGTCGTACTGCCGCTTGCCAACGTGGAGAGTCACCGGCATCATTCGAAAAATCACCGTATAATCCGACTTCGCTTTCTGCAGCTGCACCGATTCTTCCACCCGATGCAACAAAGGATGGTGTCGTCCTTGGCAGTTCCGTACCATACACCGAATCTTCGAGTAACACCGACCACCTTCGTGCTTGTTTAGGCAGACTCCGCAAAGTTTCTGCCTCTCAACCTCTCTTAGGCGCTCTACAATGTTCATCTGTCTAAACTTATCGCAGTTCCTAATCAGATGATCCGTCATTTTGCAAATCCAACAAGGCCGGCTGCCCATTTCACTTCGGGCTCTTTCATTCTGCTTCTGCTCGTATTCATGCACATGCACATATTCCCTCTTCTTAGTTCTCCCAGTTCTGGAGCGCTCGCTCACTGACAACGTAGAAAACTCCACCACGTCTGACACATCGGAAACAATGCCATTCGTGAAGTTCGTGAACATCCTCAGCGGACTGTCCACCCTACCTCGCTTATACCGGACCCAATGTAGCTTGTAGGTTGGTGGCAGCTTGTCAACCAACTCCTGCACCAGCATCGGGTTGTTTAGGTGATCGTTGAGTCGTGCAGCTTCGAGATGATCGCACAACTGCTTCACCGTGATCCCGAAGTTGATGAACGACTCCAATCGATCCGCTCTCGGTGCTGGAGCATTCCTCACTTTTGTTAGCAGTGACTTCAACAGCTTCTCCGGCTTACCAAATAGATTACGAAGGTCGCAGATCACATCCGGAACTGAGTCCGGCAGAACGAGACGACTTCTAACTGCTTCAAGCGCATCTCCTTGCAAGCAATCCTGTAGTCGCTTCAAATTCTCCAGGTTTGAGAATCCGCACGCCGTCGTAGTATGCTCAAAGCTGCTAATGAACAGCGGCCATACTTCAGGTTCACCGCGAAACTTTGGAAGATATTGCGAAACTGCTTTTCTAGTGGCCAGCTGATCCCTCGATATTCGACAAACGAACTGCTTCCTAATCTCATCTCGTTTCTTCAAAAACTGCTCCTCCGCCGCCAGTTGGGCTTCCAATATCCTCTGCTCGTACTCCAACTGCTGCTCCTCCATCTCACGTTGAAATTGAAGTTCTAGCTCACGCATTTCCTGTTCTTGCTTCAGCTGCTCTTCTCTCCACGCTTTGTGCCGAGTGAGTAGTTTTTTCCGCGCTTCCATCTGCTTTGCGAAGGCCTTCTCTTTGGCGAGTTGTTCCTCTTCCAACTGCTTCTCAATTGGATCTACGTCGGAACCAACTCCCTGATCAGACCCTTCATCGCCTTTCTGGCCGGACTTCTTACTCAACTTCTTGCCGTCAGGAACTTTTAGCTGCTGAGCACTAATTTGGATACAACGTGGGCAACGCCAAACGGTATTGGCTATCTCGTGGTCTACACCAGCACACGAAAAATGAGCCCAAAGATTACATTTCCCACATTGAACCCACTCCACATCCTCGGACATTGACTCCGATATAGAGCCTTATAAACATAGCTCGTCTTTGGAAGGAGAAGAGGTCATTTCGAAGGCTGTCCGTTTTAAAATTTTTGATTTTGTTCGGATCAAATAAACTATCGAACTATTTTTTGCGAATCACCCAAACTTCGGGAGATCAAACTGTAATGATTTAATTTTGCAATTTCAGCCATAAATTTTATACAACAACAAAGCTTTTTTTTACTTACAATTTTAGTTCGCCTTTTCCTCACACTCGGACTGAAGTTCCTTCTAAATTAACACTTAATTAATTTCATTGTTATTTCCATTTCACTAAGATGTTTTACTTACAATTCGTAAACCGATACGAACATCAACTCCGGCTTAGAGCCCTAGCCTTTGCCTATCGTTTTCCCGGGCAACTACTTGTTTCGTGTCAGTATGCGTCCGTCCTGTTCTGTGTCAAATTCCACCTTTAAATGTTGTGTATCGTATTGTACAGTTTTCAGTGTATTTACCTGCGCTAAATGAACTCAAATATCGGTTGCTTTCACCACTTAAACACAATTTGCTTTCCGCTTGAACACTTCCAAAGATAAACTTCACAATGTGCCTATTCAACGTCTTTGTTTTGTATATGTTCTTTCTATCCTACGTTTGACGGTTTTCTATCTCAGTTTATCTCTCTTTCTCTCTCTCTCATCTATCATCTCTGTTTATCTTACCTCCCGCTGTCATCTGACACTACGATGCGGTAAGGGCTGTGCGACCAGTGCTGCCAGAACAATCCCCGGCCCGTAACTCTGTCCCGGAAGCCATATCCGACTCAGGGTTACCATCAGTTATCTCCATCACGGCCAGTTTCGTTGCCGCTCGCTTGTACCGTCCGGTGCTGGTACGCACCCATGCTTAACGGATCCTACCGTCTCCGGATACGATGACCTCTTCTACAACTCCACGGATCCAGCTCTTACGGCTCGCACCCTCTACGACGTACACTACATTTCCCGCACGCAATGGCTTTGCCTCGCTGAATCACTTCGTCCTCTGGTTCAACGACGGCACATACTCCTTAATCCACCGTTCCCATAGCACGCTAGCTAACTGTTGGGAACGCTGAAATGCGTCACGAAGGGCCACCGCCGGATGGGGAGGCGGAAGACCTACGCATGGCTGTTTCGGTGACACACCCCTCAGAAAGTGGTTGGGAGTCAGTGCTTCTGCTTCCTGGGACTTTTCCGACACGTACGTAAGCGGTCGAGAATTGACAATCCCGGATAAAAATAACGATACAATTAAAATTTAATAATATACAATAACGACATAATGTATTGCCGACCATGAATCTTACTGTTCATGTATCAGAAAAATAATAAAAGCGCATTGTAATTACAATAGATCTACCATACACCCCATATGCTAGAATTTTCAACAATAGTGAAACAATACAATTAAAAGTTATTAACTCAAATTTGTTCAGAAAAAAGTGATATTTGTTATTGTTAAGATACATAACAACCCCCTTATTCTATTGTTGATGTCTCAATTTAGAAACAGTAAGTCCTAATGTTATCTTATTGTGGCGAACAATACGATCAATTGTACATACTATTGCTTCTATTGTATGGTTACAATACATTATATTGTCAATCTATTGTGCTTTTTTATTCGGGATATCCTCCGCCTCAACAATCGCTGTCTGCAATATCTCGTCCGTCAATTGCCTTCCATCATCAAGCGCTACCAGCGCTGCTTTTACGGAGCGCACTAAGCGTTCCCAAACACCTCCCATGTGAGGTGCTGCAGGAGGGTTGAACGTCCACTTCGTTCTTCCATTCGTCAGCTGGTCTGCGCAGTCATCTCAGATGCCCTGCACAGCTGCCACAATCTCCTTACTGGCTCCTCGTAGGTTCGTCCCGTTGTCAGAAAAAAAACTCGATCGGTCAGCCCCGTCGCCCGATGAATCGATGTATCGCCATCAAACAAGACTATGTGGTTAGTCCATGTGCTACCTCCAAATGTACCGCACGTGTTACCATGCAGGTAAACAGCGCGATCCACCTCTTTTCTCTCTTGCGTCCTACAGTAACATCGAACGGTCCTAAATAATCCGCACCGACGTAGCTAAACGGCCGTAGATTAGGTGTAATCCGTTGCACCGGAAGCGGAGCCATTCTCGGTACTCGAGGGAGACAGCGATGCACTTTGCACCACACACAATTCGCCGAAACTTTCCGAACAGCTACTCTCTTAACTTTTTATGCTTGATCAATTTTGTATGTTGACGATGTTATTACAACGGATATTTTTGTATGGTTTGTTGTTAAATGTTTTATATTTGTCATGGGGCACAAACAAACTAAACTTTTCGCCTCGATGATGATGATGGATTTAAAGTTTTTATTTGTTATTGTAATTTAAATTAGTTTTTATTTTTTGTGTTGTCTACAAAAGTATGAGCCTCGAGCGTGGTATGCAGGTATAAAGGACTTCTTGTTGATGCTTGAGAAGATTCCATGAAATAGTAGTGGGTTGGCAAATTGTCGGGGAATTTCTTGTCAATTCTGTTATGGTTGAAAGTAAAAGTTTGACTAGGGCTGGTCCAGGATTTTTTTCGGTTTGGAAATTTCCTCGATTTCTTTGATTGGAGATATCCTTGGTCAGCCCAAAACTAAGTTGGCGGTTCCATTACTGTTGAAACCTTATTGCCTCTGTACCGGGCAGGATCGGATATTGGCATGTCTTTTGATAATGTCCTTATACGGGATTCGGTGATTTGAATTGTAATAGGATTTCCTGATCGCTGGGAATACTTGCGTACATTTGTGGTTGACATCAATAGCTTTTCACATTTATATCGCTGTAAAGCAAATTTACAGTTTTTGAAGAAGTTTATATCTGTAGATGAAATCAGTTCGTTTTTTTTTGCATGACAGGTTTGAATGGTTTTTAAATAAATTATCTAATAGACAAATCGTCTAGCTCAAACCTTTGTAGGGGTAAGTGGCGGGACTATCATCATCATTATCATCATCAATGTTCGCATTATCTGAATCTGGGATTGCTGCCAATTTTTTATCAGTTCACTCACTTCTCGACACACTTCACACGAACGCCAAATTAAAAATGAGCAATGGTGACCAATCTAGTTTCTCGCCAACCCCAAATCATTTTTTTTTTTCCTTCTACTTTCTCCCGTTACCTATCACCACCCCATGGGCATGCAGGCGCAGTTGTCCTCCAATACCACAGTTGATTCACCCACTTCAGCCCACTAGTTACTACACGCAAAAAAAAACCGCAGTAGAAACTACCATTTCAAGGGTTAAACTAAGCGCAAACACCAACAATTTTCACCTGACTATAAATGCGTTTGATTTGACCATGCTTGCGATTAGATCGACCATGGTGCGGTTGATATCAATATGAGGTCTGTCAAATATACCACAAATGTTGAAGGTTTTATCATAAACGTAGTAAATTTGACTGAAATTTCATGGTAGTTATAAAGATTGGCATAGTCGGGTAAAATGGTAGCTTTTACTACAAGATTTTTTCTGTGTAACAAAGTTTGGTATTTTCAAATTCAAATTTCCCTTACTAGCTAATACAATTTTTTTCTTATTCCTATTTCCCTACTAACCCATTAACCTATAAGAAACCCAATAGTTCTAAAACATTACACATGCACAACAACAACAAATTTAAAAGATTGTAACAACGGTTACACTATGCTCTCAACTCGGTAAAAATAGAAATTTAACTAGGTTTAATTTCTATTTTTATCGTGCAAAATTAAACAAACCGAAAACTGAAGCAATAAGACAAATGCCAATAAACAATCATTAAATTTTAAGTACGAAAGGCGTAAAATAAAAGTTAGATTTCATTTTCTTAAGACAGACAACAAGTTAAAATCAGCTGGTAACTATTGGTCAGATTTCGATACGAAATTTGCCATAATTGATTATTCCTGAATTAAATGTGTGGTTATTCCTGTGTAAGTGTTCATGTGTTGCACTATTATTGTTGCTGTTATGTTATGGTGAAAACGATCTAATTATAAGATTCATCCGTTACTTCATTTCATCTACTACTACCTTCGCTCTATATAAAATGAAGAAGGCGAAAACAATTCAGTCGAGTATCATCACACAAAGGGGCATAATTTACAAATGGATGGCTATTGGGACATCTACTGACATACCAGCTTATCAATTTAAACGGATTAAAACTTCTAAGGAAAGTATAACTATTTTTCTGTATCTTATCTTTGTTAATTGATATTGAACAATCATTCCCAGCATACTTCGATCGAGTGGCCATCCCGATGTTGGCGGAAGTAATACTAACAACAAGCGTTCTGTTGGCAAGCTATAATGTATGAGACGATAGGTTCGAGTGGTAAAATGGTCCCTTGCGTGAATAAACCACTTAAAATTTTATTTTAAATTTATTATGACTATCTCTCCTAATTTCTTTTCGGGAAAGCAATATATTTTTAATTACTTCCAGTATCTCTCCTTATTTCTTTCCAGGAAAGCATTGTAGGTGCTAGCACCCTTCTTTTGTATGGTGCCTATACAAAAGAACAATCACCTCAACTTATTCTTCTACATCCTACTTTTTCAATTACTAATATGTTCCTCTTCTATATGTGACGTCATTCATCGCTAATTAATTTTATATTTCATTTATTTTCCAGCCAAACTAATATAACACTCCGAGGGGCATATCACGATCTCGATCTCGACAGTGGTTCCCTCTCTGGAAGTGTGATCATCGACTTATCTCTTTCTCAATTCTGACGAGCTGAGCGAGAATTGATTACCGCGAGAAAAAGAGACGATTTCTAAGTTGCCAGAGCACACAATGTTGTGAGTATCCTGTTGCAGTCTTATCGGTGGCTCCCTTGCTGCTTTCCATCCCCGGCGCTTCTACTTCGTTAGCATGGTGGACCGCATAGATGATAAAGATTACTCACCATTACCAGGGCGAAGGTCTGCCTCTGAAAATACGCCGAGATTTTTACCGGATTCGTCGACAAGCTCTAGCCCCCCGTTTGGCTACTATAGTACACGGGACGTACAATGCTCCATATTTAGCATTGAATTGATCAGCAGGTTTATCATTGGTGGAATGAACGTTTGTAGACTTTCTGTCCTACCTGGTAAGTCGGACTGAACTTTTTATGCCGCATATTATAGCTTCTTCTTACTTTTTCATGACTTTTCTTTAAGTTTTCCTCCACAATCTGAAAGAGTCTTTCATTCAACGCTTTACGCATGCCATCCCGTTCTTCAGCAGTGTCTTCCTTTTCATCTCTCTCGAGTCGATGTTCCTCACCTTTGAAAACTTTCTCATGACCATACAGTATTTTATAGGGAGTAAACCCGGTAGAGGAATGGATGGTGGTATTTATCATTTCTTCCACTTCCGAGATTTGGCTGTCCCACATACGCTGATCTTGCTGCATATACATGCGCAGGTATGCATTCATGGTCCTATTAAGGCGTTCCACAGGATTTGCCTGGCTGTGATGACGTGAATTCAGCCAATGACGAATTCCCTTGCGTTCTAACATAGCCTTAAACTCCTTGCCTACAAATGTGGTTGCATTATCTGAGATAATAATCTCAGGGGTTCCATTGCCTCATCCAAGCATTTTCTACCAACTTGCACACCTCTTTACTCTCAATCCTACGAATTGGGAAAAGCATGGTGAATTTGTAATACAAATCTATAAGAACTAGTAGGTGACGGTTTCCCGATAGCACTTGAAAAGGCCTGTTGGTAATGCTGGCGTTACCAAGTTCTGGTGCAGTAGCTACAGATGTATGCTTACAAGTTTTGCACGTGCTGCATGCTTGCACGTAGCGTTTAGTCTGTCTGGCCATGTTTGGCCAGTAAAAGCGAACTTTTAACCGTTGTATAGTTTTCTCATAGCCTGGATGGAAAACCTTGTCATGCGCCTGACTCAGAACTTCCTTACGCAAGTCCTCGGGCAGGCATAACTTCCACGCAAATGTATAATCCATCGTATCAGTGATCGATGGAACTAGCTTAAAGAGTATTTGATCCTCGATTTGGAAATCCGGGAATTTTTCAGAGGTCTCCTGAACCACCCATCTTTCAGCGATTCAATAGCTTCCAATGGTCGCGATATAGCATCTGGAACCACATTCTCGGATCCCTTCCGGTGTTTGATGTCCATGTCATATTGTTGAAGGAGCATACTCCAGCGACCCAATTTTGAGGAGGCTTCCCATTTGGAATTCATTATAAACGATAACGCTGACGAGTCGGTGATGAGGGTGAAATGAGTTCCTTCTATATACGGTCTGAATTTTTCTATCGATTCTAGTGCGGCAGCTCCCTCCTTCTCCGCAGCCTTCCTTGCTTTTTGCGTCATAGTTAGCTTGCGTGAAAAGTACGCGATCATGTGCTCTCTGCCCTCAGCTTCCTGAGTTAAAACTCCTGCTAACGCAGTGTCGCTAGCGACTGTTTGAATGGTGAAGGGCTTCTCAAAATTGGGGCAAGCTAGTATCGGCGCGGTTATCAACTTTTCTTTGAGGAGTTTTATAGCCTTTTCGGCATCATCATTCCATTTTACTACCCTTGAGTAAATCAGTAAGAGGGGCAGTAATTTGGCTAAAATTTTCGATAAAACGCCGGTAATACTTTACCATTCCAAGAAAGCGCCTTAATGTCCGAACCGATGCAAGACGCTCAAAATTTACAATGGCTTCTATCTTGTCAGGGTTGGGCCGAACTCCACTGCGGGATAGCACAAATGTTAGATACGGAAGTTCGGATATACAAAATCTAGATGTCTCCATGTTTATCGACAGGTTAGCTGCCTTCAACCTTCTTGCAATGTCCTTGAGACTCTGGAGATGCTGCTCAAAAGTGTTGCTTATAATGATGATATTATCAAGATAAGCGAACACGTTTGGCTCCAGTTCGCCATACCTGATCCTTGAGCCGGGACAACGTCGCCGGGCTGTTCACTAACCCAAAAGGTAATCTGGTGAACTTGAACAACCCTCTTCCGAAATTGGGAATCGTTACCTCTGGAATCGGTTCCAATCACACTTGCTTCGTTGTTTCATTATATTCTATTTCTAATTTTTTTATACCACATTTATTCTATGTTTATTCTATTATTTATCCTTATTTTTATTCTGTATATATTTTACCTTTATTCCATATTTATTCCTAATTACTCTATACTTGTTCTAAATAACTTTGTAAATATATTTATACACTTTTTTGGATTTGCATGTAATTATTATTCAGTATTTATAAGACACTTATTGGAAAAAAATAATATATTGAATTATTTGAATTTGAACTGAATGTCCTATCCCCCAATAACCCTATCACCAAAACCTTTTCCCTTCAACCTAAACGTCGTCGCCTTAACGCAACCTACCAACTGCGAGGAAATAATAGGAAAATACGATGACAGCCAAATATGCGGAGTCATCGGATGCCACAAAATGGGATGCTGGAGGTTTCGGCCTCTTTTTGGTAATACAGTTCATCGTAGTGAGATCGCAGTTAATAATATTCGTCGTGCTTTATTACTGCAGGAATACAGTTTAACCAAGTTAGTGTCGCGAGTGTTGCCCAGGTGCCCAACTTCGCCATCTGAACTGTGGAAAGTGTCTCGGAATACCTACGCATAGTGAACCACCCTTTTGAAGTGCCAAACCCCACTGAGAAATCGACGCCAGCCGTTTCGACAACGAAAACGCCTTTCGTGGATCCGCACGACCGTCAGCATCGAGACAGCCGTCATCTTCGAGAATAAATTCGATTCGATCGACATCATCATCATCATCGTCATCGAGATTGCTACCAAACCCAGGTGACGTTAGCTAGCTTTTAGTACACTTTCCTATCCTAAACCCCAGTTTTCCTTGAAATTTACCCTGTCCCATTAATTGAATAAACCTGTTGAACTAAGAAAAATTGAAAAATTGTCGATTTATAGTGTTTTCCTTTTTCGCTCTCGTGTTACACTTCTGGCTTGTTCTATTAATCTCGTTCTATTGTCCACCTCGAAGCAAGTGTGTTAAATGAATTACCTAGTATAACTTTTCCCGACCTTGGCTCAATTGTAAGTAGTCCTGTAAATAGTTTTTTTTGCTAAAGTAAATTTCTGAAATTTTGAATTAGATTTATTATAGTGTAAAGTGTAGAATTAAAATAATAGTAAAGTAGAGTTCCCCTGTAAAGAATTCAAACAGAATCCAAAGGCACCTGCCAAAACGCCTTTGAAAGGTCAATTCTGGTTTGGTACTTTGCAGCTCCCAATCTCCCTAGAATGCGGTCCTGATGCGAAAGACGGTAGGCGTCCCTCCGAGTTCTTTCATTAAGTTATCGTGCATCCAAGCACATTCTAACCTTCATAAGTTTTTCTCCTGGTTCTCCTTCTCCCTTTTTCACAACTGGCACTATACGCAATGCCCAATCGCTGTTTGATCTCTCTACGACTCCCGCTTCCAATCATTTATCCAGCTCCTCATTAACAGTCTTCTGTATCTCAGGCGACCATGGGCAGGAATTTAGTCGAATGGGCGTCGCATCCTTAAACTCCTCCGTGAAATCTATTTTATGTGTTATTAAGGGGGTCACCTCTAACTTTTCTCCGTCCTTGAAAATTTTAAACTGCTTCTTCAGTTCTTCAAATTGCGTTCTCTGTTTTGGGGTCAGCGGTTCCTCTTCTTGTTCACCTGCATCCTTGTCTTCACTCTCACTACCAAGTTGAATCTCTTCTACTGTGGGCTCAATCTTAAAAAGCTGCCAAAAGTCCATTCCTAGGATTAATCGGCGTTTAAGGGTGGGTGCAATGATCGCGGAAACTATCTTGGTCTCCCCGTTAAACGTCATGGGCAAATTGACGAATCCTGTAACTTTCAAGGCACCTCCACCAGCTGCGAATAGTTTTGTGGTTGAGGGTTGTATTTTCAAATTTAGGGCATGCATGAGCTTCTCGCTACCAATCCCTAAGACTGTCAGTTGAGCCCCATAATCCAACAATCCAATCACGCTAATTCCCATAATATCCACCTTGGTGAAAGGTCGAATTTCCCCTTCCATACGAATTGTCAACTCTGCCACTTCTGTGTCTAACGGAATAAACCTTGATTGAGGCTTTTTAGATTCAAGTCGTTGACCTCTTACGGCGACCTGTGTCCGTTTTTTGCACAAAATGGGCACTTTTCAGTCGTAAAATCTTAAAATCCACACTTAAAGCAAAAGGCTTCGTTTTCCTTCATACAAACTCTGAAGTGATGGTATCTTCCCCGACAATTAAAGCACACTGTCCTTTCAGGCACCTTGTAGGTTGATATCCTCTTCCTCAGGGTACCATTACTACTACCTTCTTGGCTGTCTGACTTCTGTAGGTCTTTTTTAGCCTCCGGTTTTTGTTGATAATCCTTCTTCGGTCCATAATTCCTCGTGTCCTCTTTATGATCAAACTTTGACTTATTCTGAGGCCGATTTTTTCCATTCCTGGCCACCCAAAGACGACCGTTCTCTCCAGTATCTTCTCTCAAACTGTGGTTGTACTGGCTCTGGTCTTCGGCTGATCTCGTTCACGTGCGCTGACAGGGGTGCTTGTTCGTTTTCCTTATTGCGAAACAAGAACCAATTCGCCGAGTCAAGCTTCCTTTCCCAAACCTTCAAAGTTCGCAGAGACTGAGCTCCCTTTACCAGCAGCGCATTTTTATAATCTGACCGCAGTTTACGAAATATGATGTCGAACATTTTCTGTTCCGCTGGTGATTCAGACATCCTGTCAAAAATTTCCTTAACTGCGCTTTAGAAATCCTGAAACTTTTCCGATCTACGTTGTCGTCTCAGCGAAGCTTGCTCTTCGTAGTGGAAGTCCATGTCAGGCAGGTACTCTAGTTTCAACTCCTCTACCATTTCATTCCAGTTTTGGTTTTTCCTGCCTTCCATAAACCATGCCCGTGCATCACCGCCAAGCAGATGAATCGCCTCATTGAACAGGGTACGTTTGCTGATTCCTTCCGCCTTTGCTAGGAACTCTACTTCGGTGAGGAACTTGTTTAAATTCATGCCTTCATCCTTTCCGTCATACCTGAGCTTCCAATCGCTAACCGGTCTAGGACGTCGCCTTAAAAACCGCTCTTCCTTCACATTCTCAGTCTTACTCCTCTCATACTCATCGCTTAGATGGTTTTCCGATTCTTCATCCCCCGTTGTGTCTTCCACACTCTTTTCTGCCCCCGATTCTGACGCAACCCCTCTCTTCACTGGAATTTTCGGCTTCTTTTGCCCAAGGTTCCTACCTTGATTTAATCTCTTTACTTTCTTTTCTACTTTATTTGCTACTCCCTCCACTCTTCCATTTTTGTTCTTTGATCCTGGTTCTGGTTGTAATCCAATCCGATTCTCTAAGAATAATCGGTTCAACATTTCCGTAATCATCTGGTCCATATTTTCAAGCAAGATCTCCACTAGGTCGCCATACTGACTCAAAACCTGCCCTTTTTTTACTGGCTTAGGAGTGCTCGCTGCCTTTTTTCCTTTTTTTGCCTTCTTACTGAATATTCTTCCTCTTCAAGCTCCTCATCTCCTAATTCTCCCTCTTCGACTGAACCACCACCTTCTTCATACGGACTGGCTGACCTAGACCGATTACTTCTGGCATGTGAACGACTCACAGTCTCTACCTCGGTTTCTGGGTCATTAACGAGCCGACCAAAATGATCAATAACGAACTACACACTTCTTCCAATTCCTCTGTGTCCTGGTACGTCTTCAAGCGTTCCAACCGAAAATACAAATGAACTAACCGTGTCTGTAATTGGGGCATCACCGATGACCTAGCTTTCATGTCTTCTAACAACCCTCTAATCGATGATAACTTCTCATCGACCTGATTAAGCTCTGTTTCTAGCTCCGCTTCCTCCAACTGTCGATACTCAAAATTACCCTCCTCTAATTGCTTCCTTAGGATATTGCGTAATTTGGTTCTCTTTGTCTGTCTAGATTCACCGCTGGAAACGAATGCATTACGAATCTTGAGCTCGTGTTCCAATTCATCGTCCAAGAGGTGGAGCACATTCAAGAAACGATATGCTTTCAATAATGCGGCCATATTTAGTTAGGCAATATTTAATGTGTATATTAATTTAAAAAAAGAATTCAAAGCAATTCAAAAATAAGTACAGAAAATTCAAGATAATAGATTCACATTGCATAAGTACAAAAAAAAATCAAAATAAAACTTAAATCTAGCAGTTCTTATATTATTTAAAAATTCAAAAATCGTTTTCACAATAAACAGTGTAATAATTTGTTTTGTTTTGTGTATTGTTATTTGCGTTCAGGACCTTTTTTTTGTTCGGTGTAATTGTAAAGTTTAGATCCACCCAAATTCAATCTTAGTTGCAATTCTACTAATTTTAACGTTGTTGCGAATATAATGAAAAGTCTGTCTAACTTGTATTAATTTTAGCACTCTACTTTGAAATATTTTGGTGCACTTTCGATACCGGTTAGGCCTCTGTCTAGTTCCTTATCTTTTCGAGTTAATAAAACTTTGAATGGTAAGTGCTTTGTGTATAGCAACTACACAATCAGTGGAAACTGAATGTGTACTCGCTTGCCATCTATTAAAATCCTTAGATTTTTATTCTAATCGGTCCTCCGATTACCGTTTCGAATTTACGTTGGGCGCCAAGTAATACCTACGCCCTGACTGCCTCCTAAACGGAACACAACCACCCTCGTCGGGCCAAGAACTACTCAGAAACCGTGGCTCCTCGAACTGGGTCTCAGAGTCGGCCTGCTTCTGGGTAATTGGAGGGGCAACGCGGACTACTGTGCACTAAAACTGAACTATGGGATTTCTAACTATGGAAATTATTAATTGGACAATTAAATTAGAGGAATAATGGAAAATTTATTGAAACGGAACAAAGATAATGTTGTGTGGCTGGTTTACTGGGCTATTGTAGTGGGTGGTATCATTGTCGTTGCGTACATACCGTTGCTGCAGTTGGACGAGCGCTAGCCGATGACCTCTGGTAGAATTCGTAGATGTCAATGGTGTCTTCTTACCAACACGGACAATGGCGATAAGGCTTTGTGCGGCTTCAAACCACTGGCGGATTGGGGGTTGGTTGGCGTCTTCCTTCCTAGTCTCTATCGGTGGACCACGGTACTTTCCTTGGTGGTTATAGTCCTCAGACTAGAAAGTGGACCTAGTCCTTTATGTTTAGGCGTAGACGTCCTGCAGGGCAGTTCAACCGCCGCAATATCGGTGAAGGCCGTTCGGAGTGGAACTGTCCCGAAAACTGTACAACAGTACAAAAAAAGGTCATGTGTTAGGACAGAAGTGAGAATTCAAAGGGAACAGGGGCAATATTCGCATTACCTGAATCTGGGATTGCAAGCTGCCAATTTCTTATCACTTCTCGACACACTTCACACGAACGCCAAATTAAAAATGAGCAATGGTGACCAATCTAGTTTCTCGCCAACCCCAAATCCTTTTTTTTTCCTTCTACTTTCTCCCGTTACCTATCACCACCCCATGGGCATGTAGGCGCAGTTGTCCTCCAATACCACAGTTGATTCACCCACTTCAGCCCACTAGTTACTAACAAAGTTTGGTATTTACAAATTCAAATTTCCCTTACTGCTAATACAATTTATTTCTTATTCCTATTTCCCTACTAACACATTAACCTATAAGAAACTCAATAGTTCTAAAACATTACACATGCACAACAACAACAAATTTAAAAGATTGTAACAACGGTTACACCTTGAGGCATTCCCACAGAAGAGGATTTTCTCTTTTCAGAAATTATTTCAGGGTGGGTGAGGATGTTTGAATGTAGCCCCGCCTGACTACATCCCCGTACTTCGATGCACAATTGTGACCTACTTTGCAGAAACACAATACGGAGCAGAATATAGGTCCGATGGAGAGCGCTTGAATTGTGTGTGGATGTTGTACCGGTCGTTATCGAAGAGGCTGCCGATATCCCGAGCGAGAGCGAAAACAGTAGTGACCATGAGTGGTCACTCATGGACCCGATCGGAAAACATCGCACGGGCGACGGCAGTCAGCTGATAACCAGTGGATTTGTGTTAGAGGCAAATATCAACAGACCACCGATCGAGTGTGGAGGCCGCGCGGGTAGTTAATCAATTTACAATTATGTGTTATGGCTGGCCCACAATTGATACGTTGCGGATACGTTTGCGTGGATTTGACAGTTTTCCCATAGGTTTTCTGCCAAATTTACGTCAACGCATCCGCAACGTATCAATTGTGGGTCAGTCATTAGCCTTTAAGTGTTAGAAGTTAGAATAAATGTGTTGTATGTGCTAAGGAAGTGTAATAAATGTTAGTTAGTTCGTAAGAATTAAATGTGAGTATAAACTGTTAGTTGTATTATGTATAGAACGTATGTGTTGTTTATAAGGGGAAGGAAGAAATCCCTGAACTGTGTGCCACTTAGGAAGGCATAGCTGAGTGTAGCTCACAGCGGTTTATTTTTGTCTATCAACCACCGGCGAGTGTTGGGGAGCACCAACAACCAATCGAATTACCATTTGGCGCCCAACAAAACAAGGATTATGTTTTTCTTATTGTTATTTTTTGGTTTTCTTGAAAGAGATTTATTGTTTAAAGAATTTGTGTCTGGATGTCAAAATAATTGGACTTGTATAGTTGGAAGTTGTATTCGTTATTTATTTATTCACTTATTTGTTCACAAAATTTACAAGATTATTTACAAAATTATTCATTTACATAGTTATATATAAGTTATTTATTTACACGAGTTATATTTTTTTTCCTTTGTTTGTTTTTTTCTAATACATTCTCAGTCATTTACTAATTTGTTAATTGACGTAGGTGTTCCTTGCAAATGACACTTTTTTTTTCTATGATATTAAGTTCTGTTAGAGGATAAACATATTGGAAAGCTTTAAAGTGATATTCAAGGTAAAAATGAATCGCGTATTTCCTTGCTCTGAATATTTGAACCAGGAAGAGGTTGACTACGAACTCATGATTCGAAGTCAACCTGAAGGCGTGTTTACACTCGATTTGGCAGGAAAACAAAGACTTTTGAGAAAGCTGTTTAAGGAGGATATTAAAAGGGTCGCTCTTATCGTTCACCTTTTTCCATATCGGTAGAGACCGAACACGTTATAGGGAGAATTGAATCGCTTGAAAAAGCACTAGAAAAAAGGGTTGAAGCGAAGTACGAATCAAGGGTATTACACTACTGGTATCGGGTGAAATGGAGTAAGGCACTTGGGGAAGAAGAGAAAAAGATTCGAAGGGACTTGTGTAAAAGGATAGAAGGCATTATGAGGCATTATCAGTTTGGACCACCACAGTCTCCACTCATCACACAGATCAACAGTATCATTGGGGGTAACGACCAAGAGGGAGCGGTAGGTGGACAGATCATTGGTATCGAGGAATCGCAAAGGAACCCGTTTAACGACAAAGAACAAGTCCCAGAGCCATAACCTGAGTCAGAAGAAAATCCAACACCGGCAGTTTCAAAAACGGGAACTATTCCAAAACACCCAAATGTAATCAACAAGAATCAGTCAAAGTTTGAGGTTTCCCAAGAAGAATGGAATGGCATGCGGCAAATGATCGCAGATTTAGCATCCAAGATATCCCGGGCGAGTCTATTGAATCCGATGGACAAAACAGGAAGGAAAGAGGAATCTAATCCACCAAATTGCTTTGAATTTCTTCCACCGGTAATCAACTGCCAGACAAGGATAAACCATACAGCACGAGTTCCACAGCAGCCTATGCTAGCAAACTTCCATAGGCAGCCAACAATCAAACCATTAAACATTTATCAAGGCAGCGAATGCGACTCAAGTAGCGACACCGAACAATCGGTGAGGACACCATATTTACCGATTAGAAGGGATACACAAGAGGACGACCCGAGAGCTCAACAACAGCATAGACAAAAAGTACACGTGACCGAAGGGGGCCGCGCCCGTTAATATCGCGCCCCGGACAGGGTTGAAGGCAGCAGCGGATATAGCGTGAGTTTCCCGCGATCGGTGACGACCGGAAGCGCATCGGCAGTACACGTTGCAGCTACAAATATCCAGTGAGGCGCCGTCGGCGCATCAACCATCGGCGATCACCAAGAAACGGTTGATTTCGTGCGTGCAGTGTAAGCACACTTCCAGCATGTGGTAATCGGCGCGAAAACCACCCACCAACCGCAAACGATCGACCAGCGACAGCACCGATCGACACATCGAGCATCCAGCAGACTAATCGACAAGTAGTCAGCATATTCCCACATGTCAACGTGATCCCGTGAGTAAATGCACGTATAATTATTAATTTCCCATGCGCATGGTGTAACTTCTTGCCCGCTCCGATTGTTGGTTCGAGACGCGCGGCCGTGAGAGGCTATTTTTTGTCCGACAATAGCCGACCCCCGAATGTGAATGCACACCGCCAAGATAGCACGTGAGAATAGTGGATAGATAGGAAGTTAATGGTGATGAGAAGAAATGAATAGGAAAGAACAGGAGATGATAGGAGAGAGAAGCATATCGGTAATGTAGGCCTACAGGTTTGAATAAAGGATATAAATAGAAATACAACGTTGTGAAAGCGAATGAAATAAACTCTTTATGGTACCACAGACAAACCGCCTGGTTTCCATTATAATGAACTAGAAGAAGTAATGTAGGGGAGTTTTCAGGTCATCCGGGTCCGGTTTCAAGTAGTTTTGTCTATTTTGCAGTGGAAGTTGGCTCCGAATCCAACCAAAGAACACGCTTTATTCTTCCATGAAACAGATCAAAATTTACCCGTTCAGTCCGCCAGTGATGATTTATAGTGAGAGCGGTCTATTCATCGGCTTATCTTTCCTTTGCGCCTATTAATCGGCCGAAGTCATTTGAAAGAGAAGTTTTCTGGTTGAAACCTAGTAGCCGGCCGACGTTCGCGCTTTCCTTCCACTATTGGAACCCAAAACCCTTTCCCTTGAGAGGTCTCAGGCCGGGCAACCCTGAAAACAGGTGGATGGTCTCCCAACGGAGTGGCGCTTAAACCATCTGCTGACATTTCCGGAAAGCACGTTGGGTCGAACGGTTACATTTGGCGCCGGAGGTAATTTTGTTCCCCAACATTTATGGTCCTTCGAGCCGGATAGATCGGCAAACCGGACAAAGGAAACTGCCAGCTGTGGTCATTTCGTGGCTTGGATGTCAAAATGGTTGGTTTGTGGGCACAATTAATCAGCAGCCATCGCTGCGGCTTAGTCAATTATCTCGACATCGCCATTACTTCTGTATGGATATGGCACTGGGTTATGGTGGCTGCTAGGAGTTGAAGATCGTATACAAACAAAGGTAAATATGGACACTTGGATCCGCGGGCATTGGTGCTCGATTGTGCAAAACACCAAATTATGCTTATGCTGCGTCGGACATCACATCATAAAAACCACGGTACATTGCCTGGTTTACCAGGTAAATATAAGCGCAATATACGTCCAGCCGAATGGACACAACAAATATGTATTACTGACACACTTTTCGTTATCGGTCAACAATAACACCTCATTGGGAGCGAAACAACAACAAACTACAGCCGTCGATCACAGCTGAGGGATCAGCTGTTCAGCCGATCTGAACGTAAACAAGCCGAAACCGTACGAAGGAATACAGTTCACACCCACGATGAACGATTCGCGAGGTGACTGGAGTGATATCGATACACAGACGTTTGTTGGAACGACTGTTTGGAGCGAAATTCGTTTGTGTCTATCACATTTTCGGTTTGGACTAGCATACAGATGACCACAATAGGAAAAATTCGAATACACATGCATGGTGGTAGCTTACAGATAAATGCGGATCAGTTCGTGACGAGCTCTTTCGGAGCAATTATGGGCCAACGATGACGTCATACGTAAGAAGTAGTTATGGGTCAACGATGAAGGCACACATCGGTTGGTGTGGATCGGAATGGGATCGAGTAGCTGCACCTACTTGTCCAGGTAAGCAGTTTACATGTATATGTCAAGCCGAGCTAGGCATTACCGTTTCGGGAACTAACAACCACTACTTTTTCGGAACCCTCAATTATGACGTCTTCACCTTCGGCACACATCCACGGAGGCCTACCATATGGTTCGTCGATCAGCTGATCGTTTTGGTTCAAACGTTTTCGCACTGACTGCCGATGTAAATGCGTTAAATATGGATACGGATACCACAAGCCAATATCACCATCAGACGAAAATCAATTTGGACGGCCATTCTAAGGGGCGGCAGACACGAGGGTGTCTGCCATACACAGCAAGTTGAGTCCATGGGTTGCTCAATGATCATCAAAGCAAGTACAAGGATGTCTGCGTTTTTTTCAACGGTTTGGGCAAATCGGTGCTCATTACCGAATCCTATATCAACCCAATCTAAATTCAGCACACAGGGTGCTTGAAATGGATATTCGGACGTTTGATCTCACAGGGTGATCGATCTAAATCCTCAAGCAGGACACAAGGGTGTCCTGTATCGGTCCCTTGGTTTGTGTACAAAGGGTGCGCGAACCAATCCTAGGACAGAACACAAGAGTGTTCTTTATCGATCGGTTTGAGCACAAAGGGTGTTCAAACCTATCCATGGCAAGGACACAAGGGTGTCCTAGGAATGCAATGTCAAGGAGAGGATACAAGGGTGTCCTCTAGGTACAATCTCTAGGTCTTGAGCACAACGGGTGCTCAAGACTAAGGTCAAGGCTTGGACACAAGGGTGTCTTTTAGCCTTTCCACGGTCTGTGCACAAGGGTGTACAGACCTATCCAAGGTATGGGTACATGGGTACCCAATGACTCAACCGAGGCTTGGGCACATAGGGTGCTCAAGGATAAACCACACCGGTAATCAAACGCCGATTGGACATAAGGATGTCCACAGCTAGATTACCAAATGTAGGCACTAGGGGTGTCTGCATTATGGATTTGGATATGGATACAGGAACCAAGGAATAAGATTGAGAGGATATCGGAAGCAAATTGCATTCATTATTGAGATGAAGAAAATGAACTATGGACGACGTCACCTTTGGCTGTTGGTATCATCATATGTTTTCATAGGTTAGTAATAACAGTATAAAGACTGAATTCGATGAAATTTGGACACACAAAATAGGTCACCAAAAATTTTCCTTGAGCCCGATTCTTTTCAAACTTTCTGGAAATAAAGTACTACCAAATGGTTAAGTTTTGACATCATTGGTTTATTGAACCTCTTCTCCCAACCCAAATGCCCGCCCCTTTGCCTTGACCCCTTTCATCAAATTTTGGGCAATGATAGGACCGACTTGATTACTTACTTTTAACTACACTTTCTTTATTTCAAGTTCATTTTCTATCAGTTTTGGAGTTTTAACGAGCTTAGCCTTCATGATTGACCAAAATTTTCAATTGGGCGAAGTTCCGGAGTGTTTGGAGGGTTGACGTCTTTTGGTACAAAAACTACATTATTATCTTTGTACCAGTCTAAGACGGGCCGGGCATAGTGGCAAGATGCCAAATCCGGCCAAAACAGTGTTGGGCCATCGTGAGATCTCAAGAAGGGCAGAAGTCGTTTTTGGAGGCATTCGTCCTTGTAGATTTGTCCGTTGACGGTCCCAGAGGTGATGAAGGGCTGACTCATTTTGCCACATCCGCAGATCGCTTGCCAGACAAGGAATTTTTTGGCAAATTTCGACAGTTTCTTCTTCCGTACACTCTCCGGAACGGCCAACTTAGAGGTGGCAACGTAGTGTTCCTGTCCTGGCATTTGTTTGGTGTCGGCTTTAATGTAGGTCTCATCGTCCATCACAATGCAGAACGGTTTTGTGAGCCACTCCCTGTACAGTTTTCTTGCACGAGTATTGGCCACCGAGTTCTGTTTATCGCTCCGGTTCGGTGCCTTCTGGACCTTGTACACATATAATCCAGAACGTTTCATTGTTTTTTGCACAAAACAAACTGAAACTTTCGCCTTTTTCGCAACATCCCTGATCGAAATGTTGGGATAATGCTTAAATTGGTTCAATACTATCCTGGCCATCTCCGGATTTGATGTGCCACGTTTTTTGCCACTACCATTTTTCCGCTTGGTTGTCTTACGGTCCTTGAACGTTTTGATCACATGAGATACGGTTGAATGTGCGATTCCGAGCTGTTTTCCGATCCATCGATGAGAAGCGTTTGGGTTTTCGAAGTGAGTGCCCAAAATTTGTTGGCGCACTATTTCTTCATTCGAAGCCATCACTGAAATCACTCGACCGATTTTCACGAAACTCATTACACAACACAATGAAATATATTCAGTTAAAATTTCAATAATTTTTACCCACACTCTAAGAAGTTACGAACAATTGCGTGTGTCCAAATTTCATCGAATACAGTCTTTATGTACCAGCCGAAGTGACATGCAGATATTACACGTAACTTTTCTTAACGTTTGAGGACATTCGGCGAAGCTAACACGATTCTGAACCCTTCGGAGTCATTCAGCGATCAAGGGTATCGTCGCAAAGAACATCGGTAACACCAATGGATGGCGCAACCCACGGTTCAATATGGCAAAGTGGCCATCGAGGATTTAAACCTAGCGGAATCGTAGGCCATCCCAATGCTGACATTTCAACAACGGACGAACTTCGGAAGGATCATCACAAGGACATCATCAGCTTAAAACCAAATCCTGTATTTAACCAAGGAACAGGAGCGCAAAATTCGAAGAATACAACGTTTTTACATTCGTGTGAATGAAGATTGGAGAACGGAGAGCTGAGAGACGAACGAGATTAACATCAGCGGCAGTCGCAGGTTTTTGAGGGTGGGTGAGCAATCAATTCACCCTCGAATACATTGATACAACAATTGTACGTTGGACCAAGGGAATCGAAGAAGGGCAATACGTTGATGAAGTATGACCACAGAAGGGACAATTCAGAAATGTTGGACATTTCAGGGTGGGTGAGTATGTTCGGGAGTAACATCACCCTACCCTCGCTATGCCACTGCCGAACGAGAGGGTTCTCTCCAACGATCATTCCACCGAATCGAGATGGTATTCTCTCTACCACATCGACCGATAGCGACAACGATCACAGGCGATCGTTATCGGTGACGTCGCCGCTTGGGATCTTCTGCTTGTTGGATAGTGGACGATCTGGTGTGCAATAATATAGTCGTGTCGGCTCTGACTCTCGGGTAGGATGGATGAGAGCAGAGCCAGAATAGGAGAATAATGTTCTGTGTTAATTGTATGTGATGTAGTAGTTTGTAGTAAATGTAAATAAAATGTGTTGGACAAATATATGTGCTGCGTGATGTTCCGTACGAATGTGTGATGTGATGTGGGATGGAATGGAACGCCAAAAGAAACCCCGAATAAATTAAATACAGTCCACTTGTGGAGACGCCCAGTATTTCCCACACCACTGGCAGTGCAATTAAATTATCCCCCCAATCGGTGTTGGTCAGGGTCCGGTAACCCAACATTATGGTCCTTCGAGCCGGAAGCACTCCTCCTATTTTTTTCTTGGGTTCCTTCTTATTGTTCGATCACCGACAAACCGACATGAAACTCAATCTTCACTATTGATCAAGTAGCCATAACGGCCGATTCAAATGTGCAGCGATCCCATCTGTCAAAACCTATAGAATCATTTTATCTAGATCAAATAAATGTGTCCAGAATTGCTCAAACATGAACCTTCTTATCAATTTCCCAAGCTTGTTCGTGGTTTCAATAAACGTTCTCAGCAAACACGAAGATAGATGTCAGTAATATGAGTTGAACAGAAATATTAAGACATTTTCTATTATCATTCATTTCGGTTTGTCAGTGGTTCGATGCTGGGCAAGAAGAGAGCGGACTCGCTTGCAAAGGTGGGCGCTATGGAAGGCGCTATTTTCGATCGACAAATCGCCTTCAATGATTTTTTCCCTATTTTTCGCCAATAGTCACTCGTTAGCTGGCAGCATTAATGGAGTAAAGGAAATTTGGGGCGATGGCAATATTCTATTATCCCAAAGGTGTCGAAGAAATGTTGGTTTGGGGGGATGGATGTGGGTCGAGACTTCATTCGTGTGATATCTCGCCTCATGTCCAAACATTATTCTTTGAACGCTCATTTATACCGTGTTGGGCTGAGCGACTTCATTCTCTGTGAATATGGACAAGGTTACCAGGACGCAGATCACATTATTTGGCCTTGTTCTGAGCATCGTGGAGTCAGATCTGAACTGTATGATTCTTTTCGGACTCGAGGTAGACAACCCAATGTACAGTTTCGAGATATTTTGGCTCTACGTGATCTGGAGTTTATGAAATTCATTTATGTGTTTATGACTAACGTTAGCCTTAGATTGTAGTTTGTTTAACCTGTATGTAAGTTGTGTGTTTTTCCTCTTATTTCTCGAAAAAATTTTAGTCAAAGGTAAACCAAACGTTATAAAGTTATGACTTATAAATTGTCGATTTAGAATTTAAAATAAATGTGTTGTGTAAATCATTCTTTAAATTCCCACTCATCTTCCCATCTGTTAAATTGTTATTCCTATTAACTTCGAGACGGCCGTAACTTTAGTTTTAAGATAACTGATGAACATAAATCTGAAAACTTGGCTCTGTAAAATTGATTCGATTGCTTCTGTACAAATAAATAAATATAAAAAACCATCATGCAGTCATGAGATTTATTCTCATAGGATTTTGACTTTTTAATTTCTAACGAGCCTATATGAAACTAGTCCTCGAACTAGTCAAGCAATCATATGTAATCGAAAGAGTGAAAACTGCATTTCAAGGATTGTATCGAAAGTAACAATAATATCAATAAACGTGCTTGTAATTGTGATGACCAAAACACAGTCACGTACTATCATGACGACAAAATCGATGACATTTTGAAGAAATCTCATTCATCGTTTCCTCACCCGATGAGATTATCAGGTGTATTTTTGTAAGCATCGTATGATATTTTTCATTGAAAATTACATTTGCCAGCCGCCCCACACACAAGTCTTAAAAAAGTTACATCGTAAATGTTACTAGCACCACCCTCACCATTAAAAATACCTACCGGTCTCCAAAGGCTTCCCCCCCCCCCCAAGAGCCCACCCCCCAAAAACCCAAAACCCCATAAAAAAACGGAAAAGAGAAAAAAGGGGGGGGGAAATGCGTACATTTGGCATGGAGTTAAATGAACTAATGAACGTATATCGCCTTCACGTTGTTCTTTTATGCGCTATCATATGCGATTCTGTGTTGACTGGGTAGGGCCGGAATGACTGATCTACATCCTGGTCGATTGACCGCTATCGCTTTAACCTGTTGCCAGGTGAAATTTTCGTCGACTTCTTCATTTTTGTTATTGAGGCTCGCCGCCATGAGCCTCTGCGTCTGCCTCTGCTGCGATGTCATGCTGGGTTCCAGTCTAAGGCTTGTTTGCAGATTTCGTTTCCGCTACTGCGTATGATTTGAACTACCCAGCCCAACTTCCGTTCCCGAATTTCAGTTGCTATTGGCTTCTGGTGACACTGACGATGGAGCTCAGCCTTGAAGATCCAACTGTGAGGCAACCAAGCTCGAATTATATACCGCACCCAAGTAACAATATAAGTTTTGTTCCAGCCGTATAGCATACATCCCGGCTTTGTTGATAAAACTACATTCAAAACTGTTTTTTCTACCAACACCTCCTCTATGCTTCTTTAAAGCCAAAATTTGTACAAAGTGGCTCACTCTATAGACGGTTGCTAAAACAAGTTAATAAAACCTTTATAAGACCATAAGGATTTTGAAACTATTCTAGTGATAGATGCTATGACCACTTGAGAACCTTCATAAAACCTGTTGGCTGCCATGAAAACCAGCATGCGGCCAAATGGCCACAACTGTCAAACTTTACTGTGATATCGTGGTTGGTTTTTGTTTTTCTGCTTTGTTCGATTCTCTGCTCTTCTGATTAGCAGTAAATAATATCGAAGAAAAAAGGTCAAGTGTTGCGGGAAATTTTGTTTGATAGCAAAATATCCAGATCAAATTGAGTTTTTTACAGCGTATCATGCTCCAAATCATATACGCATTTAATTGTATGGTGAATATTGGCACGATAAGAGCAGGGCTTCAAATGGTGAGTTGACAACTTCGAAGGAGGGTGCGACCGACCTCTCGTCCTCCACAAGTTCCTACCTCACGCCTCCACGAGTCATATGATCACAAAAGACTGCCAGCTGAAACATGGAGACGCTGGTTGGCGTAGCCGCAGGGATTTTTTTAACACAAAAATAAGAGGGGGGGGGGGGGCGGCTAAAGATGGTTTACTTAAAGTAATTTTTATTTTTTTTTTTTTTAAATTTTTAAAAATTTTCGCCACCCTTAGAAACATCGGGAGTGTTTTTTTTGTTTTTTGTCTTTTTTTTTGGGGGGGCGGAAATTTTTTTCTATTTTCCGACGTTTCGGCGCAATGTATTTTGCCTTCTTCTAAAGCTTGTAGTACACTGTTTGTCCAATAGCCAAATATTTGTCATAGGCAGATAGGCATCTGACAAACATCTATGATATCTGTCAGCTGTCTAGCTGCCTATGCCAAATATTTGGCTATTGGACAAACAGTGTACTACAAGCTTAAAAAAAAAAAAAAAAAAATTTTTTTTTTTTTTATTATTTTTTATTTTTCTAATACGAGTGTGTGTGTGTGTGTGTGTGTGTCCAATCTAACACCCATCGGCCGGCAATGGTATTATGGAAGAAATCTGTTTACAACAATCATTCAAGTGACCATTGGAAGCAGCTTTAATCCGGGAGCTAGAAAGTGATAGCTCTACTGCAGATCCAGCAACCCATTTCAGAATGTCTGGAGAGTCACGCCCATTCCGAGGTTACTTTCACATACAATAAGCCCCGCATGTAAACATTACCGATATCATTTGGATAAGGGCACTGTAACACACTTCCAGATTTGGAAATTTTGAATTTCCAAACCAGGCACGTATTTAGTATTATTTGAAAATAAGATTATTGTTATATAGTTATAGTCAGATACATCTCACCCATGTCCGCCTCCTGAATCACACTATCTTGTTCATTCCAAAAATGTCGACGTTGATTCGTAATTAATTTTTTGCACTCGCGATTAAATATGCGCAAAAATTAACGTTGCGAAACCGCCCGCTAGATATGCAACCGGCATAACAAAATTCTGTACACCCCGTGGTGAATGCACCTAAAATTATGTGCAAGCTTTTCACCCGTCCATGCGTGTTGTTTTCGTTTGCTGTTTCTGACCAGCAAATGGCTGTTCTCTACATTGCACTCGTCTTCTTTTTTTTTTCACTCCACACACTGCCAATAATGCAAATCCCCGCAATGAGGCGACTCTATTTCGAGCTTCAAAACTGCTAATAATCATCGATTCACTCGCGACATAGCGGAAAAACACTCTAAACTAATAAATTATACCCGAGTGTCACAATATTACCACTAATAACCAAAACTAAGCTGATGTAACTCTTCTTCCGGGTGCGGGGGCGAAGCACAAAAACAAAAAAAAAAAACGGGGAAATACTACCGACACTCAAACATTTTGAAAGGGAATCGATTGTATTTACTACGGCTTACACAATGCACGCGGGGATTTTATGATTTCACTGTTAGTTCAAGTTAAATTACGAATTACTGTTTGATTTTTTCGCGAAAACGACGCAGCAAAAGCAAAACACGTCAGTTTCCAAGCACGGCTTGCTGCGATCTGTTTGATCTAAAATACGAGTTGTGTCAAAATTGAATTTGTGTTGATGATCAATGCAATGTGATAAAAGTGCAGTTTTTTCTTTCAGTGCTAGCACGGGTTCGTCTGTATAGGTTTGACCCGAATCTAGTAGACGTTTCAGTTGATTATAGTTGCTCCTATGTCCTGACAATCTCTGTTCGAGTAGGTTGCTGGTGATCCCTATGTAGCACTTCGTGCAATCGTCACATTGGATCCGATAGACGACATTGTGGCGGTGGCTCAATGGTATCGGGTCTTTAGTGCGAGTGTAGAGGTGTCTAACCTTGTTTACACTGCGTCTGCTCACCGTCACAGATGGGTACTCACGTCGTAGTATTTTGATGATGGTCAGTGTGATAGATGGTATGAACGGGAGAGATCGGTATATTCTCTCTCGTGTCAAATCGTTTGAGTGGTCCACGTGCTCGTTCGGCTGGTTGTTGTTGTTGTTGTCTTGGGAAGTCCAATGGGTGTTGTTTAAATATCGGCTGATCAGGTTTCCAGGGTAATCGTTGAGTTTTAGTATGTTCGTTATGATCTCTTTTTTCCTCTTCGTGTCCAAATTGGTTGATAGTCTGTTTACTCGATCGATCATGTTTGCCATGGTATTTATTTTGAGAGAGATTGGGTGGATGGGCATGAAATTTAGCAGCCGACACGAGGCTATTGATTTTATATACCATTCCGTACGGATCGTGTTGTTGTCCTGTCTGATGAGTGTCATATCCAAGTATGGGAGTCTACCGTCTTGTTCTATTTCGTGTGTGAATTGTATGTTTGGATGGTATTCATTGAATCTGTCCAATATGTATTGTATTTTGTCATCGGGTATGAGCAAAAATAGATCGTCGACGTATTTTCGTATCACTGGTATTTTGATGTCGTCATATTTGTTTACTATATCTAGCATTACTCCCATAACTAGATCAGCAAGGATGGGTGATAGTGGGTTGCTCATAGCGGTTCCTTCTATTTGTTTGTAGTATTTATTACGAAATACTTGAGCTTGAGAGGACTTGTAGCTTGAGTCCATACAGAAAGATACAATCTCTAGAAATAGATCAAGATTTATCTCTCTGTTTGTTTTGATGGTATCCCATGTGTTGATGATGTCGTGTATTACCAATCGTTTGGGAATATTGGTAAATACAGACACAACATCAAATGAATATTATATTTACAGTGATCCTTAGGAAAAGGCAAAATACATTGCGCCGAAACGTCGGAAAATAGAAAAAATATCTGTTTCCCCTACATAAAAGACTGAAAGCCAAAGAAACAATCTCAACATTTAAAAGTAACTGTCGATAATCAGCAACATTAGAATCATCGGCATCGAAAGCTCTCAATAAATAACTGTGGACGTGCATTTGGAACACTGAGTTGAGAGCAGGCAATAAGTAATTTGTGAAAGTAAAAAGCTTGAAATGCTATACATAATAACGCTTTAGAATCATCTTTGCATTCCAAAACCATGTAAAAGCCTGGAGCTACATGACATGCATCAAAGGCTCAATTTGTTTTTCAGCATTTCAGCATAACATTTAATTTAAAATTGCACTTCTAAACTTCAACTACTATATTCATAAAAGGCTGGCATGTGCTTATAAGCAATGTAGGATTATTTTTTAATATTGTGTTTAGTGGTATTATGCTAAGGTAAGCCATTATTTCAGAAATCATTAAACCGGACTCTTCGATCACTCCAATTGCTATCTTTGAAATGTTACTAGAACAGAATAAAGAATAATATTACTACATGTCTTTTAAAACAATATCGTTTATTGAAATTTTATCTTTGATACTTGGAATGATCTATTCTGTTTTCAGCTTTTGCAGGACTAGAAGGATATTAATACATATCGAATTTTTATTTAGTTTTCAGTAACAATCCAATGGATGAATCATATAAGTTTGAAATTTGAATAAATTAGCATAATTGACTATAATGATATCTTAATTTTTCGTGTACAAAATATACAAAATATTAAATAATATATAACGGGGAAAGGGAGGGACCATCAGGGCACCCAAGTAAAACGATTGGGATAGGGAGCATGGGACTGCCTCCTCCCTATTGTTAACATTTTGCGGAACGAGGGCGGGCTCTTTGACCCCATCTATTGGGTTTATTCTGTCAATCGAGGGCTCGATTCTAGTGCGGTCTGTGTGACCTTGCTTTTGGAAGGAGATTCTTTTCCCTATATTCGCGGGTTTCGTGTAAGTGTCTCTGCTTACGGGCCCGCCCAAACGTTTTTGGCCCTTCATACAGGAGCTTGATGATCACAAACAATAATAGAATCCTGATCAAATCGTTTTTCAGATTATTCCACTGATATGGAAAGTTACCTTGCTACAATAGATGGTAGCATTATATCATCATCATCATCATCACAAAAGTTTGGCCATCGGACTTCACTTAGCCCTAGGTTTCGAGCTTCATGCGTCGCGCATCGTTGGCCAACTTACCTTACAACTTGCCAACTTACCTTACCAATTTAAATACCATGTTCCAACTCCTTTTTACGCAAAAAGGCATTGTGGTAAAATCTGTTCGGAATCTTTTTCGAAATTCTCAAGCTTCGGAGACAGTAGGTGGTTGGCCTGGGGTCTCCTATCCTCCTGACATTTTAGGTGTAGCTTCCGGGAAAGAGCATTTCTTATTCAGCCGCTGGGTGCCAGTAAGACGCCTTAAACCATAAGTTAAAATATAGTTTTTGATGGAATCTGTCGAAAGAAGATATATTAGTGTTGACTAGTGTAACTGCTGAATTCATATTTACTCATTATAACCCTCTATTGAATACTCGCTAATAAACGTGAACCCCCTTTTAGTTATTCAAACCTACCCAAAAAACACGTGTTTATTTTTCGCTCTGCAAATTCCCATAGGTTATGGGCCCAGAAAAATAAAACGTTTATTACGCGATTAAATAATTTGTTCCGAGTCAGTTTTCGCGAGAGCCGTGTCGGAAGATTCCGTAGGGATTTAACAGGGAGAATGCAGAACGTTCCGTACCGCGAGTTAGTGGGCGGACTGCAGTTTTTGGCGCAATGTACTCGTCCTGATATCGCGTACGCGGTTAACGCAGTCAGCAGCTTCTGCAGCAATCCTGGTGAAGCCCATTGGACGGCGGCCAAGCGTATCTTACGTTACCTTCAAGGTACGAAAAAACAGGGATTGACCTTCCAAAAGGTGTCTGATGCGGCGTTTGATGGATACAGTTATGCGGACTGGGGAAACGACCCCGAGTCACGACGATCGGTCACGGGATAACTGTTTCAGTTTGGAGGTGGGTCAGTATCGTGGAGCAGCAGAAGACAACCAACTGTAGCGCTCTCTACGATGGAAGCCGAATATATGGCGTTGTCAGCGGCATCGCAGGAGGCGTTGTGGTGGCGTGGCTTTCGTGCGGAGATACTCGGCAGAAGGGAACCGATAACTATTCATTGTGACAACCGTAGTACATTGCGCCTAGCAGAGAAGGAAATCGGATATTCGCCGAGAAGTAAGCACATTGATGTGCGACATCATTTTGTGCGAGAACAGTTGGAGAATCGTACAATCCAATTGAGGTACATCAGTTCAGGTGACCAGAAAGCAGACGCGCTCACAAAACCCGTTGCTGGTCAGATGAAGACAGTGTTCGGGATTTCGAAAATTCACATTTAAGGGGGAGTATTGACTAGTGTAACTGCTGAATTTATATTTACTCATTATAACCCTCTATTCAATACTCGCTAATAAACGTGTACCCCCTTTCAGTTATTCAAACCTACCCAAAACACACGTGTTTATTTTTCGCTCTGCAAATTCCCATAATTAGAAAGAAATTTCTTGATGGTCACCTATAAGTGTATTTTTTCAAATCTCAGGTATTTGCATGAATAAATGTGTACCAATGAAGTACAGCAACTGTTCGCTAACTGGGCTAAGTGCACAGCCCAGTTAGTGGATGCTGCTCGGTAACTGGGCTGACATTTCAAATGTAAATAAATGTCGAAGGGGCTTACGATCAGATTTCGGTTGAGATATTTCATTGCACAATACATAAATTCAATAATGTGTGTATGCTATAAACGTTATTGCGATGAAGCTTATTATGTACCCCATTGTGCAAAATGTTTGACTCAGTTTGTATGGAATTACGACTCAATTACGACTCCATGAACTTTTTTATGCCTTTTACATGCCCCTTGCTGATTTTGACAACAAAATGTCAAATGCTGATTTTTGAAGTTGTTTTTGCTTTTTAACTGGGATATAGCCCAGTTAAACAGCACCCAGTTAGCAAACAGTTGCTGTATAATGATTTCTTTGGTCATTTCAAATTATTAAACTTTTGTTGACGAACTTCCTAAAAGCATCGGTTTTCGAGATATTTTAAGGTTTAACGTTAACATCTGAAAAATGAACGAAAATACGTTCTTTTGATATGATATCCGTGACAATCTAGTTTTAAAAATATGCAATAAATTGTCCTCAATTCAATTCTTCAAATAAAGACAATTAAACAACAGTTCACATGCTATAAGTACATGGTTCATACAATATTTCTTATATTTTAATTTTTTTCACTTTGTTTTTCTTTACATTGTATGTGGTATTGCATGTTTTTGTATGATGATCTGTTGAGATTAGTTAGTGGGCTGCAAAATGGTGAGTAGACAACTGGGATGGAGCGTGCGTCCCCGCAACATAGCACTGGTCCTCACAAGTTCCTACCTCATGCTTCCACGGGTCAAGAGATGATAAAGACCGCCAGCTAAGGGTTGCGTACTTAGCTGGTAGTGCAGCCTGGGCACTGTTGTCCTTCTGACTTCAGCTAGATTGCGGAGGTGCGTTCCGAGCGTCTGTCCACCAAGGAGGTGCAGCTCATACAGCGTCTGTCCTGGCATCCAACGGCTGAGTAAGAAACGCTGTATCGCGTCATCTATACCTTATGAAACAGTCCCACCAACGCGATGTAGGTGTACCACATAAAATGGAAGTATTCTTTATACGGTGTATAATTTCAGATCATCTATGGAATTATGTTGTTTAATAATTTTAATTTTTTTGTTTCCTTCGTGGCAATGATAATGCAAAAGCGACTACAATTGCAGCTGGACATCAGTCTACAGACATGCCGACAGTACAAATATAATTGTTACTATCATTTTATATTATAACATCCCTTCACAATATTTTTAAAGCTATTTTCAGGTTCGCAACTATGCATCGTCGTAAGTTTTAGCCCACCTAACCCACGATATGTATTTGAAAAGATAGGATGGTTTTTAATGTTTTTTTTTTTTTTTTTTAGAAAGGATCATACGACAAATTCTACTAAATAAAATTTCCAGAAAAGTTTAATAATTCAAAAACTAAAATTGTTGATGATCTCTCATTTTCTATTGCACAGATATAAAGAATTATTTATGGGCCCAGTAGAAAGCAAGAGTTATCGGAGAATTCATGTTTCATTTTTCTTTTCTCTCTCTGGTTTTTTTTTTGTAGATTTATTAAGCTTCCGTTTTTGGGCAGTAATCATAATCATATGAAATTTATTCCGGCTAATTGTTTGCTTAAATTTTCTTTGCTATTCTGCTTGGCTGCCCGGTGATCAACTTTCTTTCATTATATCACTCTGGAAATTTTTGCCATTTCAGAGTTTCAATCATCTAACATCACAGCAGAAGAGACAAATAGTTGCATTTAATTTTTATGTGTATACTATTACAACATCGTATTATTTTCATCATTTCATCATTATATATATATAAGTATAATCATATTTAAAATATTTACTTAAATATTAATAATAATAATTAAATTTCATTTGCTTCAAGGTTCCAGATAGTACAGATATTTTATTTCATTGTATCTAAAGGTGTTTTTCTATGAATTTAAATCATTGAATTTTATTAAAATTAATGAATGCTCTTCAATTCTGCTGATTATGTATATCTATATGTCATGAATACATACATATTTTTTTGATTCATGTATATTTAAATGGTTTATGTTTTATTTAATTGCAATAAGACCTTTATATTCCAGAGTTATATTCATCTGCCACTGATTGAGCTGTAAAGATGCATCAAGCTGCATATGATTATCATATGCCTATTATTACTATTTTAACTATTTCATCATTATATTTTATTTATAACCATATTTAAATTACATGATGACGAATTCCAACCATGGCATATTTTAATTAAATATAATAGTATATTTCATTGCTCTATTACATACTGCATATATTGCATATTATGACATATTATGTACATTATATATAATAAATACTGGGTTGGGAGGGAGCATCAGGGTATCATTCAAGCTGAAACTGGACGATGGTTTGATTGACTGCCTGAGTCTAGGAGGGAGCGAGCATTATCATTTTCTTTATCCTACCGATTCGATTGTGATGCTGCGAATTCTACTCCAACAGTTTCAGTGAGAGTGGCGCGCCCTTCTTAACAAGCCATCCTGTAGAAAGCTTAAGAAGTATTGCGAAATGGGTTATTCGAATTGTTGGATCGTATCGTTGGAAGGAGATTCTTAATTTCCCGTGGATTTCGCGTGAGTGTCTCTGCTTACGGGTCCACCCCTCTGTTTTTGGCCCTTCATACAGCGATATTGTGAATTCAGATCGGTGGCTCAATTTGATCTTGCTATTAAGTGGAGCTGCATCCAAGCCAAGGGCATGAAGAGATGGTGGCTACCTTTCATGCATACAATATTGGCACGATAAGAGCCGAAAATTAATGCGCCTCGGAAATTATGCGAGTTCGCAACAACAAACGCAAAATTATACAAATTAAAAAATATATTCGATAAATTAATCATGAATTTCTTGAAAATTTATGCAGTTCAATAAGGTTATCTAAAAAAAAAAATGCAGAAGTTGGTCTCCGATCTACAGTTCACTTGCATTACATTTGGAATTTTATTTTTCCACATTTCAATTATTTCGTATATTTCAATATGGCGATTGGAAAAAAATCAAAATTCTGCCATAAAGCCAAGTTATCTTCGCAATGCCTACTTTAAAACTATTTGATAATTTGGTGGCTTCCCTCAATGCCAATTTACCGTTTAATGCATTTACTGGAGGCAAAATGGTTTTACAATGCTTTTTCAACTGACCATTATAAGATAATATGAATGAGTTTTAAAACGGCATTTCAAAATAGCATTTTATGAGTTCATAAAGTCGAAATAAAACCTTTGATAGGAGTAAAAGGAATTTGAGAAAACGAGGTTTTAAGATCGTAGGAAACAAGCTGTGTAGGTTCTCATAAACCTGACTAAAATATGAAAGCTATTGGCAGCTCTTGGTGTCATAATAAAACCAAATTGATTTCTAGTGGCTTTGATAAAACCTTGATAAAACTTAATAAAGCAGGATGGTTTTGGCAATGTTACTTGGGCAGGCATCTGTTGATGAACACCTGCAGCCGTTGAGTGCTCTATACTGATTCACACCCTGTTCCACTAGCTTATAGCAGCACATATTTCACATTGGAGCCTGTTAGAAAACTTATAAATAATAGAAATGAAGTCAGGGTCAAACATCAGCTCTCAGGTGATTGTTCTTCTTTGTTAACGGTCTCTCGTGCCAAAGTATCATCATGCTCATGCTCAGAACTTCAACAGAATCAAAAGACCGTTCGACCATTCAGATGTAGATTGCAGATATATTTTTTTTTCTTAAACAACTAGATTCCAAATTTATTCACCTATACATGCATTTTTTTTTATTGATTCTGAAATAACAAATTTTTGATATCACAAAAGATGAAGACCCCTTTTTTCGAATAACTTGCTCCACTGATCTTATTTCGAAAACATATTGAAATGCATGGTTGGCCTATCAATGTAATGAAAATAACGGAATTCGGCAGGAGTGCATTTTTACGCCAACTAAGCCAATGTTGATCTCTACACCAGACCAACTGTTCTGTCAGGGGCTGAATGATCAAGGAAAAACATTTTTTTTGGGCTCAGGAAGTATCATCGCATTGGTCCCGTGGTCGGCCCTAAACTAAATGAATCACTCCTCAAAACATAACTCCCAAGAAATAACCCACCGAACATTATGTCAAAATAAAAGAGCGAATCAAAAGGAAAACAAAAATTTTAGAACCATAGAGCGGGATACTCTCTGGTCAACTTGGGACCAATGGGTTTCTAAGGCAGTGAGCCAATTTTGAGTCGCTAGTTTCCTATTGATTATTGGTTGACGGGAAAGATCCGGGTCTGGCAGAATCGCCAAGCTTTCAACCGGGATATTCGAACGCCAAGTATGTCTCCAACTTACCCAAACGTCCACTCGTGATGACGGGCAATGATGAAAGAGGACGAGGGTAGCTCGGACGCACCTTTATGTAGTTTCTTGTCGTCGACGCAAGTCGTGTCAGAATCCGGATCATGTTTATACCAAAGTGACTCTAATATATCAGGTGGTCTATTTTCTTCAGTTGATAGGGAAGACGGGTGGAGTAGCGAGGTAACAAATGAGATTTAGCAGTGGAGCGAAAGAGTAAGGAATACTCAATATTTTATTACGCACATAATTTCAGTTGTTGATCGCATTTTTGCCTTAGAGTGAAGAGTTATATATTAATGTAAACGGTATGGGCTAAACGTTTTGTTTTTGTGCACTTTTTCCCCGAAATATTGTTAAACAAACCTTGCAGCCTGACGCTTCATATCCCATGGCATAGAACACAGGCCTGGCAGTGTGAAACTAATCATCTCCTTTACTCGTTTGGGTTGAAATGGAACTGCGACTTTGACATCACAGGCACTGTTGCATAGGTGTAAAGGAAATAACTTCAGTATTCCAGACCAGTATTTTACTTGATAGGGATCGTATTGACGTTTGCATTTAAAAAAATGGACAAAAATTTCCGATTTTTTATGGGTTTACCTTCACCCGCACTGACGAAACTACCCATGCAGCATCAATCATAGTAACCCATGAGTCAGCGGACAACATTTTACAGCTCGATTTGATCAGTCGAATTCTAACCGTGATGGCAAAAACAGTGAAGCAACTCCGTTCAAAAGTGTGCGCGTTCAAAGAACGGCACCCCGCCGCGTCAAAAACAGATATCGTGCGGCACTCTGTGAACGCCGGATACGCCCGTTCCGGCATCTACAATATCTTGACACTATTAGACAACAATCAGAGCATCGAAAGAAAGCCCGTTTCCGGACGACCGACGACCCTGAGAGACAAGAAGCTCCAAAGGATGCTGAAGAGGAAGACCGAGGGAAAAGTGGCTACATCATTGCGTGTGCTTGGCCGGGAGGTCGGTTCAACCGGCCAAACAGTGAAAAAGTAGCTGGCGAACATGAACATATATACTATTTGTTTTTGTTGGTTTTTATCGGTGACGTAGAAAATTAAAACAGCTTTATATTTGCGTAACGCGTTTCGGCCTACTTTTCTTCAGCCATCATCAGACGCCTAGAACAATTCTTTATTATTTTAAGTCTACTTTACAGAATATTTGTCACTTACAGAATGCTGGTTGCTACCTCACTACTTGTTACGTCAAACTATACTAGTATTTTTCCCCCATCAGTACACGTTCACGGTGATTAAATCCAGTTAATGAACATATATGTCAGGAAGCGGATGTCGCGTCCACTGGTTTCGGAGCTGCAGGCAATGACGCAGCGGCAGCGGCTGAATATGATGGTCAACTCGATTTTCCCGGCGAATCGCGACGTGGCGGTGGTGATGGACGACGAGAATTATCTCACCCTGGATGGCAACGACTGGCAGGGCACTTAGTATTTTACTTCCCTCACGAAGGAAGTGAGCTCCGAGGTGAAGTTCATCTCACACACCAAGTTCCCCAAGAAGGTGCTGCTGTGGCTGACAATCAACGAGAAGGGGATGTTAAAGCCGCTCTTCTTTCGCTCCGGACTGGCCGTGAACGGGGAAATTTGTAGTACGAAATGCCTGACGAAAGTTGCGTCGTTCATCAAGAAATACCATAAGGGCGAAGACGCGGTGTTCTGGCCGGATCTGGCGTCGGCCCACTACTCGAAGCAATCGTTGGAGGGGATGGAGCGGCTGAATATCGATGTGGTACCCAAGTCGACGAACCCGCCCAATGTCCCCTAGCTGCGTCCCATCGAGAATTTCTGGGCCAACCTGAAGCGTAAGATCTACTCCAACAATTTTGTCGCGAAAACTGAGACGGAATTGATAAATAAAACGAAGAAAGAACTCAAAAACATGCCTACATGCATGTGTTCGTCCGCCATGACGAATGTTCCGGTTAACTGCCTGAAAGCCGCAAGGGCGTAGAATTGTTTTGCAAGTAAGCTTAAATAATTATCTTCCATGGGAAATTTATCAAAGGAAATTAACTGTCTTAGCTTTTTTTTATCACCATCCGAAAAAAGTCCATTTTTTAATGCAAACGTTAGTATGCGTTTAAAGCTGAAATTATCATATACAGTATTGAGACCACCAGAGATATAAGCGTCACCATGTCACAATGAATGTGCTACACGCTCAAAACACCCTCTCTTTCATTACTGTCCCTTTTTACTCACGAAAAAGTTACTGATTTTTCGTAAAAAATTCTAAATAGAGTTGATCCACTTCTTCCGAAAATTAAGTAATTTTTCTGTGAGATAAAAAGGGACAGTAGTAAAAATTAAAGAGAGGGTGATTTGAGCATGTAGCACATTCTAGTCGTGGGATATCCACCAATTTAGCTGATAGGTCACCGCTGATTACATCACCTGCAGAAAGATACAGAGCATGCTAGCAGATGCCACACCTCCGCCACATCAGTGGGCGCCTAGCCTTATTGCTAAATTGTAGACAAAATAGTCAAAAGGTTGAAAATAACATTTGTAAACAATGACTTCTAGCGTATTTTCCTGGGATCTGCTTGCTCTCACAAACAAAATAGCACTAAGCACTAAGAATAGACTAAGCATCTTGCTATGAGGTACCAGGTGGTTACACACCGATTATCGAGTTTGGAAGACGTCTGTATTGAATTATCTCAAATTATAATTTTCCGTACACTATATCACAAAACATTGCGATTTGTTGAGCGGATTGGAGATAATGAAATCATTGGGTATAGGACCAAGTCTCCCCCGGTTGGTACTAAACAGATGAGCTTTGAAATCAATAATAGCATAAAGTTGATAGAAGGTACAAAATGCTTCTAACGACGCTTATTTCGCAAAATCCTTCAATCGTAATTCAAAGTGTAGATGTGCAATTTAGGACGTTCAACTTGTTTGTTGCAGATATCAGTTCCAGTTGTAAAGTAGTTTTTAGAATGTAGTTGTACAAATTGAAAGTTTACGAAAATCAAAGAGCCTACGTCGGGCATCGACTAAAACGGTTGTGTCGAGGGTTTGCGTAAACAATTGTATCGGCCATATCGCGTTTTCTATTGTTTCGGTTAGCTATTGTTCGGTGGCGCGAGTGATCGAGTGAACAAAGTAGAACAATAAAGCTGCTTTCCGGTGAGATGTGGCGGTTCACCGGGTGTGGTGGGCTGATGGTGGGGATCATAATTAATTGTCATCCATATTATTCGTTCGCCATACTTGATGGGCCACATATCTTGGAACAAGTAAACTACACAGAAAAAAATCTTGTAGTAAAACGACCATTTTACCCGACTATGCCTATCTTTAAAACTACCATGAAATTTCAGTCAAATTTACTACGTTTATGGTAAAACCTTCAACATTTGTGGTATATTTCACAGACTTCATATTGATATCAACCGTACCATGGTCGATCTAATTGCAGGCATGGTAAAATCAAACGCATTTATAGTCAGCTGAAATTTGTGGGTTTTTGTGCTTAAATGGTAGTTTCTACTGCGGTTATTTTTTTTTTGCGTGTACTATTCCATTTTGTGAGTGGCTCCAACAGCGTTCGTACTGTTGGTGCAAACCGATATAAGTTGGCTCTCATGCTTTCATATAGATTGCCTTGTTTTCCTAATGATAAACCACCATCACACTTTGTGAGTGGCCCCAATAGCATCTTTACTATTGGTATAAATCGGTTCAAATCGGAAATCGGTACTAATATTAAAATATTTCACTAGACAGCTTATCATCTAATCCACCTCTAAGCTTCACATGATAAGAAAGCGTATTATATATGTTACCACTAATGAATATCTCTGTTAGGTTTGCTATTTATTTTTTTAACTCTTTATTTATTCCAAATTTTACATTATTTTACATTCATATATTAACCTAGGTGATCCTGCTAAGTAATTAACATTTCAACCTTATATGCTATCATTTATATCTAATTGTGTTAATATTATTTTTACTTTGTCTATTCAGTATTTTTAACAGGGTTCCTTTTGCCTGCGTGTAAGAATAATTATTGATTTCTTAAAACTAGTTCTTATCTATAGAGAGAATTGATCATTGCAATTGAAGACTGCAATGATTTTTGTCTAAAATTATGAATTATTTTGTTGGACATTTCTTCTAGAGTCTCAACGTTTGAAATTCTATGTAATTCAATAGTACTGAACCAGGGTGGCAGCTTCAAAATCATTTTCAGAACTTTGTTCTGAATCCTTTGAAGTGCTTTTTTCCTAGTAGCACAACAACTAGACCATATTGGCACAGCATAAAGCATGGCCGGACTAAAGATTTGTTTGAATATTAGAAGTTTGTTATTCAAACAAAGTTTGGATTTTCTGTTTATAAGAGGATATAAACATTTTATATATTCATTACATTTGGCTTGAATGCCCTCAATGTGATCTTAAAAAGTTAATTTTTGATCAAGTATCAGTCCAAGATATATTACTTGATTTGACCAAGAAATTGGAACTCCGTTCATAGTGACCATATGACTATTACTTGGTTTCAAAAATGCAGCTCTAGGCTTGTGTGGGAATATTATAAGTTGAGTTTTGGAAGCATTAGGAGAAATCTTCCATTTTTGAAAATAATCTGTAAAAATGTCCAAGCTTTCTTGTAGCCTCCTGGATATAACACGAAGACTTTTTCCTTTAGCGGAAATGTCTGTGTCATCAGCAAAGCAAGATTTTTGACAGCCCTGAGGTAAATCAGGGAGATCTGAAGTGAAAATGTTATAAAGTATTGGCCCAAGAATGCTACCTTGAGGAACACCAGCTCTGACAGGCAATTGATCAGATTTAGAATTCTGATAATTTACTTGCAAAGTTCTATCAGTTAAGTAGTTTTGAACTAATTTCATGATATAAAGCGGAATATTGAACTTTTTCAATTTCGCAATCAAACCTTCATGCCAAACACTGTCGAATGCTTTTTCTATGTCTAGAAGAGCAACTCCAGTGGAGCAGCCTTCAGCTTTGTTTGAACGAATTAAATTTTTAACTCTCAAAAGTTGATGCGTAGTTGAATGCCCATGGCGAAATCCAAACTGTTCATCAGCAAAAATTGAGTTTGTATTGATGTGAAGCATCAGTTAGGTTTGCTATCTTTACATGTATTTAAATGCGTCCCGCACAATAAACGAGCGGTAGTGGATGAAATCAAAGAGCAAGTTGGGTGACAACAACTTGCAGTAACAGTGCAACAACAACCAATAGGAGAAGAAACAGATGAGAACTATTCATACTTGAACTTATCAATTACAATAATGTACTAATCACTAAATCATTAATCCGTTTTCGTTTCAGCAATTAAACGCCTCTTTTTCTCTTGCTTCACTTTCTGCCTCCTAAGTGGCGAACCAGCCCAGGAGGCTGAAAGCCACTCTAATAAAGATATTAAAAAAAATATATATTTCTGCCTCCTACTATCCTCTATGTAATGAATCTAACACTTGTTGGGACTGGTTAGTTAATAACCGGCGCCTGCTTGTGGAAGATCCCGGTGTGCTATATAGTCTAGGGCATACCAACGGGCAGGCTTGGTAGGTTCTCGCCTAGCCCAAATGCAGATGGGCGGACAGTGGACTGAGGAATTACAATTACAATTACAATTGTTTACAATTGTTATTTTCGACCCTTTGACGATTTTGTCTAGAATTGTTATTATCATTTTTATCACTTGATTTATCTACAAATAACATCACTGCTACTCCAATAAAATTATTTTCCCTAAGCATTTTTATTTTTTAAGCGTTATTTTATTATTTGTTTATTTTGTTTATTATATTTTAATAAAACAATGAGATGTTTGTGTTTCTCATAAAATTCGCACAGGCACTAGCGATAACAAATACAGTCTAAAATGCTTCGGACCAGGGAGCCGTTAAAACAATTTTGGGGAAGATATATTTTCCCTATCAAACGAAAAAAAAACAAAAATTACGGAACAATTTTCAACGAGAATGAAAAATTAAATTCGTTCAAGTGAATTTTCATCATGCAATCATGCAATCATTGTATTGCTGTTAACGGGAGCCATGAACAAACAACAGTATAATATTGCAAATTTTCACATCATTCTGCAAGTTCATTTATGATAGAGCTTTCACCATGAGCTGAAATTTTAGTTAATGGACTTTACAGTCCTTTTACAGTCTTTTAAGTATAACTATATTTTACAAAAGTATCAAACATTGTACATGATACGGAGAAAGATGTGATGATATTAATAATGTGTCCAGTCACCATCGCACACTGGGACCAATCTGAAAAAAGACGGAGCGACGAAAAATCTTCGTCGGGTATCATCGGGTACATAAAGTTTTCAGTTCGTCTTTTTGGGTATATCTATCTTTTAAATTTCGATAAACTTTCACACATATACAAATATTTTGTAAAATCTATGAAATTCTACCGGCATCTGTAAAAATGGATTACAGAACGATCTGTTGTCGAGAATCCGGTGAAATATTTCTGAAATCTGTGAATTCATATAAGTGTGCAGTGTGATTAATCTAGTAGGTAATGGATTTTCAAGTTGTGATGAAAGTAATCAGATTTTTTTTTGCTGCTTTGAACGTATTTAAATGACTGAATATCTAATTAGTAGTATTACAAGTGCTTTAACTACACAATTTCGCCAGTAATTAATGTACTTAAAAATAAGTATTTGATGTTTCTCTGCATGGGAATCAAAATTTATTGCGAGCCTGTCAGTATTTAGCTCTTTGTTTCGGACAAATTGTGTTAAAATTAATGTATTTTCATTTCTTTAATAAGTTTTGGCTACGTTAGATTGATTTATTGCTATAATAAAAGCATTCAATCTTGTTGGTTCATAATAAAGCCTTATTGAATACCATCTTCCTCAGCTTCTGTGTCTGAATCTGTATCAGAAGCTTGGTCTTGGGAATTTTGCAAAAGTTTCTTTGCAGCTGGTAATAGTTGCATAGATTTCTTGACAGTTGGTCGTCTTAGACTCCCTATCAACGGGTCGGATGTCATTAGCAATCGTGTGAAAAGATCCTCATTGGTAGCAGTCCTGTTGAGAAATGAAAATATTTCAGTAATTATGAAATATTTGTGATAATGTTCAATTACTGTTAACTTACCTTGAACATTTTCGTGTCCGATTTTCCCTATAGCCTTTGAGATCTTTGTTGCGGCATTCTTGTGGCTCCTCTGAAAGGCTTCCGATTGGTAGTAATGCTGCTTTTATAATATCTGCACCGTGTATCAGTATTCGGTGAACAGACTGCGGCATGTAATACCATCCATACAACTCAACATAGCATTTGGCCGTCTCGTAGCAAAATGCTTTAAAAGAGTCAGTGTTTATTTGCCTGCCACATACCAGTACGCTCACTATGACAGAAAAGTTCTCAATAATTGTCTCTGCCAACCCGGTAATTTTTGCCGTTTCTTTAGGATTTTCGAAAAACCGACGTGCTGTGTTTCCGTCATTACTGGTACCGGAACCATGTTTGGGGACATCTAAAATTAACCCAAGCCTACGCCTGAAATCCTGCTTTATTGACTGATCTAGACTGCATCGCTCCAATGTTGTTAAACTGCTTTGGGGATGCTTGGCAAACACAACATTTTTGCGACGAGATTCCGGTCAAAGCAGAGCAAACTTTTCCATCGATCATACTACAAATCATCGTATGATGGATTCGGAAGTTTGAGATCAAGCTTGGTATTAAGCTTTCGATTTGTGCGTCAAGGAATTCCTTTTCATGCAAAGACAATGCAACAGTTTCCTTCTTGAATTGGATTCTGATCGGACGGCATAACCTTGTAGATGAAGGCATACGATTCATCCACAAAATACGATCTGGATCGTTACGGAGGCGAAGCATCAATGGTACCATAGATGTAATAAAAATTGCACTGTCATCTTCATCTACCCCTTCATACCTTTGCTTGTAGTTTGACTGATCCGATGAACCGTCAAAAACCCATTTCGATAAAAGCTCAAGATCTTCAAGAGCTACATCATTCAAACTTTCTATCTCCAAAGTCAGAGATAGTATTCGCTGAACTGTGTGATCCAGCAAACTCCGTAAGTCATCCTCAGTAGATACCTATGTAAAGAACGAATTACCAGTAGGTTAAAATCCCTCCTTCAAATACAACAATAACAAGATACCTCTGTGATGACGATTCTGTTACGGTCTGGCAGACATTTTTCACGGGCCCCCACAAGATGTTTGTAGCTAGGGTATATTTGTGGTGCATTGCATTGCTTAGACGTCTTTCGAAGCAGTATCCACTGATCTTTACTGTAATCGCCATCAATAAATAACGCAAGTCCTTCATCAGCTGTCAACATACGATGCTTTTGTAAATCAGTTTTGGATTTTAATGCTCGTCTCATTCGTTTGGTACTTACTGGTAGGAGATGCCTGTAATTCTTCTTGCAAAAGTTTTGCCATATCTTCGCACCCCTCACTTCGAGCATTTATTCCTGCTGCAAACGCCAATTCATTCGGGTCTGCGCATTCTGGACGGGATGCGCGTGTCTATCGGGATAGGCGATGGAGGTGGTTGGAGTTGGATGGGGGTTGCTAGTCCTTCTTCTTATTTTATCGTTACCTTTCCATGTAGTATATAGCATGTATCCTCCATACCAAACAATAAATAAATAGAAAAAAAAAACTAGATAGGACATAGAACTGTTCTTTTCCAAGTGTCAGATTAGTTAGTCAGTGAGTTGAAATATTGTTAAATTTGGGATGGGGGTGGTAACTAGATCCAAAGCTAGAGAGTAGGCTACAATTTAATTATATTAATTTTTTTAAATTTTTTTTTTTTAAACAATAATTCCTCTTTTTTTTTTTTAAAATTAACAGAAAAAAAAAAAAAACCGAGAAAAAAAAACCACAAATATCCCCCCCCCCCCCCCCCCCACCCAAACCCAACCCCCCCCTCCCTCTTTTTTCCCCACCCCCCCCTTAAAACAATAAAAAAAACCAAACCCCCCAAAAAACAAAAACACCACAAAAAAATATATCGAAACAAAACTTTTATTTTAAATTCAATCGAAAGGAAAGTTGTTTATCATCTCACTTCGTTAAGCGAAAGAAGAAAGTCCGTTCGATCCAGCGCTCCGTTATTTTGGAAGATTTTTCGAGTGCGATCCTTGGAAATAATTAGTTTTTTTCTCAAAATCTATTCACTTCAGTGAAAGGAGTGAATGTGAGTTTTTTTTTTCTAAGAAGGCAGTGTGGTTTTCCAGTGAAATAAGAAAATCAAGCAGTGCTTGCTGGCGAATTATCATCCCGCTCATTTTCGCTTCATCTCCGCGTGGTGACGCTAACCAGCGATACACCACTACATCGCCAACGGTCATCCGACATCGGCGAGCGAGTGCACCCGAAGGCGATCGGATTCACCCGTACACCTACGCAGCGCACCGCTCCCTGCTGCCCGCATAGAAGTGCGACGTTCAGGCATACGGTGCGTCAGCAGCAGCAGCAGCAACAGATCAGTAATATTAGTTAAGTTTTTTTCCTCTGTCTCTCATCCCACTAGAGTTTAGCGTTAATTTGTGTGTGTTCCTGTTTTGTGTTTGTGTGTGATTTAAATTTTTGGGGGCGTTCAACGCTCCCACAAGTAAGGCAAATCGTGCATGTTGAAGAGGTTTCTTCTACATGGACGGTTTAGCTGAAAAAGTGCCTTTGCCACCTGATGATGGGGAGGCACAAATAAATTTCCGGCCGCGATCTTATCCAATGGACTCGGTCGGTCCATGGGTTGTCTACTTTCAGCCCAAAATTAAACCTCTGAACGTGTACCAAATAACTACTGATTTGACGAAGCGATTCTCAGCCGTGACAGAGATCACGAAAGTTAAATTTAATAAACTCCGTGTTGTCGTCTCTAACATGAAGCAGGCTAATGAGATTGCTTCCTCCCAGCATTTTACACTGGAATATAGAGTTTATATTCCAGCTCGTGATGTGGAGATTGTAGGAGTGGTCACAGAGGCGAGTCTGTGCACTGAAATTTTGGAGAAGCGGGCGGTTGGCCGATTCAATAACCCTCTGCTCCCCCCAGTACAGATACTGGAAGTAACAAAATTAGTGAAAATATCGCACAGCGAGGGTAAGAAAAAAGTTACCCCCACAGACTCGTTTCGGGTGACCTTTTCTGGCTCTGCCCTTCCTCACTACTTAGAACTGGACAAACTTCGGCTACCTGTGCGGTTATTTGTACCCCGGGTAATGATCTGCCAAAACTGCCAGCAGATGGGGCATACGGCCTCTCATTGCGGCAATAAGGCACGCTGCTCAACTTGCGGGGAGAAACATGAGGCTGGTCCCTGTGCAGATAACACACTAAAATGCGTTTTCTGCAAGGGAACTCCTCCCCATGCTCTTTCGTCATGCCCGGCGTACAAACAACGCGGGGAAAAATTGGAACGTTCTCTGAAACAACGTTCAAGGCAATCTTTTGCAGAAATGCTTAAGAAAGCCTCGCCACCCGATATCAATACAAATCCTTTTGCTGCTCTGTCAGATGACGAGTCTGATTCGGACTTGGTTGAGGAGGGGACCTCTTTCAGTTTTCCGGAAGGTGCTTCACGGAAGCGAAGACGCATCCGAGCAGGGAAAGTAGCTGAAAAGAAGCCCCAAATCAACATGCCCAATTCAAAGAGCAGTGGAAATAAGGATAATCCAAATCCTCCTGGTTTTCGAAGTGCCAACTACACACAGGATTTTCCATCTCTCCCGGGGACATCCAGAACCCCCGATGCCCCGATTTTTAGAACAGAAGCCCCCTCTTCATCTGGGCTGTTCTCATTTGACGATATTGTGGAAGGTATTTTCAAGTACCTCGAAATGTCTGACCCTCTTAAAAGCATTGTTATGGCAATGCTTCCCACTGTGAAAACTTTTTTAAAGAAATTAACATTAAAGTGGCCCCTCCTTGCAGCTATCATTTCCTTCGATGGATAATTTGCCAAAAGAGGTCGGGGATTTGATCACTGTTCTGCAGTGGAATTGTCGAAGTCTTATTCCTAAACTGGAATCATTTAAATTTTTAGCTCACAATATCAGTTGTGATGCATTTGCTCTTTGTGAAACATGGCTTTCACCCGAAATCGATCTTCCGATTCACGATTTCAACATTATTCGGCTTGATCGTGAGGATTCACGTGGAGGAGGAGTACTTTTGGGGATCAAAAAGTGCTACTCCTTCTATAGAGTGAATTTTCCTCCAATTCCAGGTATTGAAGTTGTCGCATGTCAGGCTGTTATTAAAAATAAAAGCCTTTGCATTGCTTCCGTTTATATTCCTCCTAGAGCCTCAATAAACCAGAAACAACTTTCAGATATTTGTTCGGTTCTTCCTGCTCCGCGGTTGGTCATGGGAGATTTTAACTCTCACGGTACCGGCTGGGGAGAACTGTACGATGACAACCGGTCTTCTTTGATATATGACCTCTGTGACAACTTCAATATGACCGTTCTCAACAATGGAGAAATTACACGCTTGGCTGGTCCATCCTCACTTGGCAGTAGGTTAGACCTCACACTTTGCTCGAATTCATTATCGTTGGATTGCACGTGGAATGTGATCCAGGATCCCCACGGTAGTGATCATTTGCCTATTAAAATTTCGGTTGCCACCGGGCTCACTCCGCCGGAATCGATCAACGTCACGTATGATCTAACTCGTAATATCGATTGGACAAGGTTCAGGACAGCAATAGATGAAGCCGTTACAACGGTAGAAGGGCTTCCACCGCTGGAGGAATATAACTTCCTCTCCAACCTGATTTTGGAAAGCGCGCTTCAAGCTCAAACTCGACCAGTTCCAGCAACGTCATTACACAGGAAACCTCCTTCTCCATGGTGGGATCAGCAATGCACCGAGGTTTACCGCAAAAAGTCCGACGCGTTCAAAGTTTTTCGTAGACGTGGAACACCTGAGCACTTCGAAAGGTACACGGCTCTCGAACGAGAATTTAAGAGCCTCATCAAGGCCAAGAAACGTGGTTACTGGCGACAATTCGTGGACGGGCTATCGCGTGAAACGTCGATGAATACCCTTTGGAACACGGCGCGAAGATTGCGTAACAGAATTACGAACAACGAGAACGAGGAGTATTCGGACCAATGGATCCTCAAGTTCGCGCGAAAAGTTTGTCCAGATTCTGTTCCAGCACAAATGTTTCCTCGCGAAACCACGAATTCGATAGATGAGATCAGCCAACCTTTTTCAATGGTAGAACTCTCTCTCGCACTCCTTTCGTGTGGCAATACGGCTCCAGGGGCTGATAGAATCAAGTTCAACTTGCTTAAGAACCTTCCAGACGTCGCTAAGAGGCGCATGTTGAACTTGTTTAATCAGTTTCTGGCTCTCAACATTGTACCGGATGATTGGAGACGAGTGAGAGTTATTGCCATTCGAAAACCTGGTAAGCCCGCGTCCGACCACAACTCCTATCGACCCATCGCGATGTTATCTTGTATTCGAAAGTTGTTGGAGAAAATGATCCTCTTCCGCCTGGACAAATGGGTTGAGACGAACAACCTGCTTTCAGATACTCAATATGGTTTCCGTAGGGGTAAAGGAACGAACGACTGCCTCGCGTTGCTTTCCACAGAGATTCAGTTAGCTTTTGCTAAAAAAGAGCAAATGGCTTCTGTTTTCTTGGATATCAAGGGGGCTTTTGATTCAGTATCTGTTGAAGTTCTCTCAGATAAACTCCACGCTTGTGGTTTTTCACCATTAATGAACAATTTGTTGTACAATTTGCTGTCAGAGAAACATATGAGCTTTTCTCATGGAACCTCTACAGCTTCTCGATTTAGCTACATGGGTCTCCCCCAGGGATCATGTTTAAGCCCCCTTTTGTATAATTTTTATGTCAAAGACATTGACGGTTGTCTGAGTGAGAATTGTACGTTAAGACAACTTGCAGATGACGGTGTAGTGTCTGTCACGGGACCCAATGGGGTCGATCTGCAAGGACCCTTACAGGATACCTTGGACAATTTGTCTACTTGGGCTCTCGAGCTAGGTATCGAATTCTCTACGGAGAAAACTGAGTTGGTAGTTTTTTCTAAGAAGCATAACCCTGCACAACCGAAGCTTCAAATTTTGGGTACACCGATAACTCATTCTATGTCATTTAAATATCTTGGGGTCTGGTTCGATTCAAAGTGCACCTGGAGATCCCACATTGAGTACCTGAAGCGAAAGTGCCAACAAAGGATCAACTTTCTCTGCACAATTACCGGGACCTGGTGGGGAGCGCATCCGCAAGATCTTCTAACGTTGTACCGGACAACGATATTGTCGGTTATAGAATACGGTAGTTTTTGTTTTCAGTCAGCGGCTCGGTCGCACATCATCAAACTGGAACGTATTCAGTATCGGTGTCTTCGTATCGCGTTAGGTTGTATGCACTCGACTCATACCATGAGTCTGGAAGTGCTGGCTGGCATGTTGCCACTCTCGGATCGGTTTTCAGAATTATCTCTCCGGCTCCTTACCAGGTGTGAAGTTATGAACCCCCAGGTGATCGAAAATTTTGAGAAGCTCCTTGAGTTGAATCCTCAAACCCGCTTCATGACTTTGTACCATTTATACATAACACAGGATGTCAGCCCTTCGCTGAATATTCCCAATCGTGTTTACTTCTCCAACTTCGGAAATTCGGTTCATTTTGATTTATCCATGAAACAGGAGCTTCGTGGAATCCCAGAGCATCATCGTCCTATGATTGCTCCGGTGATATTTGCTGCAAAGTTTGGCCTAGTTGATTCCACCAAAACGTTTTTCACTGACGGGTCTTTGATAGTGGACTCCGCTGGCTTTGGTGTATACAATGAAAATTATAGCGTCGCTCGTAAACTTCAAGCACCTTGTTCTGTGTTTGTCGCGGAATTGGCAGCAATTCATTTTTCTTTAGAAATTGTTGCCTCACTAACACCGGATGAATACTTCATTTTCACGGATAGTCTCAGTTCTATAGAGGCTATTCGCTCCTTGAGGCCGGTAAAGCACACCTCTTATTTTCTTATGAAAATACGAGGTCTTCTAAGTGCTTTATCTTCACGTTCTTTTATTATCACCTTTGTATGGGTCCCTTCTCATTGTTCGATTCCTGACAATGAAAAAGCGGACTCGCTTGCAAGGGTGGGCGCTATGGAAGGCGATATTTATGACCGACAAATCGCCTTCAACGAATTTTTCTATATTTATCGTCAGTTATCACTCGATAGCTGGCAGTATAAATGGAGTAAAGGAGATCTGGGGCGATGGCTACATTCTATCACTCCTAAGGTGTCTAAGAAATGTTGGTTCAGGGGATTGGATGTGGGTCGAGACTTCATTCGTGTGATGTCTCGCCTCATGTCCAATCATTATTCTTTAAACGCTCATTTGTTCCGTGTTGGGCTGGGAGACAGCAATCTCTGTGAATGCGGACAAGGTTACCAGGACGCAGATCACGTTATTTGGTTTTGTGCTGAGCACCGTGGAGTCAGATCTGAGCTTTATGATTCCCTTCGGGCTCGAGGTAGACAACCCAATGTACCGATTCGAGACATTTTGGCTGCACGCGATCTGGAGTTTATGAAACTCATTTATGTGTTTTTGACTAACATTAGCCTTAGATTGTAGTTTGATTAACTTACTTGTTTAGGTTAAATTTTTGAGGATTGTGTGCATCGGTGTGTGATTGTGGTTGTGTGTGTGAGTGTTGTGTGTGTGTGTGTGTGTGTGTGTGTGTGGGATTTTTTTTTTTAAATTGAAAACGTTCAATTATAAAATTGTAATTTGAAATTCTAGATATAAGAAAACCATTGTTCCTTATGCTTTGTTTAAAATTTCCACCGCAATTTTCCCATCCATAAAATTGTAATTCCTATTAACCTCGAGACGGCCGCGAGTAATCGGTTCCACCCCCTTAACCTTAGTTCTAAGATAACTGATGTATATAAACATGAAAACTTGGCTCTGTAAAGTTGATTCGATTGAGCCTGTACAAATAAATGAATATTTAAAAAAAAAAAAATAAAAAAAAAAAAAAAAAAAAAAAAAAAAAAAAAAAAAAAAAAAAAAAAAACAAAAACCAAACCAAAAAAAAAAAACCTTCGGTTTTTCTGTTTTTTGTTTTTTCTGCTTTTTTTCTCTCCTGGCTATTAGGCTTTTTGACGTTTAATCACCTCACCCTTTCTGCCACATGCAGAGGAATGATAGTTTGTTTTCCTCCAACATATTTTCCTTCTTACTTGCACTCCTTTGATCTAAATGGCGCTTTAATGTGCGTGCGTTCAAGGTCACTAAGCCTAACAGGCATGTTTTTTTTACTTATGCTTGTTCCCTCTCCTCAGCTGAATGAATCAACGTTGAGGATCGGGAAGCTCTCTTTATTAAAGCCCTACAGTTAAAGTATGGACGACTCTCACCACAAAATTTGATTGTTGTCGTTCCAACCGAGCAATAAATTACTCAGTGCGTTTTGGCGGTTCGTTTGAAACAGCTTTGGACAGTAGGCCATACTTTTACTTGGGAGCTTAATCAGTGCGAATGCTGCTGGTTGAATTAAATTACGTTTCTTTTGTTTCTAGGCTTATTTTCTCTAGCATATTGGGATGAAAAGGGTTAATTGATTTCCCAGTATCTCTCGCTCGCACTTATTATACCCAGTTGGTGCAATTTTGTGCGACAAACTCGAAATAAACCCTAGGAGCGTCGCACTTTAAGGTCATACCATGTAATAACATGAAAACTCGAATATAACTACTATAACTCTAACTATGGTGATAGAATCAAGTGCCCAGGATCAAACTGGCTTCATCAGTGTTTGTGTTCGGATACTCCCAAGGAAGCGTAGGAAGGGTTAGAGCTCACCGTATGTGGATCAATTTTTTTTAAGAGCCATTGAGCCGCTCAAATGAGCCGCTTCATTCAAATGAACACATGGCTCTGAGCCGCTCATTCAAATGAACGGTTTTGCCCATCTCTAGAATCCACCTCCATCGCATACACGCTGAAGATCTGCACAGAGAAAAAAAATTAAGTGAATAATTTCTCCAGCGGCTAGGCTACACGGAGGAAAAAAAAGTCATCAGTGAGAAGTTAAGTTCACAGTGAAAATCTTGATATTAAATTTATCATGAGTTCAGCTTGTGACAAGTGCGCTAAACCTGTCAAAGGTGACGACGAGTTCGTTTCTTGTATGGCCTTTTGTGACCGGATGATTCATCTGAAATGCTCAAGTATAAAACTGAACAAAGCCTTCGTGAACGTAATCAATTCAAGCCCGAACTTGTTTTGGGTGTGCGATGAGTGCGTTAAATTGGTAAAATGTGCAAGGTTTAAATCAGCCATCTCGTCTTTCGGTAGTGTGATCAAATCTATTACTGAGATACAGGAGCTCGCGAATGCCGAAATTAAAAACGAAATGGCAAAGCAAGGTGAGCTTATTGCCCAGCTTTCAAAAAAAAAAATCGGGCCATCTACTCCGGCAATTATGGATCCTGGAAATCACTCTCGTCAACCACCTTTAAAACGGCGTCGTGAAGACGGCTTATCAAGCAGTAGACCTCTTATTGGTGGTACTAAAGCGGTTACTGATTCCACAGTGCTTACCGTTCCTGAGCCTGTCGAGATGTTCTGGCTGTACTTATCTCGCATTCACCCTAGTGTGAGGTACCCAAAAAAATCCCAAAACAAGCCGCCCGGGAAAAAAAGGGTATGATGTTGTTCCCCTGAGAAAAGAAGAGTCAACACCAGCCGCAACAACCACACACCACACAAACCCCGAATGGACCCCAAACCACCCCGACGCGCACCAAAACCCGGATTCACGGCCGGGAGGTATTCTGTTCCGTGAATTTGTAGAAAATGGTCCAAAAAAAAAACGGTTACCCCGCATGGATACGCCGCCCCCCGTAATCTCTCCCCTGGGTTCGTCCCAGTTTACCACTCCGATCTCCGGACTGGATCCACCATGCTGAGATCTAATTGTTTGTTGGATCATCGTAAACCAGAACGCACTACCTGTCGCACTATGGGAATTCCTAAGCCACCTGACCCAGTCGCGCTTGGCGTTTGCTGTGATCAAAATGACGTTGTTTCCTGCCTTCAGAGTCGTTCTGGTCCTGCGGTCGGGATTGGTAGTGGGGTTTCCCAACAACCACTTTCAGGCAAGTATACTTCTGTTAGTATCAATTCTTTGCCTGATCTGCTTCCGTGTTCCAGCCCTGCCTCCAACTGTTTCGAACCCTCCAACACCAATTTCAACATTTCTATCGCTTCTGATCGAAGTGATCATACTAATGAAAGTAGCCTTCACCGACCTTGTTCTACACCGGGACGCACACTTGCCTCATGCCTTAAGGAAGTCCCCATCCCTCTCATCGCAGTCGAGCCTCTCCCGCCAGCGATCAACAGCCGTCCCGGCCCTGCGTTTGAGTTGGGTGATGGTTGCTTCCGAACTTCTACTACAGGCAAGTACTCTGTGAATTCGAACAATTCGTTGCCTGATTCGTTCGTCGTTTCCAGTTCATCTTCTAGCCAGCTTCGATCAACGTTTGCAAGCAGGATACCGGGACGCACAAATGCCGCTAGTCTTGAGGAAGCCCCTATTCCGCTCAACGCAGTCGAGCCCTACCTGCCAGCGACCAGAAGCCGTCCCGGCCCTGCGGTTGAGTTGGGAAACGGGGTCTTCCAGATTCCAAGTAACGGCAAGTATGGTCAACAAACGGACACTTCCCGCTCTGATGGTATTTCCTTTCCCAGTGCTACAAACCTCGAACGTCGGAATTCGGACCTTTTAATTTATTACCAGAATGTTGGCGGAATGAACGGCCTTATTGATGATTATCGGTTAGCGTTCATGGATCATTGCTACGACATTATAGTCTTAACCGAGACATGGCTAGATTCTCGGACTGTTTCTAGTTATGTTTTTGGAGATGGTTACGAAGTTTTCCGCTGTGATCGGAACATAAACAACAGTAGGAAATTGACTGGCGGTGGTGTTCTCGTTGCAGTTAGTGTCAGGTTGAAAGCAAGTGCAGTTGAAGACGATTCCTGGATCACCGTAGAACAAGTTTGGGTAGCAATTCAGCTTGGAGGCCGTATGCTATTCCTTTGTGCGGTGTACATTCCTCCAGATCTAACTCGAGATTTAGACCTAATTGATGCGCACTGCCGATCTGTTTCTGCTATTTCGAATACGGTTGCCCTCCATGATGAAATGATTATTTTGGGAGACTTCAACCTAGCGGGCATTGCATGGACTCCAACTCACAGCGGCTTCCTCCGTCCCGACCATGAACGTTCCTCTTTCCACGCAGGGGCTATTCAGCTTCTGGACAGCTACAGTACCGCAACTCTATCCCAAGTTAATAACGTGGTGAATGAGAATAATCGCTCTCTAGATCTCTGCTTCGTGAGTGGCCGAGATATTGCTCCCGTCATCTCTACAGCTCCCGTGCCTCTAGTTAAGGATGTCCCTCACCATCCTTCTCTAATAGTTGCTGTCGAGGACGTTGTAGCTCGAGACTTCGTCGACACTCCTGCTACTGTGTCATATGACTTCCGTAGAGCCGACTATCGCAGTATTGGTGATGTTTTATCTAGTTTGGATTGGCAGAGCATTCTTGATTCGACCGACGTTAACATCGCTGCTCAAACTTTTTCCCACGTCTTGGCTTATGTCATTGACAGACACGTCCCAAAAAAGATTGTTCAGACTGACTCTCGGGTCCCTTGGATGACGAACGCTCTTCGCTCGCTAAAACGGATTAAAAGAGCAGCTCTTAAAAGATTCACGAAACACCGCACCATGTCGCTTAAACGCCACTATAGCAGGCTCAACTACGAATATAAACGGATCAGTCGTGCGCATTTTCAACGTTATCTGAGTGGGGTTCAACGGCGTCTCAAATCTCATCCGAAATCTTTTTGGAGCTATGTTAATCAACAACGTAAGGAAGTGGGCTTACCTTCATCCATGTTCTATAATGGCGAAACTGCTGGCACTCAACAGAAAATTTGCGATCTGTTCTCGGTAAAATTTGCTAGTGTTTATGAAGACGAGAGACTAACCAGTCATTCTGTTCACGCTGCCGCCGACAATGTTCCCTTGGCAAATCAAACACTCAGCCTAGTTGATGTGGATTCAGAATCAATCTCGAACGCGGCATTACACCTTAAAACATCGCTTAAGCCCGGACCCGATGGGGTTCCGTCGGTTTTTCTGAAACAGAACATGGCTTGTCTTCTGTATCCACTTCATCAGATATTCCAGATGTCCCTCTCTAGCGGTACATTTCCTTATTGCTGGAAAATGGCGGACATGTTTCCGGTATATAAAAAAGGAAGCAAGCGGGACGTGAACAACTACCGAGGAATCACATCGTTAAGCGCTGTATCGAAGCTTTTTGAACTGGTCGTTAAGAACTCACTTTTTACACATTGCAAGCAGTTGTTAAGTGACGACCAGCACGGATTTTCACCAGGGCGTTCCACAACTACAAACCTATTGTGCCTTACGTCGTACATCACTGATGGTATGATCGCTCGATGCCAAACGGACGTGATCTACACAGATTTAACGGCAGCTTTCGACAAGTTGAATCATGATATCGCGATCGCTAAACTTGACAGACTAGGAGTTGGTGGTAATCTTTTAAGATGGTTTCGATCATATCTCACAGGGCGTCAATTGACAGTTGCCTTGGGTGACCTTCGTTCAAGGAGTTTCTGCGCCACGTCCGGGATACCGCAGGGTAGCCATCTGGGACCGTTGATATTTCTTTTATACTTCAACGACGTACACTATGTTATCGGAGGGCCCCGCCTGTCGTTTGCTGATGACCTGAAAATCTTTATGCGAATCTGTTCAACCGCCAACTGTCTTTTACTCCAAGCGCAGGTTGATGCCTTTGCTGATTGGTGTACTCTAAATCGGTTGGTGGTCAACCCGGCCAAGTGCTCAGTGATAACCTTCTCACGTCAGAAACAACCAATTCTGTTCAACTACCATCTTCTCGGAACGACCATCGAACGAACGCAGTGCGTTAAAGACCTAGGTGTTCAGCTGGATTCGAAACTGACGTACACGCAACATTTATCGTATGTTGTTGACAAAGCTTCAAGGACACTCGGTTTTATATTCAAGGTTGCGAAGAACTTCAGCGACATTCACTGCCTAAAATCGCTCTATTATTCTCTCGTTCGTTCGACACTGGAGTACTGTTCAGCGGTCTGGAGTCCATGCTATGATAATGGCGCCGAGCGAATCGAATCTATTCAACGCCGTTTTCTTCGGTTCGCACTTCGTAGACTTCCTTGGAGCGACCCTTTTCGTCTTCCTAGCTACGAAAGTCGGTGTCAGTTGGTTGACATGGAGCCTCTGCGGGTCCGTAGAGATGTCTGTAGAGCTTTAACTGTTGCAGATGTGCTACAAGGAAGAATCGACTGCGGAAGGATCCTTCAACAGATTAGCATCAACGTACAACCAAGGCCAATGCGTCACAACTCCATGCTCAGGCTTCCTTTTCGCCGCACCAACTATGGGTTGAATAGCGCTATTCACGGGTTGCAGCGAACCTTCAATAGGGTGGCGTCCATTTTCGATTTCCATCTGACGCGGAACGCACTTCGTCGGAGATTTTCTACCGTTTTTAGATCAATTGACGCACGTAGTTAAGATAGTGTATAGCTTTAATTATTTTATTTTTACTTATTTATGTTTGTGTCTTGACTCCACTTAAGAGGTTATGTACTCGTTTCTTATTGTAATTTTTTCCTATTTAACATCATTAGGACCTAAACTTGGTCTGTTGATGTACTTCAAATAAACAAACAAACAAGGGAAATAAAAAATAAACTTACGAAAAAATAAACTCCATTACGAAAGGAAGAAGACTTATAAAAATGGGAAATTTTACATTAACGGAAATTATGAATAAAACGTATCAGCCCTATCGTCTTGGCTCAATTAAACCATTAAAGTCATACTCACTAGTACAATGCAACGTTAGAACATTTTCCGCCACGATTCTTGCATGGATTTCCATTCATCGTTTCCGAAACTCTTCAGATGTTCTCAGGCATAATCAGAATCTTTTTGGTCAAATTTCCCGTCGGATGGTAGGTTTTTTCTAATGACAACTACGTCATTAGGATCTCGGCTCCGGTAGAAGCACAAATTACACTGCAACCCGGAGGTGGCGTGCTCGGCGTCTATGTGCGCTAGAAACACATCGTTGTTTGCCGCTATGATGTAACCGCATTCGAGCATTCGAGATGTTGAACGGAAGCGGAAACTCATCTTTCTAGCGGTCGTCAACATCGTCACTAACGCCAGAACCAGCCACTCCATTAGCTCCACTAGCAAGCGAAGATCATTCACCACTATTTCCCCCAAATAATGCTGGTGGGGTTGCATTGCTTTCACCTTGTTTACTTTAACCATCATTTCTTTTACTTCCTCCATTGCTAGAATTATTGCCATTTTTCCGTCTGTTCCATATTCCGCATCGTCGGACATGTTGTAGTCTTCTGTCTTATCACTTGCATCCGAATCATACTTAGCCGGAGTTTTTTCTCGTTTCATCAGCACCTTGTTCAATTCAAAACCGTCTTGTACGGATTGAATCTGCAGTGCCGGTACGATTGCATCCGCTTCCGAGCATAACATCGGTTCTTCCGTTGGGGACATCGGTTTAGGTGACTAAACGATTCACTACTCGACGAAATGTTACTACCTTGGAGTTCTTGTTCAAAATTCGAAAATCTGAAATTTGATTTAATCTGAATGAAAATGGCTGATGAATAAAATCGCCATATACACCTGCGGATCCTAGACATACCGATTGCAGACGAATATCTGTTCGTCTCAGAGGGATGGATGGTAGATGGTTGTTAGTTTCCGCAAATTTCGTCGTCATCTGTATATGGCTGATTATTAATAAATTTCGCACGGTTCAAATATTTCAGCTTTCGGATGCAACGGTGACGGTTGATTTTGTTTTGACAAGAAAACAAGGTTGCCGAAGATGAAAGAAAAAACAGGAACAAGTCTGGCAGTCTTGCGAGATTTATTTTGACATAACATCCAAATGCGATAAAGCATCAAAATTGTGTAATATTAAACATTTTTTGCGGAGTCCTTTATGTGCATTGATTTTCGTGTAATATTTTTGTTTTTGGTATGTGATTATTACATTCGGGCAACTAATAATTTTGTTCTGATGTAATTTAAAGAGCGATGTAATATTCCATCAAGTGGATGTTATTGTGCATCTTACTTCCTGGATTACATCAGTTTTTAATACGTTAGCATCAATTACGTTGATGTATATTACTTCTTTTTTTGCTGTGCATATTACATTTAGAAGCCCTCGCACTTGTCTGCACGATAAAGAAATTTCATAAGTACTTATTTGGACAAAAATTTATTGTTTTTACCGACCACAAGCCGTTAGTAGGCATTTTTGGTAAAGAAGGGAAGCATTCAATATTTGTGGCAAGAATACAGCGATATATTTTAGAATTATCCGTGTATGATTTTGATATTCAGTATAGACCTTCAGCAAAAATGGGTAATGCGGATTTTTGTTCGCGATTCCCATTGAATGATTCAGTTCCCATAGAATATGATCAGGAATTCGTAAAAAGTATAGATTTTGGTAACAAAATGCCTGCTGACTTTATGGTCATCGCAAAGGAAACAAAGAATGATAAATTTTTGCAAGATGTCATAGGTTTTATGCGTCAAGGTTGGCCAAATAAGGAGTGTATCGAAAATAAGCTATCCACAAACTTTCTTTCAAATTATGTTGAAAACCGATATTTTATTCATACAAAAAATTGATCCTTTATTGTACGAGGTTAAACTTGAACATAATGAAGACCGGATGAAATTTAAGTTATTCCTTCACGAATTTTCGAACTTTGGATCGAATGCTCTTCATCAAGTTCCGGACAAGTGTTGCATCGCATTTTTTGGACGCTTGAGCCCAAATTTTTTTGAACTCCTGCATGTTCCCAACTGCCTTACTAGTCTTCTTGAAGACCCTCTTCACGATTGCCCAGTAACGTTCGATGGGGCAATTTGGTGGATTGATATTTTTCTCAACGAAATCTATACCCTTTTCCGCAAGCCAATTGAGAGTGGTTTTGGCATCGTGAGCCGACGCTAAATCCGGCCAAAACAGTGGAGGTGTACTATGCTTCTTATATAAAGGCAACAATCTCTTCTGGTGACACTCAGATCGATAGATTTCCGAATTTATAGTTTCGGTAGTGTAAAAAATGGTTGACTTCAAACCACAGGAACATATTGCTTGCCATACCAGTACCTTTCGACCGAATTTCTCCACTTGAATCGACCTGTCCGCATCGCTCACATCGTCCCCAACGACGGCAGTAAAGTATTGTGGACCTGGAAGGGCCCTTGTTGCTGCTCGCTTCTTCTCTTCTGCACTTTGTTTTGAGATTTTCTGCTTCTTGTAGGTCTTCAGGTGGTTTCGCCTCTTGATACGCTGGATCGTTCCGACACTCGTTCCTGCTTTTTTGGCCAAATCACGTATTGATACCACTTTCTGCTCCAGTTTCGGGTTGGAAGAACCGGGTTTTCTGCCTCTTCCTGGTAGCTCATCCAAAGAATAGTGTTCCCCAAACTTATTAATGATGGTTTTAACACTCGCATGATGAATTCCAAACCGCTTCGCCAATTTTCGCATAGTAATACCAACAATCAATGTGCAACTAGCGATTTGAAATTGGTTCACTGTTGTAGAACCCCTAGGTCCGAAGTATACCTTGCAGTCTGCACCTTGCAATAATTCTTGCGCTTATCGGTACCTTCTGGTACTAGTATCTTGGTTGTTGTTTTGATTCACTATGTTATTTTGACACAACATTTGAGAATGTGTTGGTGTGAGCTACGTTGTTAGGGGCGAATCATTGAGCTTGGGACCGAGCTTGGGACCGATGTGCTAGTACTGACTGAGCCAAGAAAAATATCGTATTTGTTCGGGACCTACTGGTCTTAGAGTTAGTCTATGGTAATACCCTTCTCACTTAGCCATGTGTCCAGAACTTTAATTTTCACTTCCTTTTCAATACGCGACATTTCGAAAACGCAGAATTTGAACCGCACAAACAAGTAAACAAAAGAAAGCTGACAGTCAAACGCACAGCATGCAGTGTTCAGAGCATAAAAAACCGTCACAAATACATGCATACAACGCAAATGTATGTGGATAGCTTATATTCGATACACTCCTTAGTATTGACAAACACTATGTCAACGTTATCGCAAATCAGCATGACTTGGAGATTGTTGACGAGTGCCTGTTATTCCAGGACCGAGTAGTTATACCAAAGACAATGCAAGATGATATTTTGAAACTTTTACATGGCAACCATGCTGGTGTCGTTAAAATGAAAAGGTTGGCAAGGCGTGCCGTGTACTGGTTTGGAGTAAACACGCATATTGAAAATTTTGTTGCTGGTTGTGAGATCTGTGCAAGTATGGCAATTGTTCCAAAACAAAACATTACTTCAAAGAGGACACCTACCTTGAGACCATTTAGCAGGATACATATAGATTTTTTTCATGTTGAACATCGTACGTTCTTACTAATGGTGGATAGTTACTCTAAATGGTTAGAGATAGAATGGATGAAGAATGGTACGAACTGTTCACAGGTTTTGACAAAACTTATAGCATTATTTGCTCGTTTTGGATTACCAGATGTCATAGTGTCTGACAATGGTCCACCGTTCAACGCTTATTCCTTTAAGAAATTTCTTCAAAAGCAGGGTATACAAGTACTGAATAGTCCCCCATACAATCCTGCTAGCAATGGCCAGGCATAGAGACTAGTGAGGACAGTAAAAGACGTACTTAAAAAGTTCTTGTTGGAGCCAGGAATGTTGGAATTAACTTTAGAAGACCAGATAAATCTCTTCTTATTTAACTATAGAAACAATAATACAACATTGGAAGGTAGTTTTCCTTCTGAACAAATATTTGCATAAAAGCCAAAAATGTTGATAGATTTGATTAATTCAAAGAAACATTTTAAGAAAATGCTAGTACCCCACACCTCTGATGATGATCCAAAATCCACTGACAGCTACAAAAACCGGCTACCAGATCCATTCGATGTGCTGATGCCAGGGGACATAGTGTGGTACAAGCATAATATTCCACATGTATGGGAAAAATGGATAAAAGCATCATTTCTAAAACGATTCTCCAAAAACTTATTACAGATCATGGTTGGAAACGAAGCAGCGACTACCGCCCATCCAACACAAATCAGGGTCATTAAGGATGGACGAGGGGTATCGGATCAGCGGAGACCATCGGTGCGAGTTGTCGTAACTGGTCGGCCAATACCGACTATCGCTGAATCCGAGATGCCAACCATGGAAGAGGAGAATGATGTCCGGCAAATACCAGATCGAAGTGAAAGCCAACCCGATTTGTTAGTGAAAAAAGAAAGCAGGAAACGAAAACTCCCGTCAGAGGCAGTAGTGCTAACTGGCCTACCAAGGCGCTCGAAGAGAATAAAAAAACCTAGAATATAAAACAATTTTGAGTATTTTTGAATCACTGTTCATTATTTTGTAAGGGTGATGTACTGATGTATATCGTTTAAGTATTTTGAGTAAATTCTATTCACAGTTCATTAATTTCTAATATGTTAATTGAGTAACTACACGTAAACGTGTATTCAGAAGTTCAGATGATCCCTAGGCAAAACACGCAACACTGTCATTGTCAAATCGAAAGTAAAAATGTTTAAATAAATCGAGCCAAGCGGTTCTTTCTGGTTTAGGTTCCCGTACGAAACACGTTTTACTCTCTACTCTACTGAAAGTACCCTTGGGAAAATTAACTTTACGTTTAGTACCATCAGCTTTGTGGAATACAATAGTAGGGAACATTGCTATAGAAAAAAAAGAATCGGATTTTTCTGTCAAAGCAGCGCCAACATTAGATTAGGGCGAATCTGCTTTTGTAAACAATGACTTTCGTAGTCATTTTCTCTCTAACAAAAGGTCACGAATACAAATAAAGCACTGTTTAAGGAAGAGGAGCTTTATCTCTATCCGCTGATGTATTATATTTTAAGGAATTGTATTCAACTTCCGATAAATTAGCAGACAAAGTGTTTGTTCACAAAAGCAGATTCGCCCAAATCAAATGTTCCTTTTCATTGCACTTCGTTCAGCGAAAGAAGAAAGTTCGTTCGATCCAGCGCTCCGTTATTTTGGAAGATTTATTCGATTGCGATCCTTGGAAATGATTAGTTTTTTTTCTCAAAAACTATTCACTTCAGTGAAAGGAGTGAAAGTGAGTTTTTTTTTTCTAAGAAGGCAGTGTGGTTTTCCAGTGAAATAAGAAAATCAAGCAGTGCTTGCTGGCGAATTATCATCCCGCTCATTTTCGCTTCATCCCCGCGTGGTGACGCTAACCAGCGATACACCACTACATCGCCAACGGTCATCCGACATCGTCGAGCGAGTGCACCCGAAGGCGATCGGATACACCCGTACACCCACGCAGCGCACCGCTCCCCGCTGCCCGCATAGAAGTGCGACGTTCAGGCATACGGTGCGTCAGCAGCAGTAGCAGCAGCAGCAGCAGCAGCAACAGATCAGTAGTATTAGTTAAGTTTTTTTCCTCTGTCTCTCATCCCACTAGACTTTAGCGTTAATTTGTGTGTGTTCCTATTTTGTGTTTGTGTGTGATTTAAATTTTTGGGGGCGTTCAACGCTCCCACGAGTAAGGCTGATGGTATACTGAAAGCGTTTGGAAGCGTTCACGCGAGCGAACGCGTTCGCGTCAAAACACTTTTGATGAAAATACATGCGAATCGCGTAAACTTGATATAGCCAACGCGAAGCGAAGCGGTGCGAACCGACAGCCAAACGCGTCGAAGCAGCCCGAGTGGTGTTTCGACGCGTCTAAACGCTATACGCTATTATGAAATAATAGCGACTGAATAGATTGTTCTTATTTTTGCAAGCAGTATGGAGTTGTCGAAAAATGAATAAACTGGTTTGACTTCGATAAGTGAAATCTACCTAGATTTTTGGTAAATGATTAAAACAACAATTTTTCGTCAGTTCAAAATGGCGAACAATGGAAATGAACTTGTGATTTTTAGCGCAGTGACACAAAAATTATTTTTTCAAAGTAAATCAATTATAATTGTCTTTTCGTAATCACTTTTATTCAATTGAAGAACTAAAGATCCATGAAATACGTGAAGAAATTTCAACCCAATAGAATTATTATGGAAGGTAATAATTTATATGCGTAATAAAAAAAAAAGCATTCTTAAAACACAATTGGTTTTACCTACTACTCTGATAAAAAAGCAACAATTAGGATGTGTCCACACATAGATTTTTGCAATGTGCTCAACAAATGACAATGTATAATCGCACATACCTCGAATGTTTTTATATAATCACTATGTGCGATCGCACATACTTTTCAATAATCAATAAATTTAATGTATGATACTACGGAGGTTCTGTTTAAGTGTGAACACATGAATATTAAAATGAATATTAACATGAATATTAAGAATCCAAGGGATGACTCTGTAGCAAGAAACCTTTAGAAAAAGTACAGTGTATATCAGTTGAAGCATTAAAATTATGATCTGATTAATTACCTTAGCCGTTCACAAGGGTAAATTGGTTCACGGTTCAGATTCGTCCTCTTTTTCATAAGCCTGCCTTCGATCAAACTCAACACCATGTCAAACGTATCTATTGACATTCTGGTGTATGATCGGAACTTGTCTGGGTATTTCCTCAGCTCCGGATAGAGCCGATGGAATTTTCCATCCCTTCTTCTGTTCCGATTAATTTTATGCACTGCAAATTCCCTTTTATTAAAAATTAAATCAGTTGTACGCGGGGAGGCAAAATATTCCTCGTCTGACGAATCCATCTCGAACACCTCGAATAACAACAAAACAAGTCACCTGCACCACGCGTGTTCACACTGAACACGCTCGGCCAAACGCGTGATAACGCGCGTTCACTATGCCATAGCTCGCGTTGCGCTTCGCTTTTGATCAATTCGCTTTTCCGCAACGCTTCGCTTCGCGCCGCTACGCGTCTACTATACCATCGGCCTAAGGCAAATCGTGCATGTTGAAGAGGTTTCTTCGACATGGACGGTTTGGCTGAAAAAGTGCCTTTGCCACCTGATGATGGGGAGGCACAAACAAAATTCCGATCGCGATCGTATCCAATGGACTCGGTCGGTCCATGGGTTGTCTACTTTCAGCCCAAAAAGAAACCTTTGAATGTGTACCAAATAACAACTGATTTGACGAAACGATTCTCAGCCGTGACAGAGATCACGAAAGTAAAATTTAATAAACTCCGTGTTGTCGTCTCTAACCTGAAGCAGGCTAATGAGATTGCTTCTTCCCAGCATTTTACACTGGAATATCGAGTTTATATTCCAGCTCGTGATGTGGAGATTGTAGGAGTGGTCACAGAGGCGAGTCTGTGCCCTGAAATTTTGGAGAAGCGGGCGGTTGGCCGATTCAACAACCCTCTGCTTCCCCCAGTTCAGATACTGGAAGTAAGCAAAAATTGTTAAAATATCGCACAGCGAGGGTAAGAAAAAAGTTACCCCCACAGACTCGTTTCGAGTGACCTTTTCTGGCTCTGCCCTTCCTCACTACTTAGAACTGGAAAAACTTCGGCTACCTGTGCGGTTATTTGTACCCCGGGTAATGATCTGCCAAAACTGCCAGCAGATGGGGCATACGGCCTCCCATTGCGGCAATAAAGCACGCTGCTCAACTTGCGGGGAGAAACATGAGGCTGGTCCCTGTGCAGATAACACACTAAAATGCGTTTTCTGCAAGGGAACTCCTCCCCATGCTCTCTCGTCATGCCCGGCGTACAAACAACGCGGGGAAAAATTGGAACGTTCTCTGAAACAACGTTCAAGGCAATCTTTTGCAGAAATGCTTAAGAAAGCCTCGCCACCCGATATCAATACAAATCCTTTTGCTCCTCTGTCAGATGACGAGTCTGATTCGGACTTGGTTGAGGAGGGGACATCTTTCAGTTTTCCGGAAGGTGCTTCACGGAAGCGAAGACGCATCCGAGCAGGGAAAGTAGCTGAACAGAAGCCCCAAATCAACATGCCCAATTCAAAGAGCAGTGGAAATAAGGATAATCCAAATCCTCCTGGTTTTCGTAGTGCCAACTACACACAGGATTTCCCATCTCTCCCGGGGACATCCAAAACCCCTGATGCCCCGATTTTAAGAACAGAAGCCCCCTCTTCATCTGGGCTGTTCTCATTCGATGATATTGTGGAAGGTATTTTCAAGTACCTCGAAATGTCTGACCATCTTAAAAGCATTGTTATGGCAATGCTTCCCACTGTGAAAACTTTTTTGAAGAAATTAACATTAAAGTGGCCCCTCCTTGCAGCTATCATTTCCTTCGATGGATAATTTGCCAAAAGAGGTCGGGGATTTGATCACTGTTCTGCAGTGGAATTGTCGAAGTCTTATTCCTAAATTGGAATCATTTAAATTTTTAGCTCACAATATCGGTTGTGATGCATTTGCTCTTTGTGAAACATGGCTTTCACCCGAAATCGATCTTCCGATTCACGATTTCAACATTATTCGGCTTGATCGTGAGGATTCACGTGGAGGAGGAGTACTTTTGGGGATCAAAAAGTGCTACTCCTTCTATAGAGTGAATTTTCCTCCTATTCCAGGTATTGAAGTTGTCGCATGTCAGGCTGTTATTAAAAATAAAAGCCTTTGCATTGCTTCCGTTTATATTCCTCCTAGAGCCTCAATAAACCAGAAACAACTTTCAGATATTTGTTCGGTTCTTCCTGCTCCGCGGTTGGTCATGGGAGATTTTAACTCTCACGGTACAGGCTGGGGAGAACTGTACGATGACAACCGGTCTTCTTTGATATATGACCTCTGTGACAACTTCAATATGACCGTTCTCAACAATGGAGAAATTACACGCTTGGCTGGTCCATCCTCACTTGGCAGTAGGTTAGACCTCACACTTTGCTCGAATTCATTATCGTTGGACTGCACGTGGAATGTGATCCAGGATCCCCACGGTAGTGATCATTTGCCTATTAAAATTTCGGTTGCCACCGGGCTCACTCCGCCGGAATCCATCAACGTCACGTATGATCTAACTCGTAATATCGATTGGACAAGGTTCAAGACAGCAATAGATGAAGCCGTAACAACGGTAGAAGGGCTTCCACCGCTGGAGGAATATAACTTCCTCTCCAACCTGATTTTGGAAAGCGCGCTTCAAGCTCAAACTCGACCAGTTCCAGGAACGTCATTTCGCAGGAAACCTCCTTCCCCATGGTGGGATCAGCAATGCACCGAGGTTTACCGCAAAAAGTCCGACGCGTTCAAAGTTTTTCGTAGACGTGGAACACCTGAGCACTTCGAAAGGTACACGGCTCTCGAACGAGAATTTAAGAGCCTCATCAAGGCCAAGAAACGCGGTTACTGGCGACAATTCGTGGACGGGCTATCGCGTGAAACGTCGATGAATACCCTTTGGAATACGGCGCGAAGATTGCGTAACAGAACTACGAACAACGAGAACGAGGAGTATTCGGACCAATGGATCCTCAAGTTCGCGCGAAAAGTTTGTCCAGATTCTGTGCCAGCACAAATGTTTCCTCGCGAAACCACGAATTCGATAGATGAGATCAGCCAACCTTTTTCAATGGTAGAACTCTCTCTCGCACTCCTTTCGTGTGGCAATACGGCTCCAGGGGCTGATAGAATCAAGTTCAACTTGCTTAAGAACCTTCCAGACGTCGCTAAGAGGCGCATGTTGCACTTGTTTAATCAGTTTCTGGCTCTCAACATTGTACCGGATGACTGGAGACGGGTGAGAGTTATTGCCATTCAAAAACCTGGTAAACCCGCGTCCGACCACAACTCCTATCGACCCATCGCGATGTTATCCTGCATTCGAAAGTTGTTGGAGAAAATGATCCTCTTCCGTCTGGACAAATGGGTTGAGACGAATAACCTGCTTTCAGATACTCAATATGGTTTCCGTAGGGGTAAGGGAACGAACGACTGCCTCGCGTTGCTTTCCACAGATATTCAGTTAGCTTTTGCTAAAAAAGAGCAAATGGCTTCTGTTTTCTTGGATATCAAGGGGGCTTTTGATTCAGTATCTGTTGAAGTTCTCTCAGATAAACTCCACGCTTGTGGTTTTTCACCATTAATGAACAATTTTTTGTACAATTTGCTGTCAGAGAAACATATGAGCTTTTCTCATGGAAACTCTACAGCTTCTCGATTTAGCTACATGGGTCTCCCCCAGGGATCATGTTTAAGCCCCTTTTGTATAATTTTTATGTCAAAGACATTGACGGTTGTCTGAGTGAGAATTGTACGTTGAGACAACTTGCAGATGACGGTGTAGTGTCTGTCACGGGACCCAATAGGGTCGATCTGCAAGGACCCTTACAGGATACCTTAGACAATTTGTCTACTTGGGCTCTCGAGCTAGGTATCGAATTCTCTACGGAGAAAACTGAGTTGGTAGTTTTTTCTAAGAAGCATAACCCTGCACAACCGAAGCTTCAAATTTTGGGTACACCGATAACTCATTCTATGTCATTTAAATATCTTGGGGTCTGGTTCGATTCAAAGTGCACCTGGAGATCCCACATTGAGTATCTGAAGCGAAAGTGCCAACAAAGGATCAACTTTCTCTGCACAATTACCGGGACCTGGTGGGGAGCGCATCCGCAAGATCTTCTAACGTTGTACCGGACAACGATTTTGTCGATTATAGAATACGGTAGTTTTTGTTTTCAGTCAGCGGCTCGGTCGCACATCATCAAACTGGAACGTATTCAGTATCGGTGTCTTCGTATCGCGTTAGGTTGTATGCACTCGACTCATACCATGAGTCTTGAAGTGCTGGCTGGCATGTTGCCACTCTCGGATCGGTTTTCAGAATTATCTCTCCGGCTCCTCACCAGGTGTGAAGTTATGAACCCCCAGGTGATCGAAAATTTTGAGAAGCTCCTTGAGTTGAATCCTCAAACCCGCTTCATGACTTTGTACCATTTGTACATAACACAGGATGTCAGCCCTTCGCTGAATATTCCCAATCGTGTTTGCTTCTCCGACTTCGGAAATTCGGTTCATTTTGATTTATCCATGAAACAGGAGCTTCGTGGAATCCCAGAGCATCATCGTCCTATGATTGCTCCGGTGATATTTGCTGCAAAGTTTGGCCTAGTTGATTCCACCAAAACGTTTTTCACTGACGGGTCTTTGATAGAGGACTCCGCTGGCTTTGGTGTATACAATGAAAATTATAGCGTCGCTCGTAAACTTCAAGCACCTTGTTCTGTTTTTGTCGTGGAATTGGCAGCAATTCATTTTTCTTTAGAAACTGTTGCCTCTTTTACACCGGATCAATACTTCATTTTCACGGATAGTCTTAGTTCTATAGAGGCTATTCGCTCCTTGAGGCCGGTAAAGCACACCTCTTATTTTCTTATGAAAATACGAGGTCTTCTAAGTGCTTTATCTTCACGTTCTTTTATTATCACCTTTGTGTGGGTCCCTTCTCATTGTTCGATTCCTGACAATGAGAAAGCGGACTCGCTTGCAAGGGTGGGCGCTATGGAAGGCGATATTTATGACCGACAAATCGCCTTCAACGAATTTTTCTATTTTTTTCGTCAGATATCACTCGATAGCTGGCAGTATAAATGGAGTAAAGGAGATTTGGGGCGATGGCTACATTCTATCACTCCTAAGGTGTCTAAGAAATGTTGGTTCAGGGGATTGGATGTGGGTCGAGACTTCATTCGTGTGATGTCTCGCCTCATGTCCAATCATTATTCTTTAAACGCTCATTTGTTCCGTGTTGGGCTGGGAGACAGCAATCTCTGTGAATGTGGACAAGGTTACCAGGACGCAGATCACGTTATTTGGTTTTGTGCTGAGCATCGTGGAGTCAGATCTGAGCTTTATGATTCCCTTCGGGCTCGAGGTAGACAACCCAATGTACCGATTCGAGACATTTTGGCTGCACGCGATCTGGAGTTTATGAAACTCATTTATGTGTTTTTGACTAACATTAGCCTTAGATTGTAGTTTGATTAACTTACTTGTTTAGGTTAAATTTTTGAAGATTGTGTGCATCGGTGTGTGATTGTGGTTGTGTGTGTGAGTGTTGTTGTGTGTGTGAGTGAGTGATTTTTTTTTTTTTTTTTTAAATTGAAAACGTTCAATTAAAAAATTGTAATTTGAAATTCTAGATTTAAGAAAACCATTGTTCCTTATGCTTTGTTTAAAATTTCCACCGCAATTTTCCCATCCATAAAATTGTAATTCCTATTAACCTCGAGACGGCCGCGAGTAATCGGTTCCACCCCCTTAACCTTAGTTCTAAGATAACTGATGTATATAAACATGAAAACTTGGCTCTGTAAAGTTGATTCGATTGAGCCTGTACAAATAAATGAATTCAAAAAAAAAAAAAAAATAATGAATCCCCCCGTCCCCCTTCTACACAGAGTAGGAGTCTAGAACCATTTTTTGCTTCCAGAAAATTCCACATGTAAAATTTGGTTCCATTTGCTTGAGTTCTTGAGTTATGCAGAAACTTCTGTTTCTTTGAATGGGAGGCTCCCCTTCCAGAGAGGGGAGGGCTCTCAAACCACCACACAGTCATTTCTTGCTTCTAAAAACTCTCATATGCTATTTTTGGTTTCCTTTGCTTTATTAGTTCTCGAGTTTTGCAGAAATATGTGTTTTATTTGTATGGGAGCCCCCCCCCCTTTCAGAAAAGGGAGGGGGTCTCTTACTATCTTAAGAACCTTCTCTGGTCCCAAAAACCCCTCCATACAAAATTTCACGCCGATCGGTTCAGTAGTGTCCGAGTCTATAAGGTTCAGACAGACAGACAGAAATTCAGTTAGGGCAAGTGCTCTAATGTGGGTCTATGGATCTAGCATTCGGCCTATGCTTGAAATTCGAAGTAAATGTAAATTCACTATTTTTACCCTTTAAATATTAAATATACAGTATTACTGTCTTACTGACATATCAATATGAAGGCAATTTTTAACGATAGGCTGAATTCTAGAGCCATAGACCAACATTAGAGCACTTTCCCCTAGATAGATTTTAAGTTTTCTAGTGCGAATTGTTATTTTTTCGTTGAAACGGTTTTTTGTAATTTGATGACTATTTTGTGAATTTTTAATGCTAAATGTTCATTAATTAGTGCCAGTATCAAATGTAGTAATTTCTTTGCAGTTTGTTTGTTAAAAAAATAGCGCTTTTTAAAAGTTGGTCGATATGTATTTATGTATGTTTATAAGCAATATTTTATGATTACATAACTTAGAAAATAAGGCTTAAATAAAGGGAAAAAATAGAATACACTTCTGGCCTTGACATTTTCCACAGTATCCAAAAATAAAAAAAATAAAAACACTCCATTTTCATTGGTCACAAGTGGTCACAGCAAATCACAATAAAACTTGTTAGTTTAGACATAGAACTTGAGCTGGAACCAGTTTTTAGCCTGGAACTATGCGAGACAAAAAGTTGCTGGTCAAGAAAATGGAAATTTCATTTATTGAAAACGTAACATCACTGCAGCTCACCAACAATGAGGTGATCGATAATTAGGTTGAAATGTTGAAGAATATTGAAGCCTTCAAACAATTTTTAAAATCGTCTTGCCTCGTTTAGTGCAAGAAACTATGCTTTTATAATACTTATAAATTCAGTGCGCTACGCGTTTTGTTCTCCAAAAGAACGGTTCTGCCATATATCGTGTACACACAAGAAGTCAAATCAGTTTAGGAGAAAAAGAAAATTTCCTTTTTGTAGTCACCCATTTTCATTTTCAAAATAAAACCGGCAACCCTTCCAGAACGCTTTCTTCGCCGGCAGCACCCGGCAAACCTCTTCTCAGCGTGTGTTCATTTTCCGCTTGTTCGATTCGCTCGTTAAAAACAGAGACACCGTAGAGCAGAGGTTCAGCCGTTATGGTTTTGTACTCCCTCGCACGATACAGAAGCGCCGAGTCGCCATATTCACACATGGAGAGAACTGGTGACCACATCATCGGGCAAGGTGTATTCAGTACTGGCCCGACAAAGCTCAGAAAAATTTCTGTTTCTGTTATTAGTTATCACACCGCGGGCCGACGTCGCGACCGCATCATATTTAGCCTCGGCTTGGTCTTACTAACTTGCGAGCTATCAAACCGCACCACCAGCCAGGGCTCTTAGTTGACTGCCGAAGTCAGACCGGAACGGTAGCGCAGCGTGAATTTGGCGACGCGTGGTTTATCGGCCGGCACTGGAAGGTGCGCGTGCGAAAGTCTCATAAAAACAATGACGCCCCAGTCGGTACGCATCGCAATGTCAAGCGTCCCGTGCGACAACGACAACGACGACGTCGAGCCACGGATCAATTCAGCATAAATTTGCTTGATGGATTTTCGGACGGTTCGAGTGAAGGAATGCCAATTGTGTTTCAGTGTGTTGTGGAATTGAAGCAAGGTGAAACCACACTTTTGAAGTAAGTGCATTAGATGAAAGGGAAAATAAGAGTCATTTTACTGTGCTGGCCGAGAGAAGAACAAACGTGACGACAGTGAACGGCCTAGGCTTGCATGTGTATATGATAGGAAGTGATTAATTGACCTGTCAAGAAGAAACAACGAGTGTCTAGAGAGGAAGTGACCCCCTTTTCAGTGGACGGCGAATGTACCGCAGGAAGAGGCGTGCTGAAGGAGGAAGATTTTAATTCAAACTTAGCAGTCAAGATAAAGAGTGGAAGATTCCGCGGAGTAAAAAATGTGATGTTCTATGTTTTGGTATTTTTGCACATTCGTTGGCGAAAGAGTGTAATTCGGCGGTTGAAACCAGAATCAGTGAAAACAGTTGGTTTGTTCTTGGTTCATCAGATTTTTGCAGATCATCTTCAAATAGTTTAGTGGGTTAAAAACATAAAGGTAAGAGAAATGCAGATTTGACTAACAGTCTAACCTATTAACTTTTTTTTTGAAGGGACTGTGGGAAGCTACAGGGGTGTTAAATAAAATTCTAAATTTAGGGGATATAACAAAAAATTTAATGATTTTAAACACTATTAATTTTGAAACCGCATGGAAAATTCTCAAGCATTAGACAAAATGAGGACTTTACTCTCCATACATTTGCAAAGAAACCATTGCCATTTCCGAATACAGACTACTTCTGGAGGCCTCAGAGCAACTGTGAGTATGTCCCCTGTTTCAAACATTCTTAGATCCGTTATGTAAGTTTGGTAGCCTTGGTCAATCGGCACTCCATCACCAGGCGCAACTACCATCGAGTCTATGGAAAACGATCCCAGCTAAGCGTAGACGACAACTTCGACAACGGTGCAGTCGCCGGAGATGGTCAAATCACGAACTTAATTGTTTAGCGCCTTAAATATTAACTTTATCAAAAAAAATTACGAATTTCACGCCAACTCCTCCAGTGTTTGGCAGCACCCTCTCAGAATCCAATTAAACTTCGTGGGTGTGTAGGCTATGTCTTTTCAAGCAACTTTGCATACTTTGTTTTTTTCAAAATTTATCTAGACTACCATATGGAAAAGGGCTTAAGTTTTTTGATCGTTTTGTATGGATGGATGTATTGTATGGATGACTTTCAGTAAATCGTCTGAACTTTTATGAAAAATAAAACGTAGAAAATGTAAAATCGATTCTTACACGCTAAAAAAAAAAAAAATTAAAATTTAAAGTCAATTTGCCAAAAATATCTTTCATGGAATTAGACGAAATTTTTTCTTAATAAAGGCAATATAATTGTCTTAAAGTTCGCCACACAATGAAAGATGGGCACTCTTAAGGAAAAACAATTTTTCCATGTCAACATAACTCAAAAAAGACAAGACTTACAAAAAAGTGAAGTATGGGTGACTTTTAGAAAATTGTCTGAGCTTTAATGAAAAAAAATTAAAAGTTGTAAAATCGATTTTTACAAGCTAAAAAAAAATATTTTAAAATTTAAAGTCAATTTGCAAAAAATTGCTATCCTTAAATTAGACCACATTTTTTTTAAAAAGAGGCAATATAATTGTCTACAAGTTCGCCTTACAGTGCAAAATGGGCACTTATAAGGAAAAAAAGTTTTTCTAACAACAATGTTTTCAAGTCAACATAACTCAAAAAGAACAACACTTACAAAAAAGTGATGTTTGGGTGACTTTCAGAATATTGTCTTAACTTTTATCAAACAGAATGTAAAAATTGTAAAATCGATTCTTACACGCTAAAAAAAAAAATATTTTCAAATTTAAAGTCAATTTGCAAAAAATGGCTATCTAAGAATTGAACGAATTTTTTTTAATAAGGGCAACATTATTGTCTAAAAGTTCACCATAAATCACGAGATGGGCACTTTTGAGAAAAGAAAAAAGTTTTTCAAACAACAAAATTTTCATGTCATATTTTTACCATGTTGGCGCAACTCTTTATACAATTTGGTCCTAAAACTTCACAGAAGCCAATTTAATTTAATTATAATGACAATTTCAATTTTTTAAGGGTCTTTGAATGTTTGAAAAATCAAGGCTATCATTTGGAAAGGGCTTATTTTTTAAAATATGATTTTTTTTTAAACTTTTGTGAAAATACAATTATACCAGGTGGTTGATCCTGTTCATCACCAAAACTTTGAAATATATTACAAGAAGGACAATAAATTGGAAAACAAAAGCTTTATCATAATATCTGAAGTATTGACACATGACTCAATAGCAGTTCAGTTGTTTATATCAAAATTGCTAGATTTCATTAAACAAAATTCAATATATTGCTCAAAAATTATTTGCATGTCAGATGGAGCAGCGGCCCATTATAAGAACAAAAAGAACTTTGCCAGCTTGTGCAATTTCAAGTCCAAGTATGGATTGGAAGCAGACTGGCACTTCGTTGCAACGTCTCATGGGTCTATTTGATGCTATTGTTGGTACTCTCAAGCGAATGGCAAAGAGAGCATGCCTTTTGCTCAAGACTATGGAAACACAATCAAAACTCCTCCTGAACTATATGACTGGGCAGTTGAACAGTCAAATGAAAGTGATTAAAAAGTTGCTTCATTTCAGCTGAACAGTATGCAAAAATGTCAGATGAACTTGAGGAGTTATATAGCCACGTAATGACAATACCTGGTACACAGGTTCATTGCTTTGTACCTCTTTCAGAAAATCAAATTTCAGCTAAAAGGTTTTCGGGTGCAAAGGATAATCTAAAGAAATTTTCTTTGTACATGAAAGATTTGTAAACAAAATATATGAAGCTATGTTAATTACTAATACGTGAAAATGTTCATATAAAAAATAACGTTTGCATTTAAAAAAATAGACTTTTTTCGGATGGTGATAAGAAAAAAGCGATGACAGATAATTGCTCTTGTTAATTTCCCATGGAAGGTAGTTATTCAAGCTTACTTGCAAAAAAATTCTACTTTTCGTGACAAAATTTTTGGAATAGATCTTACGATTCAGGTTGGCCCAGAAATTCTCGATGAGACGCAGCTTAGGGACGTGGGGTGGGTTCGCCGACTTGGGTACCACATCGATATTCAGCCGCTTCATCTCCTCCAACGATCGCTTCGAGTAGTGGGCCGACGCCAGATCTGGCCAGAAAACCGCGTCCTCGCCCTTATGGTATTTCTTGATGAACGACGCAACTTTCGGCAGGTATTTCGTACTATAAATTTCCCCGTTCACGGCCATTCCGGAGCGAAAGAAGAGCGGCTTTGACATCCCCTTCTCACTGATTGTCAGCCACAGCAGCACCTTCTTGGGAAACTTGGTGAGTGAAATGAACTTCACCTCGGAGCTCACTTCCTTCGTGGGGGAAGTAAAATAAGAAGTGCCCTGCCAGTCGTTGCCATCCAGGGTGAGATAGGTCTCATCGTCCATCACCACCACCACGTCGCGATTCGCCGGGAATATCGAGTTGACCATCTTATTCAGCCGCTGCCGCTGCGTCATTGCCTGCAGCTCCGAACTCAGTGGACGCGACTGCCGCTTCCTGACATGTAGGCTTCCCCAAACTGCAGCCTTTTTTTGCCGCCGCCGCAGCGAAATCGCGGCGAAAAAATCGCCGCGATGAGATTACATGGCGGCTTATGAGAGTGCACAAACCGACGTGATTAAAAAACGCATCGCGTCGGTTTGTGCGCTCTCATAAGCCGCCATGTAATCTCATCGTGGCGATTTTTTCGCCGCGATTTCGCTGCGGCAGGGGCAAAAAAAAAAACGCTGCAGTTTGGGGAAGCCTTGTATGTTCATGTTCGAGAGGTATTTTTTCACTGTTTGGCAGGTTGAACTGACCTCCCGGCGAAGCGCACGCAGCGATGTGGCCACTTTTCCCTCGGTCTTCCTCTTCAGCATCCTTTGGAACTTCTTGTCGCTCAGGGTCGTCGGCCGTCCGGAACTGGGCTTTCTTTCGATGCTCTGATTGTTGTCTAATAGTGTCAAGATGTTGTAGATGCCGGAACGGGCGAATCTTGCCGTTCTTTGAACGCGCACACTTCTGAACGGAGTTGGTTCACTGTTTTTGCCATCACGGTTAGAGTTCGACTGATAGAGCTGTCAAATTTTGTTTGCTCATTCATGGGCTACTATGATTATACGATGATGGGTAGTTTCGTCAGTGCGGGTGAAGGTAAACCCATGAAAAATCAGCAATTTTCGTCCATTTTTTTTAAATGCAAACGTTATTAAAAACGGTGATCTAATTTGTCACTATTGGTTTCTTCAGACCCACTTATTGCCGGTTTGCGGGTAAAGTCGCCAAAGAAGGACAAAGAGTTTTTCGAAGATGCACAGTATATGCTAGATATTTCATACAGTGATAACGATACAAATAATGAATAATTGTTCTTTAGGTGTTGACATATTGATTCAATTAATGTAGATAATATTGTATTGTTAAGAAAATAATCTTGGGATGGTCTTGGTCATCCAAACTGTGCTGACGTTCAAAGCTTAAGGTGTACAGTTGTAACAGTAAGATTAAGGCAATACAAAGTTACAATAAATATTACATATTCAAATAATATGTTTAAAGGTCATCAAACATTATAAAGTAAAATTACATGCTCAAGGTCATTTAAACTATCCTTAAGATCAGAACAAAAGATCTAAAGTTGTAACCAAAACTTTCTGGGCTTTGCAATGCTACCATGTGTATTGAAACATATTCATTGAATACCTTGGAAAAACAACAAACATTATGAGTAAGTATTCGGACGTTCTCGATTATCCAAACCATCCTGGAGTTCAAAACTAAAAATCTACAGCTGTAATTGTAGCTTTCTAGATAAAAAAAAAAGTTACAATATGCATTTGACCAAATTAATTGAGTCTTCTGGAAGGTCAACTGATATCATGACATATCTAAGAAAGTTCTAGGTCACCAAAATTGCCGTTGAGTTCAGAAGAAGAACTTTGTCGAACAAAACATTCCTTCAGTACAAATATCCTCGTTCCATTCAATTTCTAATCACACGATCAACGGTCTGGATATTAGCGATACGGCAATGGTTTGTTTGACAAAGATGTAGGTAGTTATAGTCAAGCACAACAATTTAATTGTAAAGGGTGATACGGTCAAAATTTGGTCAAGGGAAAACGCGTGTAAATCGGTGAAATCGTTTATTTAAAAAATCAAATTAAATTTCTTTTTCAAGTTCAATTAGTATAAAATTCAGGAAAAATATTCAGTTAGGCTTCCGCTTTTCCAAATCCGAATTGCCGGGCCTTACGCTTGACTCCTGCCATCAGATTTTGTACAGCCACCTTGTCCACCTTCTTTGCCGCAGAAAGCCAGTTTGCCTTGAACTGCTGCTCGTCCTTAGCAGTTTTTTTGGTCTTCTTTAGGTTCCGCTTGACAATAGCCCAGTATTTCTCAATTGGGCGGAGCTCTGGCGTGGCCTTTTTACCGTAATGGCAAGATGCCAAATCCGGCCAAAACAGTACGGAACAACCGTGTTTCTTCAGGAAAGGCAGCAGACGTTTATTCAAACACTCTTTCACGTAAATTTCTTGGTTGACAGTCCCGGAAGCTATGAAAATGCTGCTTTTCAAGCCACTGGTACAGATGGCTTGCCAAACCAGATATTTCTTTGCGAACTTTGACAGTTTCGTGTGCTTGAAAATATCTGCTACCTTTCCCCTTCCTTTTGCCGTATAAAACTCCTGTCCCGGAAGCTGCTTGTAGTCGGCTTTGACGTAGGTTTCGTCGTCCATTACCACGCAGTCAAACTTCGACAGCATCGTCGTGTACAGCCTCCGGGATCGCGCTTTGGCCGTCGTATTTTGTTTATCATCGCGATTTGGAGTCACTACCTTCTTGTAAGTCGATAGTCCGGCTCGTTTTTTGGCTCGATGCACGGTTGTAGACGATACACCCAGCTTATTTGCGGCATCTCGGAGAGATAGGTTAGGGTTTCGCTTGAAACTACCGGCAACTCTCTTTGTCGTCTCAGCGGCTTCCGGTTTTCGATTTCCCCCCGATCCAGACTTCCTGGCTGTCGACAAACGTTCCCCAAACACTTTAATTACATTTGTAACGGTTGATTTGGCAACTTTTAGCGATTTTGCCAACTTTGCGTGCGAGTAGCTCGGATTTTCGCGATGCGCGAGCAAAATTTTGATACGCTGCTCTTCTTGCTTGGACGGCATTTTGACAACTGAAGAGTGAATTCCAAAATCAAAATAGGAGCAACATTCTACACACACACACCTTCAAAATGAGGGGTGTTCAGGTTTTTTAAATGCAAAATTGAAAGAAATACGTCAAGTTGATATTGACAAATTTTGACCGTATCGCCCTTTATATCATAATTAGATTTTCATCTTATAAATATGCCCCCCCGCCACGAACCAGAGAAAAAAAAAACCACAAAAAAAATAATAAAAAAATTATCACCAACAAAAAAACCCCAACAAAGTTGCATACATAATTTAAATTTTCATACTCCTCCCAACCAAAGAACTTAAGTATTTTATTTCAACAAAATCGAACGACAAAAAAAAACCCCCCAACATTCTACAAAGGAGTTTTTTCGCCCACGGCATACATAGAAAATATCTCAAAACACATAACAAAATATTATATAGAATACAGCCACTGTTACAACAGAAGACCCAAAGTTCTGAACTTTAGGACAGTTTAGATAACATAAAATATCCCAAGATTATATCTTAGTGTCTCTGTTTTCCAGAACATTTATTGAATTCAATTGAATTCATATCGTAACTTTGTATAGCGGATAAAGCCGATGTTAGCACATTAGATCTTAAGTTCTGAACTCCAGGACAGTTTGGATGACATAGAATATCTCAAGATTATCGCATAATGTCTGTTGATCTTCCAGGACATTCATTGAATATAATGGAAATCATATTGTAACTTTGTATGGCGGATAAACCTACTGTTTCATCTGTTGAATATATGTTCTGAACTTCAGGACAGTTTGGACGAACTGAATCCGTCCAAAAAAAAAGGCCATTTGATAGGAAACAAATGATATTCTCCGACTGCCTTTGCCAGTCTGGCTCCTAATAGTACACCCATAAGCTCCAGACGAGGTACGGATACCGTCTTTAATGGTGTCACTTCAGCTTTTGCCGTCACTAATGTGCAATACACTTTGCCATGCATCACAGCCCGGAAGAAAATTACGGTCGCGTAGGCCTTCTCACTCGTATCTGTGAGAACGTGTAGCTCCAACGAACCTACATCGACGGCCCTGACGACGGTCTGATTTGCCCAACTTCATTGAACAGCGTGAAGCCACCTATTTACGCCAACGAGCTCGAACCGCTTCTGTCTCCTCTTCTTCCCACTTTGTTTGACTTCACCAGGTCTCTTGAACAATCAGGCGTCCCTGGATTGTTATATGCAACAAAATGCCTTTAAATGCTCATGACACATCGCAATATGTTCGGTTTCGTTGGAGTAATGTCATCAAGCTGCACCTCATTAGGTAACCAAAGAAGGCCCAGTATTCGCTCCGCATGATTCTCCGTGTCAAAGGTTATCGTTTTCGATTGGTGTTGTTTCGGTTCCCCGACCCGTTCTAAAAGTGCAGTTGAGATCGAATGCCAATTCCGTATCTTCACCTCAAGTGCAACCTTGATTGCTTCTTCTTCCGAGTCGAACCTATCTAAATAGCCGCTTAACGATTGCTTCCGCTGCTTGAGGATATTACAACTCATGTTCCTTCACGTTCATGTTTTTGGTGAATTTTACTTGGCACGGAGAACAAGTAGCACCAAAACTTCCTGCGTCCATTACGAATACCTTGATAGGCTGAGACGGATCTTTACGGTAGACGAATCTCTGACTGTCTACATCTTGTCGATGAGTCCTGTATTGATGAAAAATTTGCTTTAAATCCCCGTTGACTGCAAAATCCACAGAGCACTGCTGGAAGGGGATCTAATACATCTGGCCTCTTGAGTAGCATGGTATTCAAGGACACACCTCCAACTTTTGCCGCAGCATCCCAAACTAGTCTTATTTTTCCCGACTTCTTAGGATGTATCTCAGCGCTTAACCCTTCTTTAGGTGTCGCGCTCAATATGACCCGGAATGGATTTTTAAAATGCTATAGCTTTCCAAAAGAAGCATCTAGACGTTTGAATTCTCTTGATTTTTCCTTAATTGTAGGATATTACGTTTCTGCTGCGGACCTAATTTTTTTTTTGACATTTCTGAAGGGCTATTAAAAAAAAGTTACGAATAAGGTGTTTCGGGTCATATTGACTCGGATTTCAAACTCACATTGTGGAAAATTTGTATGAGCAACTTTGAAAGTTTTTGCAGTCAAAATGCCCATTAGAGTCTTAATTTTCAGTTTCTGGTGAGTACTGCCTTTTTTGACCCGATTGGCCACAAGGAATCTGTGCCGGAAGAGGGCATGTTTTGCCACGATCCGTGAGGCAGCGACAGAAACAAGTATTCATCGGAACATGCTTTTGGGTGGCTCAAACTTCATGATTTTTCATGAATAGTCTATTTCGTGCCTTGAAATGGACCAATGAACATATTGGAAATTCTGAAACAATCCGAATACCTTCGAACCCCGGAAGACCCCGGGACAGATACGAATTTTCACTGAAAAGTCTATTTCGTGCCTTGAAATGGACCAATGACCATATTTGCCATTCTGAGACAATCCAGATGGCCCAGAGAAATCTTTTATGCCTTTCGACTTCTCAAACTTCATGACTTTTTGTAAACAATCTACTTCTAGTAATTAAATGGACGGATGACCATATAAACCATTCCGAGGCAACCCAGATACTCCGAGGGAACCCTTCAGGAGGAGACAAAAACGGTTTTTCGTCGAACCATACCGATCTACTAAGCTATGATTATGCATTGTCAAAGAAAACCAAGTCAATTTCACATCTTGTCTATGACCAACTTGTGCTGTTTTCATTATTCGCTAAATTGGTAACAAAATTAAACAAATTCAGTTAAATACATCCGTTTAGCCGGAAAAGTGAATAAGTATTCACTTCCTCAACTGTCTGGATAACAAGCGGGGTTGACCGCCCCCTCATCGAACCACGCTACGCCAATGCTCATAAATGAATAAACATGATAAACAAAGAAAGCTATGTCAATTATCAGTTATTCTTTAATTTTGGAAACTCACGAATTCCATTACCGTGATGTTTACCGAATTTGCCAGATTTCGGTTATTTCGATAACCAGGTCGGTAATCGAGTTCGTGAGCTTTCAGAATCAGAATCGTGCATTGAGGTACCAACAAACCTACTATAAATACTAGACCTACTGTGATGATCCCTTCAAGTCGAAGAAGTCTGTAAGTCGCAGACGAAATAGGCCTATCTGTCAAAAGATAAGCTTTTTCTAGTGGAATTTAATGGAATTTGCTCGCGTTTACTAGTGATAATTTGAAAAAAAGTGTTTCAATATTTAATTTTTAAAAAGTGTTAATTTTAAAATTCTCCTAGTTTCCCAATCATGATTTTGCAAAACTTTGTCTTTGGAGGACATTTTGAGGGTGTCTGATCATACTGGCCATTTTAGGAGGCCCTGTGGGATTCAAATTCCTCCGGGAAAGTGGCCATATTCAAATCATTACCAAAACCTGGCTTGCGACGTATGAAACTTCCTGATTTAGCAAAACTTTGTCTTGGGATCAATATAGATCAACATCCTTTTCCACCCAAGCTGAATCCGGATTCGCGATGCTCGATGTATTGGATTTCAAGTCACTCAACATTTTGCACGAAAATAATTCACACTATCGAACAAAACAAAAACCAAAACGAAAATCCGGTTAAAACGCGAAAGCTGTTTTGACATTAGCTCTTCTATTTATGCTTGTCTCGGCTAGTGGTATATGCCCCAATTCAACCATTTGAATACGGCCCAAAGATTCGAATACAGCCATCTTTCCGGAAGAAGCCGAATCCCGCAGGGCCTCCCTAAATGGCCAGTATAGTCAGATACCCTCAGAATGCCCTCCGAAGACAAAGTTTTGCAAAATTATGAAGTTCGATATGTCGCAAGCCACGTTTTGGCAATATTTGAATATGGCCACTACTCTGGAGGAACTCAGATCCCACAGGGCCTCTTTTAGCGGCCGGAATGTTCCAAAATCCTCAAAATACCTTCTGATGACCTACTTTTGCTAAGTCATGAAGTTTGATATGCCGCATTCCATGTTTCGGATCTAAACATAATTTGTCCTCCATTCCTGGACAGGTACTTACCCCAGTACTCCCACCTGGGAAACCGAAACTACGGACACTCTCGGAATAACCAGTACAGATCCACAAGATAACTTTGTGATCTATTGCAAAAAATCGCAACAAAATCCGATTGCAAACGATGGAGTATCATTAATTTTAAATTTGATTTTTTCTATCTCAGAGGGGTTGGGGGCGTACGTGTTAAAAGAGTTATTTTTGAACAAGTTTGCAGAACAAAGTTTCTCTGTTACTCTGCAAGCCGAATTTTGACAGCAACATTTAATCACGGGTCATATGCACTCAGGCAGCTAGACTAACGAAATTCATAAAATCCGCCTTATGAAACTGCAAAATCAATCAAAATGCAGATTTCATAAGGCCATTATGGATTGCATACACTACTTATGTTTTTCTTTACACCAACGTATGATTTGTTTACGTCACACATTCGATTTTCATTGCCGCACCTTATGAAATTCATAGCTGTCAGTTACACCAAAAAGCCTTGAGAGGAACGCGCAGAAAATAAAATGGCGCCTATCGTTGTAGACGAGCTGAAACTCATTGCAGATTTTTTAAACGGAGCACCCGGATTCAACCTGGAAGTATTCCGACGTAAGTAATCAAATAAAGTTATTTTAACAAATTATCAACGCAGTTAACTTTTAGGAGCAAAAATTACGACCATCCAATTACTCACATACAACGAAGTTGAATTATCGACAGCAATCGGAACCGTTCAACCGGAGGTTGATACCGGACTGTTATGGTCCTGGATAGTCAGCTGGCGTAGAAGAAATGTAAGTAATAGTATAAATATGCTTGATATTGGATGAAACATACATATTTTGCTCCTACTAGGGTCTAGATAACGTGACACAAGTCAAGAAAAATGCAAATAGCGAAACCATTCCGGTTTTTCATTCAGAGGGCAATTTTCGCGAATCTGAATAAGCTGAGGAGTCAACCATCGAAGAAGCGAAAGATCAATCCTCTACCGACCCGGATATAAATGCGTCTTCTGATTCGAAGCTGGTGAGTAGCATGTTTGCAAGTGAAACAGGGAATGATTATTATTTAAAATTGTTTTTTTTTTAATGCATGAAGAACATCCTTCCATGGCAATATGACCTGAGGTGTGGAATCTCCGAAAATCATCCTGGTTGCAGTAAACTAGCAGATCAGGATACGACGGATGTTACAGAAGCCAACGAAGAAGATTACACCGAGTTAATTAAATGAAACCATATTCGGCCAAAATGTGTTGAAAACAGCTGAAACACACAGTCTATCGGATTCAGGAAGGACGTTGGTTGTTGATACGGTGGCCCGCTACCATCTAAGCCTTAACCGGAAGACTTCATCCGAAGCTGTGGAAGATCTAAGCTACGTGATTGTCGGATTATTTAAAAAGGAAAGAAAGGTAAGAATGAAAACAAAATTACAAGTGAAAATATCACATAAAGCAAACTGCTTAGGGAGCGCCCACTTACCCTTTGAAGCGTAACGTAGTTTTTAGATTTAATTTTAAATGTCTTATGGCCATGATGACTTTTTGTATTTTCTATCAGGAAACGTATTACATGCCAAAAGCATCAAGCCGTAGCAACCCCGCTGGTAAGCTATACAGGCGGATTAATCATATAAAGCAATCCGAGCGTAAGCGGGATCAGAGGGAACAGGAGCATATTTCCCATAACAGCACTCACATAGACAACGAAAATATTTTGCCCGAGGTAGCATCGGCCATAGCCTGGCTGGTAATAAACAATTTTCCATGGACGGCCGTCTTGTCGCAATGGGAGGCCAGTTTCCCAGCTAGACAATCTGCATTACGGCAGTTTTCAAAGGCCAACCACCTTTTCAAAACTTACGCCCATCTGACAGAGCAATTCGGATATCAACTGGTAATATTTTGTTAACATTATATTTGCATCGTAACACAGTTAGGATTTTTATTTCTAGCTGGACATCGATTACAGAAAGTAAGGATTGGGAAATCCGGCGGATCCATCCAAGAAGTGGAATTCTTTGTTTGAACCTGTCGCAAAATATGTCCACAAACATGCAAGAGATCCGTCCGCTAAAGATTTGAACCGCTCTCTCCACAATAACGAGCTTACAACCGGTAAGTTTCATATTTTAATTTTAACGTCTTTCGCATTTGTGAAACAGGGTACTGATCAGCAAATCAGTTCCATTTTTGCTTGAATTTCTATTCAAATGGGACTGACTTGGTGAACACGGCAATTGAGCTGAAACCAAAAACAAAGAAAATAATTAGTCGTGAAAATCTATTTAGTTTCGATTTTGGTTTTGAAATAAATCCACTGTATATATTTAAATAATTGTGTTCTATTGAAAAGCATTTTTTTTTTTGCAGATTGTAGACTGCTATACTTACTGCTGATTTTAAATACGGTACTGATTCCCGTTAAGGCGTCCAAAGGATTCAAGCCGACAGTAGCAACCGGTCAGGCGGATACTTTTTTGTTGGTCCAAAGCAAAGAACACGCTCTTGTTGAACTGGAGAAAACGATAAATATTTATGAGGAACAAAACATTGCTATGACACCAAAGCTAATCGTCTTTGAGAATGACCTGGCCACCGCTAGAGGGGAGTGCATGGTGGTGTATAAAAGTGTCATGTACACTCTTCCAACAATTGTACGCGGACTCGATGTTTTGGTGAAATTACACACAATCCTAGGACTACCCTTCGCCAAGTTTTCGAAGCTGATGTGGATTTTCATTGAACAGTTTGTTTACGGTATACCGTCAAATCACGGCGGATATTTGTGCATCAATAAGCTAACTCAGTTTTTGAATAGCGAGCCATGATGATACCGTTTTGCATAGAAGAGTGCGTCTGCAATTTCAAGACGGCAGACGAACTTATCGAGCACATTCAGTGCGTACATAAGCCACCAGTTGAGGTTTTATATAAGTGTACGTTTCCACGATGCATACAGATTTTTTAGAGATTTTATGGTTTTAAGAGGCATTTAAAAAATCATAAATTTAATTTGACCGAGGCAGTTTCGCTAAGCGATAAAAATGAGCAGTACATTGATTCAAGTATTCTTGAACCACCGATTAAGGTAACGAAAGTTGAAAACACCAGCGACAACATTGATCCAATTTTCGAAAGAAATTTAAATCAGGTACAGCAATCGGTGGTTCACTTTAGGCATGTATCAAAAACCAAACCTTGCAAGGCACGATGTACGAGACATACAAAAAGCAACACAAATCTTTTGTTCCAAGGTCGTTTAGCATATAAAAATTGTTAATATTCCCGTTGAAAATCCAGAAACTAAATATCAGTTTGACGTACACTTGTCCAAACTACAAAATTGTTTTGTTTTTTTTTTATAATCGTTTATTTGTATTGGATTGTATTAGATTGAACCAAGGCAAATTAAAAAAAAAACGATACCGGAGGAAAGAAGAAAATCATGTTTAGCTTTAAATCCTATTGAGTTTCAAATTCGCACGTTTTTTTGAAGCTGAATATGTTTTTAGTAAAACAATTGAATACACGAAAGTACTGGAGAAATCCTCTGAGATTGTCCACTTTATTAATTAAAGGTAAAAGCAAAATACAACCAGGACGACTGCGTAATACCTATATGGTTGTATGCGGATGACTTCGAGGTAAACGATCCACAAAGTTCGCACAGCAAAGTAGATTCGGTTTGCGGTATTTACTACACTTTTCCTACTCTACCCGCTGCGAACAAGTCGAGACTGGTCAATATTTTCGTAGCATGTGTAATCAGAAAAGTAGTCATAGATAGAACTGGCGTAAATAATCTTGTTGAGGCTTTGATTGTTCCTTTCAGGAAAATTTAAACGGAATGAATTAATTCAAAAATAGGAGAGAAGCAAATCAGAGCTCGATTTGTCCTGTGTTTATTTCAAGGTGATAATTTAGGAGTGCATTCCTTGTTATTGCTTTCGGGAGGATTTAATGCAAATTTTTATTGCCGATTCTGCCGAAGGCATAGGCTACAGCTGCAAACTGATTGTAAGGAGCATGTAGATTCTTTGAGAAACAGGCAGAATTATGACGAAGATGTTGCTGTTGGCCGTCATTCGGAGACTGGTATCGCTGGTAATCCTGCTTTCAATCAGTTGAGTTCGTTTCACGTCATTGAAAATCCCAGCGTTGACGCAATTCACGATTTATTTAGCAATGGTGTTTGCAAGTTTGACCTTCTGTCAGCGTTAAATTATTTTATAGACAAAAAGAATTTTTTTACCGTTGCAATTTTGAATAACAGATTAAGATTTATCAGCAGAACTTCTTTGGATAGTGGCTTGAGACGAATTCTGGAATTTGACGAGACTTGTGACAAAAAAAAAAATGACATCTGTAAGAATCACTGCTTCGGAAATCAGAGCTTTTTGCAGGAACTTTACTTTTATAATAGGACCTTTTATACCACCCGATGATTATGTATGGAACTTTTGTAAAGTGTTGATCAAAATGGTTGACTTGATCCTGTCAAGATCATTTAACGGAACTACTTTGACTGAAATGGAAGCTTTGATCCAATCACATAATCAATTGTATCAAGACCTTTTTAAGGACACTCTAAAACCCAAGCAGCATTTTCTCATTCACTACCCAAAAGTTATTAGGGAGTGTGGCCCTGTAAATCTTATTATGTGTTTTAGAAATGCGGCGAGGCATCAAAGCTTTAAGGAATATGCACATGTTATATCATCGCGTACCAACATAGCTTACACATTATGTATAAAGGCATGTGTGCAATTGAGCTATAATGTGTACCATAAGACTTTTTTTTTGAATCTAACGTCGAAGGAGATTTTCATGAGCAAACATTTAGATCGAGGCCATATTATACAAATATTGACTGTTTGTTTAAAGAAGACGACAAAATGCAGTTCACACATATGATTAAAATCAAGGGAACTAAATTTGAAACAAGGCAATTTTGACAAGAACTGAGAATTCAATAATTATTCTTTTGGAGATAGAAGAATATGCAATGCATCAAAATCAATTGTATGTTATTTGTAGAAACTGGAAGATTGGAAATTATGTAGATCATTTATTGGAATATGAGGCAGAATAAAGGATTGGATCCTTAAGCGTGATTGATTTAACCCAAATTGATGGATCACCATTCAGTATACATGAAGTTAACAATAGATATTTTTTTAGAACTAATAAAGATTACTGATTTGTATTTGCTTAAGTAAGGTGTCAAATCAAATGTAATTAAAATGTATTTTAAATGTAAAGCAGAAAAGAATCTAATAATGTTATTATAAATACTATTTTAAAGTCTATACTACGCAAAATGATTAGATATCATCTCCATAATTCCCCGCAAGTGATTCAATAAACTTATTTAAACTTAATAATATGTTTATAATAATAGAAATAAAGGCGATTAAAGGGCGAATACGAAATTATTGCGACACCGAAAATGTCATGCCAATTTTCTTATAATGTTTAGAATCAAACCAAAATTTTAGGGTAGTTTTATACATATATTTACTTCAAAAATCAAAAGAAAAGTTAATCGATGGAGCCTTGAGTGTAAAATTGAACGCATTTTCGCTTGATGCCCTCCATCAAAGTCTTTACAGTGTCATGCGGTACCAGTTTCTCAGTTTTTTTTCCATTTTCTTAACATGTCCTTCTTGTCTTTGACTGTCTTCTTGCTCTTCCGAAGTTCCCGCTTCATTATTGCCCAGTACTGCTCCACCGGGCGCAGCTCCGGACAGTTTGGCGGATTCATGTCCTTTGGAACAAAATGGACAGAATTGGCCTCATACCACTCCAGGACACTTTTAGAATAGTGGCATGATGCCAAATCTGGCCAAAATAGTGGAGCTTCGTCGTGCTGCTCCAAGAACGGCAAAAGGCGCTTCTCGAGGCACTCAGATTTGTAGATTTCGCCATTTACTGTGCCCTTTGTCACGAAAGGCTCACTCCTCAGTCCGCAAGAGCAGATGGCCTGCCAAATGAGATATTTGGAGGCGAACTTCGACATTTTCTTCTTCTTAAATTTGTTGCTCTTGCCGGTAAAAAACTCCAACCCCGGAATTTGCTTAAAATCGTCTTTATATACGTTTCGTTGTCCATCACACAGCAGCCATATTTTGTCAGCATCTTCTCGTAGAGCTTCGCCGTCGATTGTTGCCGCTCATCGCGGTTTGGGAAGTTCTGTACCTTGTATGTATGTAGTCCAGCTCTCTTCTTTGCATTCTGGACGTAGCTCTGCGACATGCCGATCGTTTTAGCCAAATCACGGCTTGTGACGTTGGGATTTGCTTTAGTCATCCGCTTCACCTTTCCCTCCGTCTTTTTGTTCTCCGGTCCCGGTTTTCTTCCAGCTCCTTTGCCGTGGTCCAACGTCAACCGCTCCTGGAACCGCTTCGACACTCTGGAGACGGTTGAATGGTGAATGTTCAACATTTTTCCCAACTGCCGGTGCGACAGGTCAGGAAATTCCAGGTGTTTGGAAAGAATTTGTTCTCTCGACTCGCGTTGGTTCACCTCCATTTTCGTTGAATCGAAAAACACGACTTCAAGTTTGACAGCATGTAAACAATACACATCAATGAGAAAGTGTGCAAAATTTGGTTGATTTTTACCCAATGGTAAACAAGTTATGCCCTGTTGAATGTGTCGCAATAATTTCGTGCTCGCCCTTTACTATCATATTATTAATAAATATGAATAAAAAAATATAAATTTAAAATAAACGTTTTTTTTTTTTTTCCCCGTTGAGTCGGGTTTTTTTTGAACAAGGCGATATTTTGTATTCTCCATTTCGACCGATTCGACTTTTCTTATACAAAACACCAACACGAGCGTAATACAGGATACGGAATTTCGTTTTGTTCGCAATAAATCCGAGTCAAAGGAATACAGTATACGGGTAAATGTTGAATATCAATATCCATTATTAAAAAAACCATATGGAAATAGTGCTAAATTTCATATTTGGAAACCATACTGGTTTGGCTTGTTCTATTTCAGGTGTTTCATAAGGCAATCTAATGAAAGTCATACTGATGTCTTGAGGCCACAAAACATAAGGCATTTTAATGAATTTCGCTAGTCCAGTTTCCTCAGTGTATGACCCATCCGTATTGAAACGTTTAAAGATGCTAGCTTCCAAAAAAAAATCTGCTCTCAAAACAAAACAAACACTGATCACTAGCAGCATGGACCTGGCGGGCTTTCATTTTCCTGTAGCTAACATCTCTTACAACCAAACGTCAAAAGATTCATTGTTTGTAAACAATACTGGCGTTCGTACCCGTAGTAACAAATGTCAGACGGGCCTTTGTCAAATAAGGCCCGCGATATGTTGAATACTGTCAAACGCTAGTAAATAAGAAAGAGTTGCCAGATCTCTGACTAGAAGTGATGTGAAAATGAGCAGGGCCAGATTTTAAGTCAATCGAGCTTCGAGCCTCAATGTGGTTGAGAAGTATTGGCATTATTAGCGAAAATTTCGATTTCAATCAAGTTTTTACTTCTGTTATGTGGTGGTTCGAGAATGATCTAGCTTCAAAAAATATCGATCATTGAGAATGAAAGAGACATCCCTACCTTTTTCTGAGTAGTAAATGGGCTTGCTTTAGGAATTAAACAAAACTTCATGCTATTGACAGTGGTAAGTGAAATCAAACAAACGAACAAGTGATACACATCACGATGCACTCGAGTGGAAAGAAATCAGTGCATTATCTCAGCTGATGCGTTTGTGTGGACTTTGTCAATTCGAATCTAATCTATTTAATACATGACTACATGAAAATTTATCAGCTAGTGCTAGGCCGAGCATTCAGTTAATCCTAAACCACGGATTCGATAGAATTAAAATTTCATGGTTACTAAGGTCAGTATCAGATTTTATCATACTCATGTAGTACAACCCTTCGGAACAGTCGTCAAACTGCCTAGAACATTGTAGTATGCAATCTTGTTTGTCAACATCCCGTTCGCAGTATCAATTGATAAAGTACACACCATCAGCTTGTTTGGGCGTCGCTATCTTTGCTCCGGTTTGTCGTCCGGAGAATATCGCGTTCATCTTGCTTTGAGTGGATTGCCCCCGAGAAGCGGATCTCTTGGTCATTTGAAGGTTCCATTACGTGCAGTCTGACCCTTCGTTGTCATTCATTAGACATAGCTGACTGTCTTTTTTTTTTTTTTTTAATCGATCGCATCACTGTCACGTCGATCACGTGCATGCATTGAACGAGCAGGAAATTGAGGCATCGTAAAAATACACGCCTATCTGTTTATTGATACGGGCTATTATCGATACGTAGAAGATTGGCGCAGAATAAAGAAATCGCAAAGTTTCTTGACTTGGAATGTGTTTGGGAAAATGATTACCAGTACGGTTGATGCACACGGAGGCAGCGAGTGTTCTTAAGCCAACTATAGGTATATCAATCACCGAAAGACTCAGAAGGGTCAGATATTTTTCGAGTTGTTGCACACAACTTGCCAAAAATCAATCTTATCTCAAAGAATTATATGGGTAGCAGTCGATTTCGATAAGTCTTCAATCAGACCGAAATACACCTGGTGCTATCTTTGGCCAGCATAAAAAAAAAACCGAAAACAAACCCATCCATGTCAGGCGCTCCACGCCGAATGACGAATCGATGTGACGCGAGCTGTTCCGGTTTCAATGAAAGGTCCATCAATCAGCATTTGTCCAATTTGAGCTGTAGTATTGGACTTTGTCTAAACTTCACACGATTCATTACCTCAACATCATATTCGAGCTAACGCAAAATCAGAGAAAGCCACGTCTAATCGTTTGGTCATTTCGCGTGGAACTGCTCATCTATGAGTCACACGAGCCTCTGTTTGACCACCTATTACCGTTGGATTGATGATAATGGTGCGGAACATGTGTACTTCTCTGTGCATTCGTAGCACCGTATGTGCATTTGCCGCCCTCAACATGCATAAGTGCATCCGGACGGTTCAGGGCACATTGCATTGATAGTAATAAGCAAACAATACAAGAAACAAACAACCGTCGGTCTATTTGTATGCGCGGGTGGGTGACTAAACCAAGGGAAAACATCATAAAGCAAATGACAAACGGTTCACCACACGAGAGCAGCCCGGAAGTAGGAAGTTGGAAAGCCGAAAGAAATCCCGAGGAAGTTTTATGTCATTTGCGATAACTTTAATTTATTTGTTCGTTTGAAAATTAAGTAAAAGTATCCTCCACGAAGAACGGTGGATTGATGGAGCGAGGAGGAGAACGAAACAAAAGAGTGCAACATTACGCCGATTGAATAAAAATGCGCGTTGCTTCTTGTCTATTCTCTCTGCGATGGGTTGTGGGGCTAAAAATAGGTGGCGGTTCCGCCCCGGCTCGAGCGATTGATAGCCGACAGTCGCCCTCGTTCGGTGGGGGGAGGCGGGGTTAAAGGAAAGGAATGAAATTGGAGTATGAATGTATGTGCGTGTTGTGGATTTTACTGCCTTGTTTGTTATGCTTTATTTGATTTTTTTTTCGGTATCCACCGGTTGGGGTGAATTAGAAATCAGTGTTCTTTGTTTGCCTCGGCAAGGTCAAACTTTTATGCTGAGGAAGGTCGTGAGACTTCGTGGTAATTATGGGAACTTGACTAATAAAGGTTGAACACGGCAAAATCAGGACACAACAATCTAATGAGGGTTTAAAAATAAGTTTTACTTTTCACAGCTCATTATAACATGCATAAATAAGCAGGTATTATGCCTGTGGTAAGACTATTGTTTCAGCCTTCCTTCTTACCATCGATCATGACGCCCAAGTACCTCACCCAAGTAACAATTTCAGTTCTATTCCAGCCGTATAGCACTCCTCCCGGCTTTGTTGATGACACTACATTCAAAACTGTTTTATCCACCAACACCTCCTCTATGCATCTTTAAAGCCGAAATATGTACAAAGTGGCCCACTCTATAGACGGTTGTGAAAACAAATTAATAAAACCTTTCTAAGACCATAAAGATTTTGAAAATGTTCTAGTGAAAGCTGTTATGACCACTTGAGAACCATCATAAAACCTATTGGCCGCCATCAAAACCAGCATAGGGCTGAATGGCCACAGCTGTCAAACTTCACGGCGATATCGTGGTTGATTTTTTGTTGTTTTGCTTTGTTGCATTTCTGACTCATTCAACAGTAAATAATGGCTAAGAAAAAAGTTCTACTGTTGCGGGAAATTATGATTGATAGCAAAATATACAAAAGAAATTGAGTTTTTTTTATAGCTTATCATGCTCCAAATCATATGCGCATTAAATGTTATGGTGAATATTGGCACGATAAGAGCTGAAAATTAATGCGCCTGGGAAATTATGCGAGTTTACAACAACAAAAACAAAATTGAAAGAAATATATTCGGTAAATTAATCATAAAACTCCTGAAAATTGATAGAATTCAATAAGGTTATCTAAACGAATACCGAAGTTTGTCTCAGATCTACAGTTCAATTGTATTACATTTAAAATTTGGTGTATTTATTTTTTCACATTTCAATTATTTCATATATTTCAATATGGCGATTGCAAGAAATCACAGTTTTGCCAAAAAAGCCAATTTATCTTAGCAATGGCTACTATAGAACTATCTGGTCGCTTGGTAGCTTTCCTCAATGCCAGTTAGCCGTTTAATGCATTAGATAATATGAATGAGTCCTAAAACGGCATTTCAAAACAGCATTTTATGAGTTTATAAAGTCAAAATAAAACCTTTGATAGGAGTAAAAGGAATTTTAGAAGTCAAGGGTTTAAGATCGTTGTAAAGAAGCCGTGTAGGTTCTTATAAACCTGACTAAAATTTGAAACCTATTGGCGTCTCTTGCTGCCATAATAAAGCCGAATTGATTTCTAGTGGCTTTCATAAAACTTTAATAAAACTTAATAAAGCTGGATGGTTTTGGCAATGTTACTTGGGCAGGGACCGCTTTGAGGTGATTGTGCAGTTACCCGCACTAATCGTCGGCGCACAGTGGGGCAGATCATTCAACTTTACGGACAAAACCTCCTAACTCCTAAATTTCAAGTCATAGTGATTGAGAGGAGCGCAATGAGACATCTCTCACCTCACACAAATGTATGCATGAGAAACCCGAATAAACCTCAGTATGAATTGACTATCGCTACTTACTAGACGTGTTTCCTACGGTGCACAGTGGGACGAAATAAAAAAAAGTGGGACATTGGTATTTGCGGTGAAACTATGAGATGTGGACCATTGATTTTTTCTACAATTTTTCTACATTTTTTAAGTACTTTATATTTGTGCTAACAAATTTGATTTAAGGGGTGTATACACCTAGATAAAAAAAATAACTTTTTTATTTTTGGTTTAAATCGATAATAATGTACAATAACATTGTAGATCTAATCATTTCATGAAACTTTGTAGAAGACAAAAACTTTTTATCTCTTAACTGGACGAAGTTGTAGGGTGAAAAAGGAATGCAAAATGTAATATCCCCTTAAAAATCGTTTTTTTACCATAACTTTTTTGTTTGAATTTTCTCATTGTTTTAATGTTCTACAATGTTTTAGATATTTTAAAAACACACTTCAGCTTATCATTATCTCCTTATTTGAAGAATTTACGTCAGTTTTAATGAATTTTTTAAGCTATCTTCGAGGATGTGTAGATTACAGGTTAGCAGGTATTAGCAGCTAAACTTTACGTTAATTTATTCAGTAACTAATACCCTTTAAACTGATGTACAAATTATAGGGGGGTCCAAGAGGGCAGTTAACAAATTTTCAAAATGGAAACTAAGCTTTTTATTATATTATAGTGCGTTTAAGTGATTTTTTCATCTCTTTTAATAAACATTTGGACTTGCCATTAATTTTTTCAAAAAAAAGGCCAATTTCCCACTTTTTTTTATTTCGTCCCACTGTGCCGTGTTCCGAAAGACCTACTTGCCTTATAAACCCTCGATCGTAACAGTTCTGGCGACGAGCCATAAATCGGCGCGGAATTGCGTGCAGCACTGAGTGAAAATCAGATTAATCGGAGTTAATTAGTGTTATTCACGTGCACGGTTCAAAATTGATCTAAGCGGTCAAGGGTTGAAGAAGCGATAGAGGCAAGTGGCAAGTGTGATAAGATGGCTACAGCCGTTGTATCAGAAGACAACAAGCTCATCACAGTGGACAAAAGAATCAAAGGAAGGTTTCCTTTGTATGTACCTGGGCTTAATGTGAACTCATATCTCCAAACTGTGGATATTTATTTTGCGCTTAACAAGACCCCTGACGACGAAAAAGCGTTGTAATTTATTACGAGTGTGGGGCAAGAAACGGCTAATAGAATTATCGGTAGCTTCAAACCAGATAAAATTGTTAATAAAACATACAATCAAATAGTGGATAAATTCAAAGTGTTGCATGAAGAAAATAAAAACGTGTTTGCCGAACGGCATCGTCTAATAACCCGTCGATAAGAAGAAGGTGAATCGTTGGACGATTTTGCGATCGACTTGCAGAATATCGTTGAACATTGTAGTGTGAGTGTAGAAACAGAAGCAACGTTGGTACAATCAGTTTTCGTGGCCGGTATTCGAAATGACAAGACAAGAGAATCGATGATACGCGATACCGATTACAAATCCAACCTCAGTCAGCTTTTAGAGAAGGCTAAAACAATTTAAATGTCTAAGCTAGAAGCAAATAAATTCAATTATGTAGGAAATACCGGTAGAGCGGCTGCTAGCAGGAAGCCGCTCAAACCCGGAAAACTGTCGGAAAATTCGTTTGGTGATCAAGTGCACAGAGACATTTCAAGTCATCGTGGCAATCGTAAGGTCTATAGTGATATTGTGTGCTACAATTGCTACAACAAAGGGCACTTTTCGTACAATTGCACACTGCCAAAGGCGAAAAAACCACGATACGGAATGCAACCTCCTAAGGGTAACGTGAACCGAAAAAGAGCGTACGAAGAACGGATAAATCAGCTTTCTGCAGCCATGGAAGATCTTAAGATGAGTATAGAAGAAGACGACGACGAATCATCCGATGACGAATCGGAGGTAGGACAGGACGTTGAAAATGATGCTTGCGCAACAATTTGCTCTTCAAATACATATATAGATAAATTTAATAAATGCGCTTTATTACCTGACCACAGAAACTTCTTTGTGATATCAGGAGAAACAGTTAAAGTATTAGGCAAAATAAAAGTAGATGTAAAGTTAAAAGAGAGAGTCGTGACTCTTTTTCTATTGGTCATTAAATCTCTTAAAAATTGTGTGCCTCTTTTAGGCCGTGATTGGCTCAATATCATATGGCCACACTGGAGAGATACATTCAATCTCAACTCTCTTGGTGAGATGAAGAGAGAACATTGGGTTAAAAACACAATTTAAATGTTAAAACAAGAATTCCCAGTCCCTTTCAACGATGACTTGACAGAGCCTATAAAAGATGTAGTAGTTGATATCAGAATAGATGCCAAACCTTTTCTTCATAAACCATATACAGTATCATTTAAACACCGAGAAATAGTAGCTAAACATTTAGAAGACCTTGAGAGCAAGGGTATTCTTGAAGGTAGAATATGCAGAATGGGCATCACCAATTGTAGTGGTAGTGAAACCAAATAAAAAGGATATCCGAATATGTATGGATGGCTCAAAAACTGTTAATCGACACATTATCACGCATCATTACCCTCTCCCAATAATCGAAGAGCTAATAACTAATAAGAGCGGAGCAAAAATTTTTGCTTTAATTGATCTTAAAGGAGCATATCGACAGTTGGTTGTATGGGAAATGACCAAAAAGCTTTTAGTGGTAAATACACATAAAGGTTTGTTTGCTTATAAAAGATTACCATTCGGAGTAAAACCAGCGGCCACTATCTTTCAGTCTGTAATGGACAGAATATTACAAGGCATTCCAAATGTTCAGACGTATATTGATGACATTCCCATTTGGGCAGAGTCCGATGATGAACTGTTGGATAGGATCAAAATTGTGTTGAGTAGATTGGCAAAATATAACGTTAAAATCAATGCCGAGAAGTGTGAGTGGTTTGTGTCCCATGTGAAATATTTGGGTCACATTCTCTCGGAGGCAGGAGTATCGCCAAATCCGGAGAAGGTGAGAGCGATAACGGCCGTGCCAGTGCCACAATCCAAAACACAGCTCAAAGCATTTCTCGGTATGATAACATTTTACACAAAATTCGTCCCAAAACTTTGTTTAGTTCTGTCGCCTCTTTACAATCTGTTAACAAAAGAAAGTAAATGGGTTTGGGATAACAGCTGTAACGAAGCTTTCGAGAACAGTAAAAAAGCAATTTGCAGTGCAAGGGTCCTCACACATTTTGATCCATCTAAGTCCATCACAGTGACCTGCGACGCAAGTGACGATGGTATTTCAGGCGTTCTGAGTCATACGGTAAATGATAGAGAAATGCCAGTATTTTTCGTCTCACGCCGCCTCACAAAAGCAGAACAAAAATATCCGATATTGCACAGGGAAGCTTTGGCTATTGTTTTCGCAATGGAAAATTTTTATAAGTACGTGATGGGTCAAAAAGTGTCCATCGTTACCGATCATAAACCTTTATTAGGTATTTTTAACAGCAAAAAAGGTGGGCCTGCAGTAATTACCACTAGATTGCAAAGATATTTTTTAAGATTGTCTATTTTTGATTTCACTATCACTCATACCGCTGGAAAAGAAAATTACGTTGCTGACTGTTTATCAAGATTACCCTTGATCCAAGATTTAAGTAAAGCAGATTTTATAGAAAGCGAACAAAGTTCTTTTAAAGATTTGAATTACTTAGTTGAGGATCGAACCGTAAATCTGAACGCGAAAGTTATAAGTGTTGAATCTGCAAACGACCCCCTCATATCTACAGTAATAAATTATGTCCAAAAAGGTTGGCCAAGTCATGTTAAAGAAAAAAATCTTAAAAATTATTATTCTAAAAAGAATGAACTTAATTCTGAGGCAGGATGGTTGATTTTTGGGGATAGAATAGTCATACCCAATACTTTAAAATTACCTACACTCCAATTATTACATTCGAACCATAGAGGAATTGAAAAAAAATGAAGCAAATCGCCAGATGATTTTTCTATTGGGACGGATTTGGAACAGATATCGAAAAATACGTCAGTTCGTGTAAAAAATGTCAAATTCTAGGAATAGATAGAACTCCTAGAGTCTATGGAAATTGGCCAGCAGCAACCAAACCATTCGAAAGAATTCATATAGACTTCTTTCATAAATTCAATCGCACCTTTTTAATATTGGTTGATGCTTACTCAAGATGGATTGAAGTACGTAAAATGAGTAAAACTAATGCAGAAATCGTTGCGCAAGAACTCGATAATGTTTTCGCTGTGTTTGGGTTTGCAGCAGTCCTAGTGAGTGACAATGGGCCTCCATTCAATAGTTTCCAATTTAAAAAGTATTGTGAATCACGAAACATTGAACACATTCTTTCTCCACCCTACCACCCTGCTAGCAATGGGCTTGCAGAAAGGGCAGTGCAAACCACAAAAGCTGTGTTAAATAAACTAATCGAGAGCGACTCCTTTTTCACAATTACAGATCGACAATGAAGTAAACAAATTCTTGCACCACCATCGACAAACACCTACGACAGAAGACAAAATAATTCCCAATGAACGAATATTTTCTTTTTCTCCCCGAACAGAATTATCTAACACAAAAGTAAACAAAACATTGTTCTGTGAAGCTAATAGTTACCAAGTTAGTGCAAAAAATTTCAACATCAATGAAAAAGTAATATACACGCACAAGGCAAATGGACGAGCATTCAGCTGTGAAGCCATTGCTCTGAAGAAATTATCAAATCTTACATATTTAATCAACATTAATGATACTACACGAAAAGCACACACAAACCAGTTAAAGCGCATTTCACAAACCTCATTTGTTTTGAAAAGTCATATAGAAACTCCTTCTGCAAATGTATTAGACACACAATTAAGTTCAAGCAAGAAAACCTTAAGAATAGGAAAAAAGGTAAAACAAAAGCTACATCAAAGCGTACGTCGGTCAAGTAGAATTAAAAACGCTAAGCATAGAAATCTAAACTTAAAAAATCTATTTAGGAAAAAAAACGTAATCGTTGTTTGAAGTAGTGTAAGATAAAATATTTGAACTTAAAAAAAATGAATTATAACGCTGAAATATTCTCAAAATTAATATAAACAATAGAATAACTAAAGGGGGGAGATGAGAGGAGCGCAATGAGACATCTCTCACCTCACACAAATGTATGCATGAGAAACCAGAATAAACCTCAGTATGAATTGACTATCGCTACTTACTAGACGTGTTTCCTACGGTGATCCGAAAGACCTACTTGCCTTATAAACCCTCGATCGTAACAGTGATTTGATGTATTCGGCAAAGTTGTTCAGTTGAATCATATCTATCTTTTGGCATGATTTCTTTTATCTAGATCACTATTTTTTTTATCTAGATCAGCTCTATATTTGGAGGGAAGCCTGCTATAAAAATAAAATCTTCCGTGAAGTTGTTCATGTGGAGTAAAGTCACATTTTGGCATCACTGGTTTTGATCTAGATTACTTTTCTTTTATCTAGATCAATTATATATGTTGATAGAAGCATTGTATAGAAGCAAAAATGGCAGTTAAGTTGTTCAAGTAAATGATATCTATCTTTTAACATAATTTATTATTATCTAGATCACTTTATTTTGATCTATATCAGCTCTATCTTTTGAGTGGAGCCTGATGTTAAAACAAACCCCTCTGCAAAGTTGTTAATGTGAATTAAAGCTACATTTTGGCATCACTGGTTTTGATCTAGTTAATTTTTTTAGCATCTAGATCAATTCTATCTTTTGATAGAAGCATTACATCGAACCAAAACAATCAAAAAGGTTGTTCAGGTGAATCATATCTATCTTTTTGCATCATTTCTTTTATCTAGATCACTATTTTTTTATCTAGAACAGCTCTATTTTTTCAGGGAAGCCTGATATAAAAATAAAACCTTCTGCGAAGTTGTGCATGCGGAGTAAAGTCACAATTTGCATCACTAGTTTTTGATCTAGATAACTTTTTTTATCTAAATCAATTTTAGATTTTGATAGAAGCATTCTATAGAAGCAAAATTTACAGCAAGGTTATTCAGGTGAATAATATCTATCATTTGACATCACTCCTTTTCATCTAGATCACTCTATTTTGATCTATATCAGCTCTATCTTTTGAGTGAAGCCCGCTATTAAAACGAAACCTTCTGCGAAGTTGTTCATGAGGATTAAAGCTAAATTTTGGCATCATTGATTTTGATTGAAAAAAATTTTACTGACAGATGTTTTATTCAAAAGGAGATCAAAAATATAATGAGTAGACACATAGTATTGAATATTGCAATGCAATTTCTGATCAAACTTCATTATTGAGGAAAAAAACACTTAATTATGTTCTTGTATTTAATTTCGAACCATGTTTAGGATTGTGAATATAAAATAATAATATTTATAAATGTATATTTATCCTTCATCATTTTCCGATTCCGCTTCGAAGTGAAGGAGATCCGCAACAGCTGACTTCATTTCACGTTCGGACGATGAAGTGGTGCTGGTTCTCATGCTGGACAAGAAGGGATCTGATGTGATCAACATACCGTTAAATACATCCTGCATTGTTTCTTTTCTGCTGGACTTTCGGCTGTGTGACTCTCGAATTTTCCGAAACTCTTTATTACGGGCCTCCTGCGCTTCTTCGCTCATCATACCTATGGGTAGCAGCGCAAGTGCAATCGCCTTCGATCCATGGATAAGAATTTTATGAGCACTCGCAGGCATTGGATACCACTCATATAACCTTGAGTACAAACGAGCTGTTTTGATGGCGAATGGTTTACATCAATTCCGCATGAAAGCGTACGTAGAATTGTGTCCAATTGTGTCAGTTATCTCACTTGTGACAGATGGTTTTTCGAAAAAACGCCGGGCTGTGTTACTCGTGTTTGTAGTGCCAGATCCCTCTTTAACAAAGTCCAACAACAACCCATGCTCTTTACGGAATCTATTCTGGATTTTACTTTTCCGTTGGTCAACGATTGCTCTGATGTCTCGTGTTCTGTAGTACTTTTTAGTGTCCAGCCTGTAGCTAACGTGTAGCATCTACTCCATGATTCGAATATAGGCATGTAAAGTTGATAGTCCCAGCTCCAATGCTTCTGGGTTTTCCTCCCGTTGCAAAACTTCATCAATATTGTTCATGATTTTGGGTGTTGCTGAGCATACTGAACAATTTTGGGAACACTTCGTTCCAGTCAAAGCGTTGCTCACCTTTCCGTCAATCATTGTGCAGGATAATGTGTGAGTTACCTGTATCGTTCCAGCCCTTGTATCAATACATGTTGGTAAAAGACCTGATATTTGGGTACAAATAAGTAGTTCTTCCTTTTTAATCGTCTCAATGGATTCCTTACAATATTCCAGTTAACAGGGCCGACAGTAGCAGGTAGATAAAGGTTTCGGATTTTGCCACAAAATTAACTTGTTATTTTTATCTCCACTATAAAGTTGGAGAGGAACAAAACATGTCATCAACAAACTTGAATCGTCAAAATCATGATTCGCTTGTAATTGATGTTACCTCGATTGTGTTCCACTTCCATCAAAGCCCCATTTAGTTATGAGAGTGCAATTCTTCAGGACATCTCGACTAACCCCTTCAAACTTCCCTGGATCTATCAACGCGATGCGTTGCACTGTGTGGTCAAGCAAAACCTGCAATGATACCTCAGCCTTACTTTCGGTCACTACAGGGCAGAGTGCTGCAGGGTAGCAGTGCTTTTTCTCCTCTTGAATCCGTTTGTATGATGGATACAAATCGGTTCCTCTCCCCTTGGTTTGTGTTCTTAAAATTTGATACTTTTGTCTAGATAAATTCAGGTCCAGCATCAGAGCCAGAGCTTCGGTGGTTGTGTATCGTAGTATTCCTGTTTGGTTTGACTTCTTCCATGCACGAGACATTCTAGATGCTCGAGTAGGAGTTGAATGGAGTATTTCTTTTACCAGTCCTGCCTCTGTTACCTTTCCTTCGCTACGCAAGTTCATTTCTGTAGCCAGAGCAAGCTGTGGTGTTGACCCAGCTTTACGCAACTCACTTACCTTCCTTCGCTTCGAACGTTTAGAACTATTCAAGAAGTCAGTAACAGGACGTCCTCCTAAAGAAGAAATAAAATATGATATGGAGAAAAAAAAGAGCAGTAATTTGTGACCAGTCACTTCGTTCGCTCACTCAATTCTTAGTTTTTCTACCAAAAATGGGGCTAATTAATCGAAAGAGGAAAGATCTATAGATAAATATTAGCTAGCTAGATAGGGTCTTAAAAGTATATAAATTAAGAAAACTTAAGTACTATGAAATGAAATAATCATGCTTATAAATAAATTCTTAAACTATCATAAACTACTTAAACTAGATATACAAAATAAAAAGCTAGAAGCTAAATTACGGCCAATGTTTGTATTGCGAAAAAAACAGCACACTGAATAGGTGATGTAATTAGCCTACACAACACAACACAGCACATCAATAACACCCCTTCGAACTGGTATCCTTGGTAGCAGTACTGCCTGATGCTCTCGACTCCCAACGCAGAATGCGACCTAGGAAAAAAGGCCTGCTCGCCGGTTCCTGAGTCTTGAATGTGAGGAGACTCGTCCACTTGCTTGAGCACCAGCAATCGACGTACACCATAGCTCACGAAGAAAATCCCAAAAGTTTATTAATATTGTGAAGAAAGTTCTCTTCTTGGTGATTGGTTAGCCATCGCCCGTTCGCAAAGCGAGCAAACACCTCGTATCCAAATCGATCGAAAACCATCGATCCACAACTAATCGATCGACATCCACTCGATTGGTGTTAAGTGGCGGCAAAGACGCGCAAACGGCGAAGATATCCCTCACAGGAATAGCGACAGCACCAGATCGGCGTAATCGACGCATCTGCGGCACAATCGGGGCAATCGGCACGATTGGAGGCAAACGGCAAACGGCGCAAACATCTATCACCGAATCGGCGTTCTCGACACATCGCAATCGGGGCAATCGGCACGATTGGCGCGGAAAATATTGGAGCAAGCAGGCGACTGAGTACGGAAACCTCGTGTGGACCAAGTTGACCAGCGTTCATCGACGGGCCCAACACTGACACCACACACCATAACCGTGAGTAGAGTGTATCGGTAGGGATTTAGCTAGGGCTGATAGGTACTGTTAGGGCCAAAAATTTAATAAAAAGCCGTAAAACTAAATTATTATTATCTATAGTTTTTTCCTCTTACTTTGCAACCTCGGTATGAAAGAGCCGACCCAGAGTGTGGTTAGAGTCACTTAAGGGCTTAGCGGGCGTAACTAAAGGCGAGTTACAAATTTAATTTGAATATCTGCAGTACCTTGTACTTTCTTCGGTTTTTCAAATTGTACTTCAGACAGAAGCCAGCGCTTATTCTTAACAAGAAATGTTTTGTTTGTACGATTTTAATTCTGCCACTTGCGTTGTATTCTTGAACATTCCAAGAGACCAGCTTTCCTCACTTGCTTCTTCCCTTCAGCATCATTTGCCAGATTCAACTTTTTCTCGATCTGCTTTGATACGTTTAAATACCGTGCACGCCAAGGTTCGTTGGAATGCTCGTTAAGCATTTCAAACATCACTTTTCTGCTGGTGCGAAACATTGCGTAAGTATTACACCAATGCGCCCGATAAAATCAAAATCAATGCAACGAATAAATCGTTTGAAAGTGACAGAACTCTAGTTCCTTACACACTCATCAGAAACTACTATAAAATGAGTTTTACCTATTCAATAACTTTTACTAAGTTAAGCTTATTTTCCGTAAACCCAAACAGAGTAAAAATTACTCAGAATTTGACAAATTTTGATTGATTCGGGTAACTTTATTTGTAAACAATGGCTTCAACCACTGATTCCCCGCGAATAAAAGCTTGATTTCACAAACAAACATCACAAGCAGGTATGGGAATGATTCCTCCTCCAAATATTGGTAAAATTTGTTTACTTATAAAGTCACGCCCAAATTTCAAATCAATCCATACTTTCAAGCAATTTAGAAGCGTACATCCGATTTTTATGATTTTTGGTACTCTTTTACTCACATTAGAGTAATTTCTGACGAGCGTGTAGTTCAATTATCTGCCAAAGATGCAAAGATCTCGTCAATTAAGCATGGTTCATACGGCATGTTTCGTGTAACGCACTGGTTTGACATATTTCAGATTTCAAAATCGTTTGAATTCTAAGAAATAAATTGATTTTATAATAATTTGCCAGAATCCAACCGTTTAAAAATAGCAAAAGGTTCAATTTTCGGATTGTTTTAAGAAACTGGCCCTTATTACGGGTGTCACTTCACGGTGAAAACGAATCACGGTGAAAAAGATCGCGTGCAAATCAAATGGGAATCACTTGCACCATCCCTATTACGAGTGTCACTTCGCCCGTTTTCACCGTGAAGTGACATCCGTAATAGGGGCCACTATAATAAATATTGCTCATGCGTCATCGAAGCACATGTGAACGTAGCTTAATCTGAGTGGTTCAGTGATGACACCATCGAAAGCAAACCCGAAAAGCCGGTGAACAGCACGGTCTGGGACGTCAAAATATGCTTTGCAAAAATGTGCATAACTTTCGAAGCGGCAGACGGCGGCAGCTGAAATTTGGTGTATGACTAGTTGAGACCTTAAACTTTATTTCTATAAAAATAGAAGAGTGGAGAAACGTGGAGCTTTTTTTTACAGACATTTAAAATTAGAGAAAAATCATGTTTTTTCACGTGAAATGCCTAGTGTTCAAATCAAAGCCTAGTTTGATTAATAAATTTTACTTATCCCTTTTTTTTGGAAATATAGGTTCATACAAAGGTATTTAAATCATTAATCCCTCCATTTTAAGGGAAAAAGTATTTGTTTATGGTAAAAACAGATGTTATAAATATTACATCAAATTTTAATCGGATTTGAACCCCAACTTCCCGTACCTGACGTTATGCAAAAACAATCAGATTTTAATAAGTTTATGCTTGATTCCTCTTAGTGAATAGCCTTAGTTTCTCTAGAGTATCAAGTTGAATTGAAATCCTGAGAAAAAAAAACGAGGTTTTGTCCAAGATTTTGCCCGTTCTGCCCGTCTGTGCGGCGGTTGCTCCGATTTCCTGTTATTGACTATTATAATCACGTTAGGGAACGTTACCCAAGTAGCACACTACGATCATAATAAGTTGTAGTAACTTGATTATGACTTAGCAAGTCATAATTATGTTATGTCAACCGAATGGCAACAAGCGTGCTACTAGGGTAGTTTCAACACTTCGTCATACATCGTGTTCCAAAGCAGAATAGAACCTCGCGGAACTCCTGATGTGGTTCGGGCACATTCCTGACTAACTTATATGCGATGATACCTCGTTTGACATAAAGACGTTTGGCATATGGACGTTTGTCATACGGATGTTTGGCCGAATGGACGTTAGGCCGAAAATCGTCTATTAGCATAAATGTATTGCAGAGAAGAGGAAATAAGAATCTAAAAAAGTATTTTCAAACGCATTAGATCTAAGATTGCAAGAACACAACCGAACAATGAAATGATTTATTACAGATTACAGAGACAGAATCATGGTATGCAAAAGCATGGCACTCTTAGCACGAACATTTTCGATCATTCAAAAGTCTACTTCATTCCAAACAGCAAAATGTTTCCATGACAACTATGAACTGTTGACGTAGTGTTAGAGCTCAAAATTTGGAGTTTACTTGAAATGAATAATCCACTAGAGCAGCTCTCAACAATATATCGCGAAAATCAATATTCGACAGATATTCTCTTCACAGTTCAAGATGTTTGCAGTCCAGCCTACAAGTAGCCGAAATATATCAAGAATATTATCGTATCCCGGACCTTTTGTTATGCGGAGAGAATCAAACTAACAACCTTTTTTTGGGTCAACGGATACCGGAATTGTTACGGTTGGCTTGAGTTTTTGTTGCCCATCAAAGGACCTTCTTACAGTCGTTATGAACCAGAGCTGAAATCTCTTTCAGTTTACTATGGTTCTGCGTGGTGAACGCAGAAAAACAAATTTCTCGTTTTGTCTAATGACTCATTTGAGAAAAGTCGAATTTTAAAATCAGATTCTACTGTGAAATGCCATGCCAAGTAATTTTAGGGTTGGAAGCCATTTAGGCAAATATCTTTTACTCATTTGATTCCAAACAACGTCTCAAAAGTAAAATAAGAAAAATGCAATTTTATCAAAGCTCAAAGTTATCAACTATTAGTTTCTCACATAATTCACCATTTGGTTCAAATTTTCTCAAATTTAAATGCATGAAATCATGAGAATTACATATGTTTGATCAGTGAAACTCCAAAGAACTGCTCATGTTTGAAAGAAGGAACAATCTCAAAGAGTAATAAAAGGACAAGCGCTTGATTCAGAAGTTTGATTTACAATACAGAAATATGTATCGTCATAGAAGGCTCAAGTGCAAAGAATCAAAAGAAGGTATCTTTCGGAGGAACTGCATGTTTCTTCAAGATTCCCATTCTGTCTAGCTGTTTAACATAATACATATTTCCACCTAAATCAGTAGTCTACGATTTTTACAAAACATATTCATGCCCTTCATGGATATGGGCAAATGGCAAAATACCATTTTTTGCATTTTTGAACATAAAAGTTTCGTTTTTTATTGAATTGATATAGTTGAAACTTAATTAGAATTCTTAAAACTCCAAATGCGCACACATATTGATCAACTCTAAGTGTAATAAGTCTGTAATATCGGGAAGCTATCTTATGCATTCGAGGATGTTTTTTGTTCCTTATTTCCTGTATTTCATCTAATGCGTTGGAAAATGCTTTTTTAGGTTCTTATTTCCTGTTCTCTGCAATACATTTATGCTAATAGACAATTTTCGGCTAAACGTCCATTCGGCCAAACGTCCATTCGGCCAAACATCCATTCTTTCAAAATCGAAAGCACAGCTTACAATTTAAAGGAGCAAAAATCTCCAATAAACTTTCGTTAGTTTCAAGATTTCAAAAAATACTATTTTTTCTGTTGTGAACAGAGGTGAAAGTTCATTTATTTCATGTCTTGAAGATTTTAAGAAATAATAAATTCAATCTTCTGCATGATACGTTAGCAGATTGAAGGTATTGGAATTCGAAAGAACGGCTCATGATTTGAAGAAAACGAATGAATAAATAGAAATAGTCATGAAATATTAAGTACAATCTTCTATAGATATATTCTCCTACTTTCGGCCATTAATTAATTTGGACTAATGACGTTTTGTCTACTGGCCCATTGAGCATGACGGCGTTTGCTATACTGACATGCGGCCTAATAACCCTTCACCATGAATTCGCATGATTGTCAATTGTTAATTTTATGTCACATATGCTGATATCTAAACGGTGTTCAATAAGTTCGGATACACTTCCCAAGCAACACACAAGTTCTATAACGGTTGAAAATACTTTTATATGACTAGATTTGTTTATATAGGAGTCTACTCAACATAAAATCATGAAGATATGTTAGTCGGGTTTCATTACATGTCCAAAAAATGAGCAAACCCGTTATTTTATTCTAGGTACATTTGACTGAAAGTTCTGTTTATTGCGAAAGATTACAGCATATCTTTTGGAATAACTCCCAAATTGAATTTCGTCACCCCAGCTTCAATCGGTTTTTTAAGGCGTTTCTTCCCAGATTTTGAGGATGACTTTCTTGAACTGGTCCAAGTTATTAATTTTTTAGCCACTCAGCTTTGACATCACGTAGAACCAAACGAAAAAGTCGAATGGATTTAAATCTGGGGAGCTGGGAGACCACATGTTTTGGTCCAGGAAATCCGTCAGATTGTCCCGACCCTAGGCTTGAACCATATTCGCCATGCGTGCTGGCTCACCATCCTGCTGGAGCACATAGTGGTCATCTCCGAAGAGCTGTCATAGATTTAGAGTAACAACCCTCTCCAAAACCTCTGCGCGGTGATTTTTACGTTTGAATACCAAGGGAAGCTTACCTCGCTCGCACTCTCCCCCAAACTTTCACTGACGCTGCCCTTAAGAACCAAGTTTATTTGAGATGTGGGAAAGCTTGCCTTCGTTGTCGCCCAGAATCGATCATTTTGTGCTTTGTAAGGCTGCTTCCGCACAAATAGCTTCTTGTCCGAAAAAATGAAGTCGTGATCAGCATGAATGAAGTAGTATCAACTTATCCAACCACTTTTTGGTGCTTGGCTCCTAGATGCCATGCACCTTAAATTTTTTGTAAGCCTTACATCCAAGGCCCTTGTTACAAATTATGTGGACGGCTCTCGTGGAAACTTCGAGATCAGTTGCCAGTTTCGGTAATGAGCGGTTTTTTTTGTGCCGAATCCACCCCTTCACTATCTTGGATGCTTGCGTGATCGAAGAGGTCTCCTGGTACCTCTTGATGGTAGTATACACAAAGTTCTGCTTAACTTGAAAAGAGTTCAGACCCCTGAATATGCTGCAAAGTCGCTGATACCGCGTTCCTTTGCCATTTTCCTCAGTGAACGCACTGGATTCACCCGAATCTTCCTTTTGATGGCAGCGATAACCCTTGGAATCAGAGCTGACCTCGGACGACCTGTGGCTAGATTCGGGGATAGTTGTCCTTTCTTTTTTCGGTCTTAGACCCTTTTCACTGTCCACCAGGACACTCCTACGGCGATTGAAATGTCTTTTTGCGACATTTGTGCGTGGGAAAAATCACGAATACGCTGCCATTTCGACACTGGTGCAGCTGTCAAACTAAAAAAATCGGCTTCATTTACTCGCAGCCTACTAAGATTTGCATTATAGATGATGTGCATGCATAGAAACCCAGAGCATTGTATGCAGAGGCGAAACGCAAATATTATCACGCATACGGTACATGGTGCTTATCCACAAAATCATGAGAAATTGTTTTCGAACTAATGGAACACCATTTACACGTAAGTTTTTCTAGTAAACTGAAGGCCTAAGAATAAGGATTTTTGAAAAGAACATACAACGGATTTAAAGTAATAAATGGTTCTATGAGTGGTCCCTTCCTAAGTCCCCCTCAGTCCGTAAAAAAGCAGGTAGCATGAAGCTTTCAATTCCCGGTCTGGTCTAGATATAAGCAAAAATTTTGAACTGTTAAAAAGAAAGAAGAAAGGCAATGGCAATGGAAACCTTGCCTACTATGGACTCCGCAACAAATTGTGTTCTGGAAAATTTCAACCTCGTACACACAAATCGTTGATCAGACCAGTTGTTCCCTACGGGAATGAGACGTGGAGGCCTATTTAAGCGACGCGTGTTACGGAATATACATGGAGATGTACAGGGTGTCTCACTAAAACAAAATGGGATTACAGCAAAACAAATCAACCAAATAATAGCATTAATTTTTCATTTGAAAGATACATGTTGAAGAAACAAACCATATTAATTCAATTCAACTTAACTCCCCCACCCTTACCCCCCCCCCCCCACCCCCCCAGATTCCCAAATATCACCCAAATTTTCTCCTCAACCACTTTCCGGCCTCAACCCCCACCAAAAATCAACGTACCGCGCCCCCTCCCCCCCAAATTCCCCCCCCCCCCCTTTTTTTTTCCCCCCCCCCCCCAAAAATTGTCCCCCCCCCCCCACCAAACTCCCCCCCCCTTTTTTTTTTTTTAAAAAAAGAGGAAATTTCCCTTTGGTAAAACGGCGCCCTATACCATGATTTTCGATACACTTTGATAGCGTATTACAGCTAGTTTATCTCTTGGAATATTGGCAAGACTTTTACCATACACAGAAAGAAAATCTGAATTTTTATTGTGATGTAAATAACAGAGCATGTAAAATGGTCTGTCCTTCCACAAGAAGCAGCAACTTGCATGAAATAGTTGTAATGAAGACGAGCTTTTGTATACAACATTATCGGCAATGTATATGAAATGTCCCAAAACTTTACACGACTTATAATGTTAATTTGTAAGTTTTGTGACGCTCCATTTATGTGAATGATATTACACAGAAATTTACACTACTTTTTCGAGCTGTGTACCACGCTCTCTTTTTTTTTTTCTCTCCCCCGAAGGCGAAAGACTTTCCCACCCAAAAAAAAAATCCCCCACCCCCCCCCCAAACCAAAAATTTCCTTTTTTTTTGGCCCCTGTTTTTTTTTTACCCCCCCCCCACCCTCCCCCCTTCCCAACCCTTTCCGAGAAATCTGTTCATTGAAGCAGGGGACATTTGAAATTGCTTGCTCGATTTACGGCCAAATACGGCCGGATTACGTCTTATTTGCTCCCTCACAGATTTGATCTTTTTCTTCGTTCTGGAAGTTCGTCTGGCACCTCCTTTGTGTTGAATATGGACATTTCCAGTTTTTTTGAGCCGTGTCAAGGTACGAAAAACAAAATGCTTACTCACTCCGAACTGCTTAAGGCTATTGAATATCTGACACGGTCTAAGCTTTTGCAAATGTAATTTTAAATCTTGCTCCCGAATGGCTTTCAATGGTAGCTGACAAATATAAACAAACGGAATCGCTTATTTATCTTCAGCGATAAGCTGTCAAAAGAATACCCAACAAACATCGGTGTTGAATTAGAGCTTGTTCAAACAAATTTGGAGAAGCTATTCAGCTATTCTAGAAGAAACTGCTGAATAGCTTCTCCAAATTTGCTTGAACAAGCTCTAATTCAACACCAATGTTTGTTGGGCACTTAAAATGGGTAAAATCAATTCCGCTGTTAAAATTACCCAGCTGAAATAAACCAAGACTGAAAAAAGATGACACCTATTGTGAGACACACTGTATATAAGGGCAGTGTATGGCGGAGAAGAATGAACCACGAGCAAGTGCTACTACATGGTGAACCCAGCATCCAGAGAGTTCCAAACGCTGACAGGATGGAATGGTAATGCTATTTTAAGTAAGAAGAATAAGGTTGGAATGGTAAGAAAAAACTATTGAGTGTACAATAATTCAATTATTTCCTTGATGTTTAGCCTCTCACTCTGCTAATATATCAAAGAAGTAACAGAATCTGCAACCAAAAATGCCCAAGAATCTCCCGTTAAATTTCGGCTTCCAAAGATTTCATGAAAAACTAAGTTCAATATTTCATTGTAGGAAATTCGGCCTAGTAACACATTCGACCCAATGGCAATCGTCCTAATAATCCATTTGTCCTAATGGCCTTAAGCCTAATGGCGTTTGGTCTACTGGCCTTCGACCTAATAACCGTACAGATTTTTTATATAGTTCGCCAGGCTCCTCCACCCTATATATCACACTCATCATCACATAAGCCGGAACCAATAAGCCCCGCATGTAAACATTATCGATATCATTTGAACAAGGGTACAGCAACACACTTCCAGATTTTGAAATTTTAAAGTTCTACACCATGCACGTATTTAGTATTAGTTGAGAATATGTTTTTGCAGTACATTTATAATCAGATAGATCTCACCAAAGGCCACTTCCAAAATAGTACTACCGTTCAGCTGAAAAAACCAAAATTTTCAAAGTTGATTCGTATTTATTTGTGGCAGGTTAAATTCTCGGTCTGAGTCTTAATTGCGATTTCAAGATTTTCCTTCTTTGTAAGAAGAGTAAAACTGGCACTGGTTGTATAAATGAACTAAGAAAAATCAAGCTCTTTTCATAAAACGCTCCTTGCCCGTCTGAGTGGCTAAATAATTTAAGTAGTCGTTTCAAACTGTCGTGGGTTATGCAGAAACGCACATTCATACTTGATAGTTGCATCATCTTTGTGAAGATTATATGTAGTGCAATGTAGTGTTCTGCCTAAATTGCATAAATTCGACCAACCTCCCCAAGGGGGCCATAATTCGCCAGTTGCTAATTTTACACCAGTTCCATGATTTACACTCCACCATGAATCAAATTTACGACCGGCTGCTTAGTGAAAAAAAGAAAAATTCAAATATTCTTATTTTCATATGCTTCCGCCTTTCCCCCTTGACTCACCTGCCGCTTGAATCAGAACGCAAGAGTTCCTTTTTCTTCGCCTTTGCAGCAAGGGGGAAGACATACCTTGTGATCAAAAAGTTCCGGTAATTTGAAAAAAACGCATTTATTTCAATTTTTAATTGATATCTTTATTATCGCCTTCAAAGTACTCGCCATTAGAGGCAACACACATATGCCAGCGCTTTATCCAATCATCCATACATTTTTTATAGGCCGATGAATGTATGGCTTTCAGTTCTTCCAGCGAATTCTTTTTTTATCGCATCAATCGATTCAAAACGCCTACCTCTGAGCGGAATTTTCAGTTTTGGGAAGAGAAAGAAGTCGCACGGGGCAAGGTCTGGTGAATATGGTGCTTGTTTGATGGTATTGGTGGAGTTCTTGGCCAAAAATTCACAAATAGTGAGCGCGGTGTGTGATGGAGCGTTATCGTGGTGTAAAATCCACGAATTATTGCGCCACAATTCTGGCCTCTTCTTTCGAATTGCCTCACGCAAACGTCTCATAACTTGTAAATAATACTCTTTGTTAACCGTTCGACCTTCTGGAAGGAATTCAGAATGGACGACACCGCGAAAATCAAAGAAAACGGTCAGTAAAACTTTAATTTTGGAGCGACTTTGTCGTGATTTTTTTGGTTTCGGCTCATCTTCGGCGCGCCATTCGGACGATTGTTGACTTGTGAGCATATCAAATTCATATACCCACGTTTCATCACCAGTTATGATGCGTTCCATGAATGTGGGATCGCTATCTGCGTTCGCAATCATCTGTTTAGCGACCTCAACTCGATGCTGTTTTTGCAAAAAATTCAGCTCTTTTGGAACAAGTCGTGCTTCAATGCGTTTCATGCCCAGAATTTCCGTCAAAATGTGTTCGGTCGATCCAAATGAGATATCAAGGAGTGCAGCTATCTCCCGAATGCTAATTGAGCGGTTTTCCATAACTAAATTCTTCACGGAAGCGATGTTTTCATCGGTAGTTGAGGTCGATGGTCGTCCAGAACGCGGCATGTCACTCACGCTTTCACGGCCTTCTTTAAAGTCTTTGTGCCAAACAAATGTACGATTTTGTGACATAGAGTCCTCACCAAAGGCTTTTTGCAACATTCTGAGCGTTTCCGCTGCAGAAAATCCGTTTGCAACACAAAATTTCACACAAACGCGTTGTTCCAATTTTTTATCCATGGTAAAAATCGCCGAGCGTCTATTTTTCGACTAACAAAAGCAGTTGTCAAAACAAAACTAATGGATAATTTGCTCTCACACTTTGACAGAATATCAGAACTAGTGTTGCCATCTTACACTAAAAGATTTTACCGAAAAAATAAAGGCGGCCTTTTTAAATTGAAAATTACCGGAACTTTTTGATCACAAGGTAATCATATAATTGCACCATTTAACGCCTCATTTTATTGCACCAATTTCCATCTCGCTTTTCGAACGATGAGATTTGGGAACTGAATTTTTCCATTCACCGGCTCGAACGGCTCAAGTATTTGATTATTTATCGCCTACTTTTTTCTGCTTCTCCCTCCGCCCACCTTGCTTCTTTTCTTTTCTTTTTTTTTTTTTTGCTACAACACTCCGGTGTTGTTTTGCATCAATTTAAATGATTAATATTTATTTCCTTCATCGCTTGTTTTCCCTTTTTTGTGTCGCGAAACACTGCCAGGAGAATATTCCCCAGGAAAAGTAGTCTTTCATCTTTCGTCAAGGTTCTCACCCAGCTCCAGGTATTCAGCTTCCTCCCGGGAAACCGAAACCAAGCATCTTCAAAGTTATTATTTGCCAAAAGTTATGGCAAACGATATAATAGATCCTTTTCCTCCTCCTCAATGCCACGATCCCGGCAATTGGTCCCATCGTCCTTCGCGGCATCGGCGAAAACACGCCTCGGCGACAATAGATCCGGGAAAATTAATAAAAAGAAGCCAATAAATTGCCACGTCGCCGCTGTCTTTCGGTTCCTTTCCACGAAGGATACTTTTTTTTCCTCCCCGGGTCGGCCCAAGAAGGACTAATTTCTTCGATGGTCGCCCGCAGGACCGCGAGGTACATTTGATGACTATTATTACCGCTTTCGAGACCAGGGAATGGAGGTTTTTTTTTCCTTCCCTGCCTCCTCCGCCCCCCGGACAGGGTTTCGTTAGCAACTGGAAAGGCTTTACCACATGTGGAGCGAAATAGGAAAACAATCCGACTGACGGTGGTGCCTTCGAGAGGGAAAAATCTTTTCATTTCGGGATTATTTATTGGTAATTATGAAAAGAAATGAGATACCTTGCCTGTGTGGGTTCGCAGCGTGCAAGGCAGGGTGAAAGGTATTTTTGGTGTCTCCGGTCCTTGTTGTGGGGTTGATGTTTCCTTCCTGGGCAAATTGGGCTCGATTTATTCGTTTTTTTTTTGCTTGTCAACAAATGTATATTAAATTCCTTTTGTGGGATGCCTTCCGATTGATGATGGACCGGTTTTTTTTTGCTGGATAATTTCTGATGAACGATGGTGAAGCTTTCTGTAGGGGTTCATTTTGAATTTACTTCACTTATCAAGGAGCCCGACGCTCCACAGACCGTTATTGTAAAAAAAAGCTCCATGAAATCCGAGTATGCCATTCAATTTGTTATGCTTTCCTACATCTCTGGTGAAATTTTCAAAATCATCGCAGGGAGATTTTTTGAGTTACACAAAATCATTTAATCTTGGATAAGAATTTCATCAAGTATGAAACATTGTAATCTTGTGGCTTTTGAGCAATATTGGTTGATATTTTTTATTGTTACTTGGGCTTTAAGGACCAAATAAAAAATGAATTTGAATAGTTAATCATATACAGGGTGGTCGGTTCCTTAGTGCAAATATTTCCAGGAGCGATAGGAGATGCTATTTGAAGAAAAAAATTGCTCTACACATATCATCAAATTTCAAAGTTTACGGAGTTATTGAGCTTTTAATGTTTTGGTACACGTTAGTCTTAAATTGGCTGTAACTCAAAAATCATGTTACTCAGCAAGATTTCTCTTCCTTCATTCGAAAGTTAGGGGAAATTTTCTACATAACAGTTTTATTTAAACTTTGAGTAATTATCATTTAGTGTCTTTTTAGGGTTGCACATGTATTAAACATCTCTTTTCGAAGGGTTTTTTTCATTTTTTTTTTTTTTGCATAAAACACGTAATAAACAGCAGTGATTGATTTAACAAAACCGTGGTTTCAAAAGTGTTCTACAACTCTCTCTTTGAAACAAACTTTCTATCTTGCTTAGTTTTTTTTTCGCAATACTGTTTTAAATCAAAGAGACGAACCAGCCTCCGGCTGAAAGTCTCTTGAATAAAGATATCCATCCATCCATCCTGTTTTAAATGCGACATCTTGTGCCTCCAATTAGAATAACAAAATTACGAATTCAACCCCACCGTGGTAATGTCTGTGCGCAGGACGCATAGCACACTTGATTACCGCGCTGCTTGATGGGGCGTCCAAGGAGAAGAATGTCATAACTCGCATGTTTACGAAACAGTAACTCACGGCTTCCGGAAAACAGATATGTTTTTTTTTTCAGAAGAGTTAGCTGCTATTGTTTGGCATCGACAGCCCAAAACCGAGCTGTTCTCCGAAAGCCGTGAGTTACTGTTTTGAAAACATTTTTGGAGAAATTTGTAAAATGGGCGAATCTGCTGTTGTAAACAAACATTTCAATGGACGTTTTTAAGTGAATAAACCCACAATTTTAAAAAAGTACCAAATTTAGATAGAGACAGCCTTCTTTTATTCGATTGTGGCCTTATTTTAGGAAATTTCGCTTTTATTCGTTTGCAATAATCGATTTAAATGTTTGTTTACAAAAGCACATTCGCCCATTCGCCCATTTCGCCAATTTACCAGATTTAAGATATGAAATTATTGTCCATCAAGTGTGCTGTGCGTCAAGTGTGCTGTGCGCACAGACATTACCACGGCGGGGTTGAATTCGTGATTTTGTTATCCGCTAATTGGTTTCACAACATGTCGCATTTAAAACAGTATTGCAAAAAAAACTAAGCGAGATAGAAAATTTGAATCTAAGAAAGAGTTGTAGCACACTTTTAAAACCATGATTTTGTTTTATCAAGCACTGCTGTTTATGCAAAAAAAAAACATTTAAAAAGATATGTTTTAAACATTTTTACCCCTAAATCGAAACTAAATGATAATTACTCAAAGTTTAAATAAAACTGTTATGTAGAAAATTTTCCTAACTTTCGAAAGCAGGAAGAAAAATCTTGCCGGGTAACAAAATTTTTGAGTTACAGCCAATTTAAGACTAACATGTCCCAAAACATTAAAAGTTCAATAACTCCGTAAACTTTGAGATTTGACCATATTCGTAAAACAATTTTTTTCTTCGAGTATCATCCCCTATCGCTCCTGAAAATATTTGCACTAAGGAACCTAACACCCAGTATAATCAACGATAATTCCAATATGAGTTCTTTTTTTTTCAGCACAGTAGGCTTTGACATTCCACTTGCGGCAAATTTTGTTTGTAATACAGTATGTCCCACAAAAAAATTGCGAAAATCCATACCTCAGTTTCAAATATATATTTTTTTTTTCATAGAAAATGATAAAAAAAATCCAAATTTTATTTAGAGAATCGTTTATTAAGCCTTTCATGATTACATTACTCAATATGTCCACCATTTTCCTCGATCACCTTCTCCAAACGGGGACGGAATCGAGAGCATACCTTCTCAATGTATGAGTCAATCATCGAGTTCCATGCCTTGGTAATGGAAGCTTTCGGGGCGCCAACACTGGGGTGAAAACGTTCACAGGCCTTAGTCTGTAACCCAAAGGATTCAAGTCCGGACTGCTAGGAGGCCAAATGTCCTTTGACCAAAATTCCATGTTTTCCTTCAGCCACGCTTGAGTCCTTTTTGAGTCCACGGTGCTACGTCCTGTTGGAAAATGACGTTTTGGTCTGCTCCAAAGTTGGCTTTCATCTATGGCAGAACGTGGTCTTTCAAAATGTTCTTGTAAACCTCGGTATTAACTTTTAATCCAGCTTTGATAAATACTGGAAGCATATTCAAGCCATTTCACATTGGGAAAAAATGGACCCAAATACCCACAGATGAGACGCCGCTGGATTGGCTGCTTGACATATATCATTTCTTATGGTAAATTTGCCAAAAAATTGAATGGTGCCATTTTCAGCCTGCGCCGAGCCCGGTTAATGGTCCATTTTAACCCATTTACCCCTAAAAATGTGTCTTTTTGAGTTGGCATCAATATTACTACAATCGCCGCTGAATGGTTTGCCCGCATAGAATCCTATTTCATATTAAAAACTCTGGGGAACCGAATGGTGCAAGTTTCATTCAGTTCCGAGCTCTGAAAGTGGCTTAAAGCTACGGAAATGCTTGATTTGATGCTTCCGTCAAAATCACAAGCAGATCAATTCAAAAATTGTCTACAAAAACTAAAACATCTCTTTATTATGAAACTGTAACTGTAACTAAATAGATGCAAAACGAATATATTGAAATTATTTTTTATCCAGTAGAGCAGAGATTAAATCTTGAAAAAGATGCTAAGTTTCAGAAAATTTTGTAAGAAGGTTCCATTTAGCTGTTGGGTGGAATATGGGGTTCCTTTTTCTTGACATAAACTATGAGCATAAGATATTTTAACTTAGCTTAATAGGCAAATCGAGCCTTTCCTTATGCTTCTCAAAGAACTTATCTTTGCAATGAATGTTTTTCCATCAAGGTATGAACTGTTTGATCCAGGCTTCAACGCAAACGAAAACAGCTTCTTCATTTGCTCCAGTTGAAGCATAAAAGAGCTGTATAACACGTTCTTTACTTCTACTTGAATTGAGGTAAGCATTCGCAATATCTCTATTAGATAACATCCTGTATAACGTATCGAAAACTTTGAACGGCACACTTCCGTCACAACTAATAACAGTTCTCAACAATCTCCTGAGAAATTTTGACGTTTCTCGTCAAGCAAGGCATGCGGGAAATTCACTGGAAAGATAAAAACTACACTAAAAAAAAATCTAATGATTGTTTTATGTGTTCCATAGTTAAATTCAGCGGCAATTGTAGTAACATTGCAGACAACTCAAAGAGATACATTTTTAGGGGTAAATGGGGTAAAATGGACCATTTTCCCGGCTCGGCGCAGGCTGAAAATGGCACCATTCAATTTTTTGGCAAATTTCCCATAAGAAATTATATATGTCAAGCAGCCAATCCAGCGGCGTCTCATCTGTGGGTATTTGGATCCGTTTTTCCCCACTGTGCATTGGACGCAACTGCCCCGGAACCCATGACTCCGGCCGGACATTTGGTTGTAAACTTGAATTTCACATTCTCTGGAACATCCTCAATCTTCTTGGGCGAAATAAACCTGTCTGTACGTGTGTTAGACACGGGATCGATTCCGAACATCCAGCCGTAGTTGTTTGATTCGGTCCGTTACAAGGTGGCGCTTTACTCTTGCCCTGGACGAACATTTCAAGTCATCTTTGACCAACCGTTGCATGGTAGTTTTTGAAATATCGGCTTCCTAAGCCAATTTCCGGATCGATCTGATAGGATTTCGCCTCACTTTGTCTCTCACTGATCTGATGACCTTCGGTGTGCGAGCGGACCGTGGACGGCCACTTCCCGGCTTCCGTGGACGTGGTCCATCAAGGAGTGAACGTTGGATATGGTAAACGGTAGCCAGGTGGCATCCCACAATCGTTGCAATTTGTTTTACGAGCTTTTGGGCGAGCAGCAAACTAGTCACAACCTCCTCTGCGTACATTTGTCTCAACTTTGCTACTCACGAACCACTGTTTTGTTTACATCATCTCAGAGTATACAGTCAGATGATTACACACACACGCATTAAAACAGTAAAAGTAATGTTTAAAGCTACCCACAAATAAGTATTGAAAACTTTCGCATTTTTTGATGGGACATACTGTATTGAAAATTTGACCGCCATCCTTCATTAGTAGGTTGGCGTTCGCAGAAAGTGTGCGGTAAAATGAGTGAGTGTTATTGGCAGAGTTCAAATTACTTCAAACTAAACCAAATTCAGGTAAAGCATTAGGCTGTTAAACGGTCGTTCCTGAAAAAATCTCACTGCTGTCTTCTCGCAGGACCGTTTTGTTTTCGGTACTGTTTAACTTTTTATCAAAACGTCACCGTTCGGATTTGACTGACAAAGCGGCACCATCATAGAAAACGAATCGGCCTAGTCGGGCTGCCCTGCAGAACACCTACGCCTAACCACAAAGGACTACCACAGCTTTTTGGTTCAAGGACCATAATTGTATACGAAAACTATTCCCTACTCGGCGTGGCCAAGACGGTTTTGCCGTAGTCCACCGATTGAGCCAAAGAAGGAAGACGCCAACCAACCGCTATCCGCCAGTGTCCACCATTGCTGTTTGAAGCCACACGAAGTCTTATCGCCATTGTCCGTGTTGGCAAGAAGACACCATCGAAATCTAAGAGTTCTACGAAGTCAATCCTCCAATTTACTTGTCCAATTATTAAATTCCATAGTCAGAAATCCCACAGTTTGGTATTGATGCACAGTTGTCCGTGTAGCCCGATAACCCAGAAGCAGGCCGACTTTGAGGCACAGTTGGAGGAGTCTCCGGTTTCTGAGTCTTTTGCTGGGAGTTCTTGTCCCTATAAGGGTGATACCTACCGATTTCGAGTTAAGTGAGGTATTATGAGAGCGAGCTTTTTAGTGGAATACCTGCAACGAGAAAATGAGAAGAAAGATTAGTAATTTCCATTTAATTCCAACTACCTTTATAGCTTATCCTGACAGATACGCGTATTTTGTCTACAATGTGCAGACTTTTTCGGCTTCGTCTACTAAATCGAGTATTAGTACACGACACTGAAGATTGTTGGTCGTCTATAAGGCATTATTCGAACTATCTTGTCTGAGAGGCTCCAGCGTACTTTCTGTTGGTATCGATCGGTCCAAGTTGCTTCTCCGGCATTATTACAGATTGCTTTGTCTGTCCAATAAAAATACGACCATCACTTGGGAAAACTTGGTCCTAAAACCCAAAGATTATATTCAAACCGATCTGATCAACCATCCAAAATGTTTTGCAAAATAGTGGGACATTTTGAACGAACGATTTCGAATTCTTGAGAAATTCTGACGGTTGTTTTTATCCTGAAAATTACGGAAGACCGTAAATTCTACATCAGTGTGAATCAAGACATCAAATTTTCAGCTTTGCCTGCTTTGATACTGTATTTTGAATGTTTAATAAAGCTATGTCCATTTAGAATCAGGAATTATGAAATCATCTGTATCTCGGTAACGGATTGACAGAAAAATTAGTTCAATACATCAAAACAATGGTAATTCACTATACTTTAAGGAAAAATAACAAAACAAATCATTTCTCTTCGTTTCTAATGAAAATTCGCACTTTCTTCTTTATTCCTCCCATCAAACGCTGCACACCACCGGAGTCAACTTCCTTGGCACATTTGTTCCACATTTTGGTCATCTGAGTCGCGTCCCGAGCCGTTTTTCCACTTTTCTTAAGCTTCCGCTTCACTAGGCAGTAGAGTGGATCTATGATTTATGATCTCGAGGTTAATAGGAATAACAATTTAACGGCAGCCCTAAGTTTGTACCTTTAAAATTGAAGAAATGATCCATTAAAAATTGAAATTAGTTCCATAAAAAAACCTTTTTAGGACCCATAAGACTCTGATGAAAATCCATAACAAAGTGAAATTGATCCATAAAGTACAATAATGTGATCCATACTTTGTATGAAATTTAGCAATAAAATGTCAAAAATGTATGTAAATTGTATCGGAATTATCGATAAAATTGTACGGATTACCCATAAACATATTGTGGATGGTATATAATATCATTCCCTAAACTTATAAAATTGATCCACAGAATGTAAACTTTGTGAACTAAAATATATGCATATGATACATATAGTATTGCAAATGTTCCATAAATTAATTGCCAATTATCCATAATAGGTATAAATAATGATCAATAAACTTACAAAAAATGATCGATACCAAACAATCTTTGTGCACTTAAAATTTTAGGTATGACCCATGCCGGATTTTGTTTCCAATTTTTGGAAGGATTTTTAAATTTTGACCTATCCATTCTTAATTCCGCTACTACTCAGATTTGTTGACATTTCCATTCCTTTAGCTATGTGCCTTAAATGTTGCCGTAAATTGAGGGATCGCTTTGGTCTAAGAAGGTTTCGCCATTTTTCAAAAGGCTTACTTACTTCTGCTATCTCACGTCCCTCTAGGACCAAAACTGCAACACATGGTTCCCATGAATTTTGCTTAAGAGCTCATGTACACATAAAGAACAACAGGTCAAATTTAAGACTTGATCAAACTGTTAGATGAGATTTTCGTGTTAAAATTACGCCGGACAGGTGCTTGCCGTCCAATTCGCTATCGCTCGTCGGACCGAACTACAAAAAAACATCCTCCAGTTGCATTATACCGGGCAAATGCTTAAATCAGCCGTTTGCTAGGAGACGCCATGCTAACACTTCGGATTTCGAAAACAGCGGCTGCTCTCTGCCGCCTTAGATCTTTAATATTCAAAACGGGCCTCAGACAGATGTAAGCTTGAAAATGTTTGCTTCCCTATGGCTAAACGACTTCAAATAAGGTTCTTTAATTTAATTTGAAACTGACTGTGCAAAACCAACTTGAAACATGTTAGGAAATTAGTATGGCAAACATCATATTTATGTTTGTATCGTTCTAATAAACTGCTTAATCAATCGCTTATTCAAAGCATTAGCATTGGGGAGAAAATATTTAAAATATTTAATCAGTCTAATAGGCATGTCACTAAATCGGCATAGTGACGCAGTAAGTGATAAATTTTCCAATCTTTGTGGACAAAATATTTAAAAAATGTTTTATGTTTTAATGCACAATGCTGATATGCTATGGATCATGTGGAAATAATTATAGTTTATTATTCATCTTTGTATAGATCATTGACAATTTATTTATTGAACATTTTCAATTATTTATGGATCATGTGCAAATATTTTATTGAGCAAAGGTTACATTCTGAGGATCAATTTTGCAAGTTTAAATAACGCTATTGAACCATTTATGGATCATTTGTTACATGTTTATAGCTAATTCATACAATTTTATCAATCATTCCATAGATATATAACGGTACATTTTTGACATTTTATTGCTGGATTTTGTTAAAAAAAAATGATCATTGCCATTTTTTTTTTATGGATATTGGCCAGAGTTTTATGGGTCATGAATGCATTATTTACGGAACGATTTTCATTTTTGTATGGATCGTTCATAAGTTTTTATATGCAAAAGTATATTTGCCCAATTTAACGGATGGGAAGATGGGCAGGAATTTCATATATGTATGGGACAACTATACGTCGGGTACACATATGGGTAAAGTAAAAGAGCGCATTCGATTTCAACTGTAAAAACTAGGTTTATTTCATCGACTAGGTCTGCTTTTAAAGTTTGTCAAACAATTCAAGTCATCTAATTCAATAGGAAGCATGGTCAATAATATTCAAATTAAAAAAGGCGGAACTATTCTGTTAGGAATGAAAAGGAGCTTTGGCGCACTTTTCGTGTGTATCATGCAATACAGAAAATGTTGCGTGGTGGATGTTGCAGAGATGATAGTGATGCTACAGTACCCCCCTTCTAGAGAAGCCGACGATTATTGGAATCGGTTAGGAATCCTCACACGCCGCCCATAACGAGTAACCTTCGTTGCTTGATCAGTCGACGTCGTTGAAGCTGGACGATTACACTCGGGATGTGGCTGCTGTTGATCTTCTGTTGTGTATGCGGGCTTAAGACGATCAATTGAAATATTCACATTACGGCCGCCGACAATGATTTTGTAGTGCTTATTGGTTCGCTCAAGCACCGGGAAGGGTCCATCGTAAGGTGGTGATAGCGACGGTCTGATCGAATCATTTCTGATGAACACATTTTTACACGTGCTGAGATCGGGGTGCACAAACACATTACCACTCTCATGCCAAGCCGTATCGGGTGGTCGCAGTTTTCGCATAGCGTTTCGTAGATCATTCGCAAAATCAGATGTAGTTGTGATACGAGAATTTTCCCCAAAAAACCCCGCAGGAATCCGCAGAGTCGTCCCATAAACCATTTCTGCCGGTGATGCACTGATGTCCCCTTTATAGATGGTTCTCAGCCGGAGTAGTATCATCGGAAGATGGTCGGTCCATGGATCGGGGTTGTGACAAAGAATCGCAGCTTTCAATGTTCGGTACCATCGCTCGATATTCGAATTGTCGTCCTTGATCAGATGTAATCTGTTTCGGTACGCCATAACGAGAAATCCATCCAGTGACAAGAGCGTGAGCAATGGTGGATGCCGTCATATCAGGAATTGGTATTGCCTCCGGCCAACGAGTGAACCTATCAATGATGGTAAGACAATATCGGTGGCCGTTGCTCGGTGGAAAAGGTCCGACGATATCGATGTTTATGTGGCTGAATCTATCGTCAGGCAAAGCGAAACGTCCTAGAGGTGACTTGGTGTGGCGCGACACTTTAGACCGTTGGCACGGTTCACATTGTTTGACATAAGCGATACTGTCCTTTCGTATACATGGCCATACAAATCGCTGAGCCATCAATCGGGCTGTTGCTCTCGTTCCTGGATGTGAAAGATTGTGGGTTGCTTGAAGAAATTGGTGACGAAATTTTTTGGTAATGAATGGATGCGATTCCCAGAGCCTTCGCAATACAAGTGTTTATTTGATCCTGGAACAATAAACTGTTTTAGGTTTAATGAGGTTTGTATTTTATCTCCCAGAATCGCAGTTAATTCGTCGTCGATTTCTTGATCGGTGGCGAGGGCATTTAAGTCAACCTTTGGGACAGCATGAACAGCGGCAATTCGAGAGAGTAGATCTGCTACACAATTCTCCTTACCAGCTACATGACGAATGTCTGTGGTGATTTGGCCGATGTAATCTAATTGTCGTGCTTGTCGATCAGATGCTTTTTCTAGGTTCTGTTGAAATGCGAACACGATCGGCTTGTGATCGGTGTATATGTGACAGTTTCGACCTTCTAACATGTATTTGAAGTGTCGCACTGCCAGGTATATCGACGTTAGTTCTCGATCGTAGGTACTATACCTTAGTTGTGCCTTATTGAACCTTTTGGAAAAGAAACCTAGGGGCTGAAAGTGGCCGTTAACAACTTGATGCAGTACGGCACCGGCTGCTGTATTCGATGCATCGACCCACAGAGCTAGCTCGGCATCTCGTGCAGGATGAGCTAATAACGCTGCATTTGCAAGTTGTTGCTTGCATTTTTCGAATGCTGACAAGGATTCATCTGTCCAGATTAGTGCCGAGCGATCGTTTTTCTTATTTCCTGTAGTCATATCGAGTAGCGGCATTTGTGCTACGATAGCGTTTGGGAGGAATCTTCTGTAGAAATCAATTACAGCAAGGAAGCTTTTGAGCTCTTACACTGTGGTTGGCCGTTTATAATTGCGCACAGCTTCTACTCGCTCGGGTAATGGACTTATTCCTTCGGGTGAAACTGAGTGACCAATGAATGTTAGTTCACTTTTACCGAACTCACATTTGGCTACGTTGATGGCCAGATGATACTGTTCAAGTCGCCTGAACACTTGACGAAGATGATCGCGATGTTCCTCTGGGGATGATGAAGCGATGAAAATATCATCAATGTATGGGTATACGAAATCCAACCCTCGTAGAACTTCGTGCCTGAGTCGTTGGAAGGTTTGAGCAGCGTTGCGCAGTCCGAACGTCATGTGGGTGAATTCAAACAAACCAAACGGGGTCGTGATCGCAGTTTTTGGTATGTCGTCGGGGTGGATGGGTACTTGGTGAAACGCCTTCTGCAAATCAATCTACGAGAAAATATTCTTTCCATGCAACATAGAGGTGAAATCTTGCAGATAAGGGAGAGGATATCTATCGGGCACTGTTTGAGCGTTGAGTGCACGGTAATCTCCGCAAGGCCGCCAGGTTTCATCCCCTTTCTTCACCATGTGTAGTGGACTTGCCCAACTGCTGGACGATGGCCGACAAATTCCCAGTTTCATCAAATTTTCGAACTCCGTGCGAGCAGCAACAATTTTTTCTGGAGCAAGCCGTCGCGGGCGAGCAAACGTTGGTTGACCAGTTGTTTCGATCCGGTGTGATATTGAGCATTTACTCACGGTGCCAGGAGGGGACATCTGCGTGATTGATGGGAATTCTGATAGCAGCTCGGAATATGGTGATGTTCGACTAAACGTTTTAATGGAGTTTTCGTTGGTTTTTTCAAGCATCGCCTTTGTCTCAAGCTTCGTGGTATTGTCTATTAAACGATGGCGTTTCAGATCGATCAATAGGTCATAGTGGCAGATGAAATCTGCGCCGATGATCCCTGTTGTTACGTCTGCTATGAGGAAAGTCCATAAAAATTCACGTCGAAGACCGAGGCTGACTTTTAGTAATGCTTCTCCGTAAACCTTTATTGGAGATCCGTTGGCGGCGAACAGTCTTACAGTGCTTGGTTTGATGCGGGATGATTTTGAATCTCTCGGGATGACCGATACATCAGCACCAGTATCAATGAGGAAACACCGGTTGGTAATTTTATCAGCTATTTTGAGGCGAAAAATCATGGCTGTGTCGGACGGTTCGCTTTGTTCCATCACATGATCTTGCGGTTGGCGTCATTGTTGACTTGCTTTTGGTGGTTGCCCGAATGAACACGGCTTTCTGCACCGGCGTGCATCTCCTCCAAATGTTCGATGGTACCAACACATGTCGTATGATGATTGGACGTTAGTGCGTTGATCTCTTCTGGTTCTGCTGCGAGAACGGGATTGATCTTGCCAGCTTCTTTGTGGCTGGAACATTCGTTCAAATTTCCGGTTTAATTGCAAGATTTTACGATGAAGAGCTTCCATAGTACATTCGCTAGATGTTTCGAGCACGGTGGCTGGCGTTGTTGAAGTAGTACCGATGGTGTTGATGTTACGAAAACCCATTGCATCGATGATCGCGTCGGCAATGGTAGCCTTTTCTAATGCATCGCCTTTAGATGCAATTACAGCCGCTTGAGCGTGAGGTGGAAGTCTGGAGGCCCACAAGTCTGGTTCGCTTAACGAACTACCTGCGACGCGTACCATTTCATTGTAGAGCTGGCTGGGTTTCATGTCTCCTAGTGGCATATCGGAAAGCACTCGTTGTAAACGTTTCTGTTGGCTGTCGGCGAAATGATCAATTAACTTTTTCTTGATGTACGGATATCGGTCCGAAGCCGGGGTGGCGTCTATGATAGATCGCAGCTCTGTTAACAGGCACTCTGGTGGTACCTGTGCCATGACAATGTTGTACTTTTTCGCGTCGTGTTGATTGCCCAGTCCAGAAGCAGCAAACCAGAATTCTAGCGATAAGAAGTACGACTCGATGTTCGATGCAGACATTGCCGGCGGGTTGAGACGTGGCAAGTTGATCGTTTCCACATTTGCAAAATCTTGCTCGTGTAGACCGCTGGGTCCGGACAATTGCTTATTCTCCGTCATTGCGCGAACACGGGGTCACCAATTATGGGACAACTATACGTCGGGTACACTTATGGGTAAAGTAAAAGAGCGCGTTCGATTTCAACTGTAAAAACTAGGTTTATTTCATCGACTAGGTCTGTTTTTAAAGTTTGTCAAACAATTCAAGTCATCTAATTCAATAGGAAGCATGGTCAATAATATTCAAATTAAAAAAGGCGGAACTATTCGGTTAGGAATGAAAAGGAGCTTTGGCGCACTTTTCGTGTGTATCATGCAATACAGAAAATGTTGCGTGGTGGATGTTGCAGAGATGATAGTGATGCTATATATGGTTTACATAACATTTATTTTAAATTCTGAATTGTCTAAAAACCTATAACTATACAACTTTTGGAATTATTTTTGACTTAAACATTTTTGAAAAAGAAAAACAAACACAGATAAAAAAAAAACTAACACTAAACATACAGGTTCAAATAAGAACAATGTAAGTTAAAAACCCATAAATGAGTTTCATATACTCCAAATCATGTACAGCCAAAATATCTCGAACTAGCACATTGGGTAGTCTTGTTGTCTACCTCGAGCTCGAAGCGAATTATAATGCTCAGATCTGACTCCACGATGCTCAGCACATGACCAAATAATGTGATCTGCGTCCTGTTAACTTTGTCCACATTCACAGAGATTGCCGTCACTCAGCCCAACCCGGTATAAATGAGCGTTCAAACAATAATGATTGGACATGAGGCGAGACATCACACGAATGAAGTCTCGACCCACATCCATACCCCAAAACCAAGATTTCTTCGACACCTTTGGGATGATAGAATGTTGCCATCGCCCCAAATCTCCTTTACTCCATTTATACTGCCAACTGACGAGTTACTGTTGACGAAAAATAGGAAAAAAAATAATTAAAAACGATTTGTCGATCGTAAATATCGCCTTCTATAGCGCCCACCTTTGCAAGCGAGTCCGCTTTCTCATTGCCCAGAATTGAACAATGAGAAGGGACCCATACAAAGGTGATGGTAAAATAACGCGAAGATAAAGCACTTAGAAGCTCCTGTATTTTCATGACAAAATACGAGGAGTGCTTTACCGGCCTCAAAGAGCGAATAGCCTCTAAAGAACTGAGACTATCCGTGAATATGAAGTACTGATCCGGTGTTAGTGAGGCAACGATTTCTAGCGTAAAGTGTATTGCCGCTAATTCGGCGACATATACGGAACAAGGAGCTTGAAGTTTACGATTGGCGCTATAAATTTCATTAAATATACCAAAGCCTGCTGACTCCTCTATCAATGATCCGTCAGTGAAGAACGATTTAGTGGAATTAACTTGGCCAAACTATGCAGAAAATATCACAGGAGCAATCATAGGACGATGATGCTCTGGAATTCCACGAAGCTCTTGCTTCATGGATAAATCAAAATAAACCGAACTGCCGAAGTCGGAGAAGCAAACACGATTGGGAATATTCGGCGAAGGGCTGACATCCTGTGTTATGTACCAATGGTACAATGTCATGAAGCGAGTTTGAGGATTCAACTCGAGAAGCTTCTCAAAGTTTTCGATTACCTGGGGATTCATAACTTCACACCTGGTGAGGAGCCGGAGAGATAATTATGTAAACCGATCCGAGAGTGGCAATATGCCAGCCAGCACTTCTAGACTCATGGTGTGAGTCGAGTGCATGCAACCTAACGCGATACGAAGACACCGATACTGAATACGTTCCAGTTTAATGAAGTGCGACCGAGCCGCTGACTGAAAACAAAAACTACCGTATTCCATAACCGACAAAATCGTTGTCCGGTACAACGTTAGAAGATCTTGTGGATGTGCTCCCCACCAGGTCCCGGTAATTGTGCAGAGAAAGTTGACCCTCTGCTGGCACTTTCGCTTCAGATACTCAATATGGGATCTCCAGGTGCACTTAGAATCGAACCAGACCCCAAGATATTTAAATGACATAGAATGAGTTATCGATGTACCCCACATTTAAAGCTTCGGTTGTGTTGGGTTATGCTTCCTAAAAAAAACTACCAACGCAGTTTTCTCCGTAGAGAATTCGATACCTAGCTCTAGAGCCCAAGTAAACAAATTGTCTAAGGTATCCTGTAAGGATCCTTGCAGATCGACCCCATTGGGTCCCGTGACAGACACTTCGCCGTCATCTGCAAGTTGTCTCAACGTACAGTTGTCACTTAGACAACCGTCAATGTCTTTGACATAAACATTATGCGAAAGGGGCTTAAACATGATCCCTGGGGGAGACCCATGTAGCTAAATCGGGAAGCTGTAGAGTTTCCATGAGAAAAGCTCATATGTTTCTTTGACAGCAAATTGAACAAAAAATTATTCATTAATGGAGAAAAGCCACAAGCGTGGAGTTTATCTGAAAGAACTTCAACAGATACTGAATCAAAAGCCCCCTTGATATACAAGAATACAGAAGCCATTTGCTCTTTTTTAGCAAAAGCTAGCTGAATATCTGTGCAAAGCAATGCGAGACAGTCGTTTGTTCCCTTACCCCTACGGAAACCATATTGAGTATCTGAAAGCAGGTTATTCGTCTCAGCCCATTTGTTCAGACGGAGATCATTTTGTCCAACTACTTTCGAACACAAGATAACATCGCGATGGGTCGACAGAAGTTTTGGTCGGACATAAATTTTGCATTTGTAGATTATAAGTTTTGTGCCTCCAAAAATTCAAAGTAGCGATTCAAATTGTTCACGGTTTCAGCTGTTTTTGAATTTCAGCGACCTTTACCTTGAAGCAGAAAGTTTAACACGATTTTATAACATCGCCGGTTTGACTGAAAGCAAGAATCTATCCCTGGACTCCACAATCATCCCAAAAGTTTTACATTTCTTGGGAAAATTCTCCTCCACGTTCCAAACAACTAATTATTCCATACGATCCCATAAACCTTCGTAACTATTTCTAACTTCCAAAGCCCAAAAAATACGCCTTCTTTGGGTAGTTGACCGTTCGACATAAATTATCAACATATTAACATCGTAAATAATGCGACAGGCCAACAAGGTAATTGAAACCCAGCTGCGTGATTATTTATCGATGACTGCCATCGACATTCCGGCCTCGGTGGGACACTGCCCGGTCCGACCACCTACAGGGGTGGACATGAATCATTTCCATTCTCATTACCTCCCTTCATTTCGGTTAAGTCATCGTGGCCTACGCAATCCCAAATTAAGAATACATTCTTCGGTGAGCAATTTCCGCTTGGTCTGATTTATCCGACTCGAGCAAGGCGAACGAAATTAGCCTCCTCCTGCCACATCCGAACAACAGATTTATTCTGGTCATCCAACATTGTGTTTTCTTCTTGAATTCTTGACGCAGCAACATCAGGAAGAAAATTACAATTTTCCTTCTCGCTTACCACTTTGAATGCATGCCGACTGGAGTGGAAAATCACGGCAAGCAGGCGGCTGGCAGGAGTTGCCAAGAAAAGGGAAAATAGCTATTGGTTTAATCACAGTCACCTCAACAAAAGGCGATCACCCCTTTTCCTTGTCAGCCTTTCTCTCCCGCTCTGACACACAGAGAAAAGAATGGCAAGAAAGAGTATGCCACTAATAAGGCCTCTGCAGCGTCGTTGTCGTCTTCGTCATCGCCTTTGCACGGTAGTGGTGGTATCGTTTTCCCGTTTTCTGCATTCATCATCATGCCTTGGCCTTGCTATGATGGCAAAGAAGCCGTATCAGCACAAAACGAGAGATATCAGTACAATAGAATCCGTGTCGATCCTGGCTGGAAAACTAACTTTCCCCCGTTCCCTTCGTCTCATCAACATCGTCCTGTTAGTTTTCTTTCAATGGATGTCACACGGATCGATCCCGGTGAAAAAGATGAGCTCCCGGCTTCGTGTCAAGATGGCTGTTGTCAGAGAGGGGGAAGGGCGGGGAGTTGGTCTTACTGTTGCTTCAATCACGTTTCGTTTTGCGTTACGACCGACGGGAGACGGCCGAGGAAGGCGCGTGGGAAGATAATGGGGAAACTAGCGTACCTCCTGCTGAGGAATGACACGATACGATGAGTATGACACAATGGGCTGCACGTTTCAAAAGGAGAAGAATGCCACTCGAACGGCGATGCACAACGATGTTTTTCTTTTCTCAAGCCTTGAGCCGAGATTGAAGCATTCAGCAAGGTGTTTAAAGTAGCATATCTTTGTCCGTTGCAGTGAGTTGAAGAATGTAAATTGTGTTCGTTGAAATGAGCAGGACGAAAAGTTGGAAACTTCAAATCAAATCCATCAAACCTTTCAGAAAAATCCCTCACTCAATCGATGTGTGAATTCCGCCACTTCCGAGTGCCGCGTCGTGTCGCAGGATCATTTTTCAAAATGAAATCAAAATTGATTGAAGTGTTGGCTTTCCGTTCGCGGGGCACTCCTTCCTTCCTGGGCTCGGTCGATCCAACCCAAAACGGCTGCCAATCTGCCATTTCATCCTCCCCTCACCCCACCCCCTCCAAACATACGCTCCTCTAAGGACTTGTTCTCCCGACACCGAAGCAGGAAGTCCTGCACTTTAAAAAACATTTATCTTATTCGACAGGGTTTTTTTTTCCAGAACGCCATTTGCCGTCCTCGTTGGCACCATACCATACTCGTCTCGGACGGGTTAGTCTGACTCGAGTTCCGCCGGAAAATTGATGATGATGAAATATGACGCATCTTTCTTTCCCCCTCCCCCCCACCCCAACCGAACTAAATCAGTGCAATTAGCCTGATGAAGCAGTCAATTTTCCATCAAGTAAAAATGTCAATAATATCTGGGATGCTCGTTAGGATCCACACTCGATGGATTCAACCCTCCTCACCCATAGACAGCGAAGGTGCCATTTGAAAAATCTTCCATTTCCGGATCCCTCCCGCCGCTCCGCCGTGCCCGCCGGTTCAGCTGGTGGTTTTTCAGGCGCTGCAAAACAAAACAATAATTCAATTCCCGCTTCCGGATGCGCCCGGGAAGGAAAGACGAGCGCCAAACCACAAAAGGCCCGAAACCCGTCGCAACCCCGTCCGGTCCGGACCACGAGACGGCCCCAAATAAAAACACAAACAACCGTTTCTTTCGCTTTCGCTGGCAGCGCTTCTCAAGTCGTCCACTGGAGAGAAAACCGGAATCTGATTTATGATTCCACCATTTCTAGCCATTTGTGCTCATGGAACTTGGTCCCGCCGCAACGCGTCCCTCGCAGTTCCCATCCGGTCGGTTTGCAAAAGGGGTCGCCCGGTCTGGTTCTGGGTCGGATGGATTTCTCCGAGACGGAACCGGGACCATTCTCCTTAACCTCTCTGGCGTAAGACGTCGTATTTTTTTTTCTGGAGTTGTGCTGGTAATCCCTTAACCGTGTGATATCGAGCACCCAGAGTGCAATATTTTGTCTGCTCGGTGCTGCCGCCGAAGAACTCGCGAGGTGTATGATTTATGGTCATAAATTTCTGCTCGCTTTGCTTTCTTCCGCTGGCTGGCTGGACGGCTGATGCTGGTCGATTCGAAAGCTGATTCCTCCATCGGACGAATAACGACGCCACGCTGAGTGGGGATTTGCGAAAGGACACGAGAAGATTTTGCTCTAATCGTTACCGGGGATTACACGGTCCACTTGGGATGTGATCGTCGAAGGAGCTTGGCATGATTTCGCGAAGATTGCGTCTAAGTTTTGTCCTGAAAAATACATTGATGCAATGTAGTACATTGTGGGTTGGGTTTGACATCTATAGGGAGCAATCATTGTAGTTTTCTCATCGGTCGGTATCACAGCAACCTTTGCTTTTGACGAATGCAGCGACAAGAATAGACAACAATTGCAAATGTCTGGTTGTGAGGAAACTGTATTTTAGAAGTTTTTTTGTGAGTTATTGGCTTCTGTGGAACTAGAATTATTTAACAAATTTGAAAATAGCTTTGATACTATGATTTGCGTGGTACTGTGCCCTATACTTAAAAATTGTATCGAAAATAAACCGGCAACGCTTATGATGCGCTCACACATGCAGGCGTAAGACTATCGCTTTGAGCCTACCTACATTCGACGCGTTCATCTGTCAACAACTTGATCAAGCTCCCGAACTTTCGGTAAACAGTGATCGTTTTCGAGGTGCCGCAAATCTAAAAAAGTGTTGAATTCAAGTGGTGGAAACTTGGCTTCGTGAGAAGGATGTATCAAAGAACCAAATAGCGAATCGTTTCGGAATTCATCACGACAGCGTTAAATCTATCACCAACAAGTTCGGGGAACACAACTCGTTTGATGAGCTACGAAGAGGAGGAAGAAAACCCGGTTCTCATCCTTCGGAACAGATTCCTCCGTCGGAATGGTGCAAAAGAATCAAGAAACGCAACAGCCTGAAGACTTATAAGAAACAGAAAATAGCAAAACAAAGTGCTGAGCAAAAATCCGGGGCAAAAACCAGACCCAGAAGGTTATATAGCCGACTTTTGCAGCGACCGTCTGCCTGCGTTTTGATCGATGACGAAACGAATGTGAAAGAGGACGTCAGAACGCTTCCAGAGCCACACCAAGGTCATCGGCGAAGATGTGAGCATCTGCGAAAAGTCGTTTGAGGTGGAAAAATTCGGCTAGAAGAATATCGTCTTCCAATTGTCCACAGCTCCTGAGTGAAGTCAATACAAAATCATAAAATTCAGGAAATAAAGTTGCTTTTATTAATTTTTTTTTGTTTAATCTTAGAGAGCAATACTGGGATTGAATGATGCGGTTGTTTTTAATTTATTTTTATACTATGAGAAAAAATGTGATGCCAGTTTGTTTTTGATACAGTCTTCAAATTATTTGAAACTGTGCTTGAAATTTGAGCACATTCAATAAGAAAAAAGTCCTTTGAAGTTAACATGAAAATTACTATAGAGAACGCACATTTCCGTCCACTGTCTACTAGCTATTTCGTAGGCCTTTCTAATAAAAAGTCTATAATAATTCTAATGGCAAATTTTATTCCCCATTGTTTCTCAGCCAAGTGGCGAATGATATAGTGACTAGAAATACTGACGGAACACTCTAATTGTAATCGTTCGCAAACGATTTAGCAAATGTGCCATTTTGTTCGATACAATCTCATTCTGTTCCATTCTATTCCATTCTGTTCGATTATGTCTCAGTGTGCTCCATCCTTCTATATTATTTTTTTTTATTCAAAACATTGTATTCAATTTATTCTGCTCTATTCTCCTATTGTATTCTTCGCCACTTCTCGTTCCCCGTTACGTCCAATTCTATGACATTATTTTCCAATTCACTCTATTCTATTACATGTAATTGACACCCTTCCCCTTCCCAAAACAGAAACTATGCTGATCCATTTTACCAACGGGTGGATAAATCAAAACTGAAGAAAATGAATTTATGATTTTGATCAGGAAAGTACTAGCACACCGGTCCCAAGCTCGGTCCTAAGCTCAGTGATTCGCCTCTAATAACGTAACTCACACCAACACACTCTCAAATATTCTGTCAAAATAACATAGCATGAATCAAAACAAAAACAATTTTCAGATACTAGTACCGAAAGGTACCAAAAGCACAAGAGTGTATGGCAAGGTGCAGACTGCAAGGTGTACTTCGGATCTAGGGCTCTCAACAGTGAACCAATTTCAAAACGCTAGTTTCATATTGATTGTTGATTCTATTCCATTCTTTCCATTCTGTTCTATTCTCATTCCATTCTTTTATTTCCATTCTATTCCATTCTATTCCATTATTATTCCATTCTATTCCATTTTATTCATTCCATTCCATTCTATTCCATTTCAATTCTATTCCATTCTTTATTCCTTTTTCTATTCCATTATATTCCATTATATTCCATATTTATTTCATTCTATTTACACTTTTTTTTTATTCCATTTATTCCATTTTATTCCATTTTATTCCATTTTTTTCCATTTGTCATTCCATTTTATTCCATTTTATTCCATTTTATTCCATTTTCTTCCATTTTATTCAATTTCATTCTATTCTATTCCATGCTATTCCATTTTATTCCATTTTATTCCATTTTATTCCATTTTATTCCATTTTATTCCATTTTATTCCATTTTATTCCATTTTATTCCATTTTATTCCATTTTATTCCATTTTATTCCATTTTATTCCATTTTATTCCATTTTATTCCATTTTATTCCATTTTATTCCATTTTATTCCATTTTATTCCATTTTATTCCATTTTATTCCATTTTATTCCATTTTATTCATATTCCATTATATTCCATTTTATTCCATTATTTATTCCATTTTATTCCATTTTATTCCATTTTATTCCATTTTATTCCATTTTATTCCATTTTATTCCATTTTATTCCATTTTATTCCATTTTATTCCATTTTATTCCATTTTATTCCATTTTATTCCATTTTATTCCATTTTATTCCATTTTATTCCATTTTATTCCATTTTATTCCATTATATTTCATTTTATTCCATTTTATTCCATTCTATTCCATTTTATTCCATTTTATTCCATTTTATTCCATTCTATTCCATTGTTTTGTGTTATTCCATTCTATTCCATTTTGTTCCATTTTATTCCATATTATTCCATTATATTCAATTTTATTCCATTTTATTCCAGTTTGTTCCATTTTATTCCGGATTATTCCATTATATTACATTATATCCCATTATATTCCATTATATTCCATTTATTCCATTTTATTCCATTATATTCCATTATATTCCATTTCATTCTATTCCATTTTATTCCATTTTTCCATTTTTATTCCATTTTTCCATTCTATTTCATCCTATTCCATTTTATTCCATTCCATTATATTCCATTTCCATTATATTCCATTCTATTCCATTTATTCCATTCTTATTTTATTTATTCCATTATCATTTATTCCATTTTATTCTATTCCATTCTATTCCATTTATTCCATTCTATTCCATTTATTCCATTCTATTCCATTCTATTCCATTCTATTCCATTCTTATTCCATTTCCATTTTCCATTTCCATTCTATTCCATATATTCCATTTTATTCCATTCTATTCCATTTATTCCATTTTTCCATTCTATTCCATTATTTCATTCTTATTCCATTCTATTCCATTCTATTCCATTCTTTTCCATTTTATTCCATTCTATTCCATTTATTCCATTCTATTCCATTCTATTCCTATTTATTTCATCCTATTCCATTTTATTCCATTATATTCCATTCTATTCCATTCAATTAAATTATATTCCATTCTATTCCATTCTATTCCATTCTATTCCATTCTATTCCATTTATTCCATTATTCCATTATATTCCATTCTATTCCATTTATTCCATTCTATTCCATTTTATTCCATTATTATTCCATTCTATTCCATTATTATTCCATTCTATTCCATTCTATTCCATTCTATTCTATTCCATTCTGTTCCATTCTATTCCATTCTATTCCATTCTATTCCATTCTATTCCATTCTATTCCATTCCATTATTTCCATCCTATTCCATTCTATTCCATTCTATTCCATTACTTTATTCTATTCCATTATATTCTATTCTATTCTATTCTCATTCTATTCCATTACATTCCATTCTGTTCCATTCTGTTCCATTTGGTCCCGTTCTGTGCCATTCTTTTCGATTATTTTCAATGGAACTTTTTTTTAGATGTGCTAGGTCATCCAAACTGTCCTGGAGTTCAGAACTTAACATTCAGTGTTACAACAGTAGCTTTATCCGGGCTATACAATGTCACGATACAAATTAAATCATATTTAAAGAATGTCCTGGAAGACCAACAGACATTATAAGATGATGTTGGGATATTCTCTGTCATTCGAACTGTCCTGGAGTTCAGAATTTAAGATCTACTGTTGTAACGGTTGCTTTATCCGCAAAAGAAAGTTACGAAATGTATTAAAACATATTCAATTAATCTCCTGGAAGATCAACAGCCACTATGGGATAATGTTGGGATAGTATATGCCATTTGAACTGTCCAGGAGTACAAAATTTAAGATTTTCAGGTGTAACTGTAGCTTTTTGGACTAGGCAAAGTTACGATATGTATCCAACCATGTCCACCGGTTCTTATTGATGGTCAACTATTTATAACTGAAATTTACGACTTGAGTTGATACCGTCAATTTCCAACTCCAGTCCATTCATTAGCGACAAGCTCATTTCAGAAGCTGAACATCAAAATATGATATAACATGAAATTGTTGTGCTTGTCTATAACTACCTACATCTCTGTCGGACAAAGCATTTCCGTATCGCTAATATCCACGGCGTGAGATGCGTTCCTTTCGTCTTCCATCCGCCACGACGATCGTGTGATTAGAAGATGAATGGTTATTTGAACGTGGATATTTGTACTGGAGGAATGTACTGAACGCCAGGATAGTTTGGATGACCCAGACCACCCCAAGATTACCTTCTTACATATCTTTACGTATGAAAATCTTCACTGAATATGCTTGAATACGTACGTAACTTTGTGTAGCCCAAAAAGGTACTGTTACTACCGTAGACTTCAGGTTCTAAACTCCAGGACAGTTTGGATTACAGTTACAGTCTAAACTCCTGGACAGTAAGGATCACAAAGCTATATATTCACTTTCGACCCTCCAGAAATTCATTGGATATTTTTAATACCTTATATAAGCCAAAAAACGACTGTTACAACTTTTTTTTTGTATCTTTATTAAAGCGGCTTTCAGCCTCCTGGGCTGGTTTGCCATAATCTGTTACAACTGTTGATCTTATGTTGTTCAGAATATTCCAAGATTGTCACATTATGTCTTGACCTTCCACATTATTCAATGAATATTGTTAAATACATATTGTACCTTTTCTTACTCCAAAAACCTACTGCTAAAACTGTAGGTCATAACTTCTGAACTCAAGGAAAGTTTGGATGACCTAGATCATCCCAGTTTATCACACAAAGTTTTTTTTCTGCGTTTGAAAATATTTAGTGAATATGGTTGAGTAGGTAGCGTAGCTTTGTGTAGCCCGAAAAGATATAGTTACTATCTTAAATTCTGAACTCAAGGACAGTTTGGATGACCTTGAACATCACCAAACTATCAAATAATGACTGTTGAGTTTCCAAAAGGTTCGTTTATCCACGAGCATTTAATAATGCGTAAGCATATGTACTATATTCTTAACCAATGCTTCACACTATTAAAAAGGCATTTATTTTTTCTTGCTGAACTTCATCATTTTCACGATGTTCTAGATTGTCGATTTTGCCTGAAAGTTTGTTGTATTTTCTATTTTTTCCAGATAGAAAAATTTATTTAGAACATGGTTGGCGAGCATAGTGTACACTTTCATTCAGTCTGTGCTTTTAAACAGTCATTTTTTTCGCTAGGCACGAAGGGGTTGAACCTTTTCATTCTATTTTATTCTATTCCACTCTACTCCATTCCATTCCATTCTATTCCGTTCTATTCTATTCTATTCTATTCCGTTCTATTCAATTCTATTCTATTCTATTCCATTCTATTCCATTATATTCCATTCTATTCCATTCTGTTCCATTCTATTCCGTTCTATTCTATTCTATTCTATTCCGTTCTATTCAATTCTTTTCAATTTTATTCTATTCTATTCCATTCTATTCCATTCTATTCCATTCTATTCCATTCTGTTCCATTCTATTCCATTCTATTCCATTCTATTAGATTCTATCCCATTATATTCCGATTTTCTGTTCTCTTCGATAGTTATGGATGAGTGAATCGACAGAAAGGAAACTCCCTCAAACATCAGCTTCCTCCGACATTTGATTTAAAGGGTGTCTCACATCAAATTGCATCACGGAAAAACGATGTAAAAACTACTTGTTGACCCAGGGGCTGGATAGTCATGAAGAAAATGAATATATGTTTTGGCTCAGGAAGTACTAGCTCGGCCCCAAGCTTAATGATTCGCCCCCTAATAACGTAACTCACGCCAACACACCCTTAAATATTTTGTCAAAATAACATATCGTATCAAAACAAAAACAAAGATACTAGTACCGAAAGGTCCCGAAGAGCGCAAGAGTGTATGGCAAGGTGCAAACTGCAAGGTGAACTTCGGACTTAGGGGTTCTACAACAGTGAACCAATTTCAAAACGCTAGTTTCATATTGATTGTTGGTTGACCGATCTTTACTTTACTACGGTAACTTTCGGACAATTAAATATAACCCATTTTACTAATTTACTTTTGGCATATTTATTTCATTCAACTTCAATACCGTAACGGTACGCTCACACCTTACGCTTAACTCCACTCATAAGGTTATGTACAACATCTGGCTGCAGCTTCTTCTGTACTTCCGTTTCCACCCACTTTTTTTTCTTGTCTTTCTCAGATTTGACCTCCTTGGGATACTTCCGTAGTGGCTGCTTCAAAATAGCCCAATATTTTTCGATGGGCCTTAGTTCCGGTGCATTGGTGGGGTTCATGTCCTTGGGCACGAAAGTTACCCTGTTGGCTTCTTACAGCTCCAGAACAACATTTGAATAGTGGCACGAAGCTAGATCCGGCCAGAAGATCGTAGGGCCCTCGTGTTGCTTCAACAGAGAAAGCAGATGCTTCCTTGAGGTAGATGTCCCCATTTACAGTCCCGTTAGTCACGAACGGCGCACTCCGTTTGCCACATGAGCAGATCGCTTGCCAAATCATGTAATTCCTGGTAAACTTTGAAAGTTTCTGATTCCTTACTTCCTCCGGAACATCAAACTTGTACTGGGCGGTGAAAAACAGTAGCCCCGGAAGCTGTCGGAAGTCCGCCTTGACGTAAGTCTCATCATCAATGATGAGACAATGAGGCTTCGTCAGCATCTGGGTGTACAGTTTCCGGGCTCTTAATTTTTCTAACAAATGTTGCCGTTTGTCACGATTTGGATCCTTCTGTACTTTGTACGTATGCAGTCCCACCCGGTCCTAAAGTTTTTAATTCGTTTCAATCTAGATACGAGCGGTAGTTCAGTGTCTAGAATTTCCTACCAATAATGTCGAAAGGAAGGAATTCCTTCGAGAACCAAAGTTTCCAACTGTCATCGGGGAACGGTTTTATGACTGACTGGTTGCCACCAGGGAGGCTGATAGGTCTCTGAACGAAAGACTTGGTCAGATTCAACTTTTTGGCCACATCCCGGACCGAAGCATTGTGATTCCGCTTATGTGCTCTCACGACACGCTTGTGATCCTGATCACTAATAGAACATCCATTCTGACCGCATTTCTCCTTCCGTTCGATGCTCAGAGTTTCGTTGTAACGTTTAATCACACGACTCACCGTTGACTGTACGATTCCGAGTTGTTCTCCGATGTTCCGATGAGAGAGTTGAGGATTTTCCAGGTGCTTGCGCAAAATCAATTCGCGACGTTGCTTTTCGGATGACGCCATTTTTTCCAATTTTCGAAAAACTGACAGCGATAAAAATACAACAAAAAAACACTTTTACCCAAAGTTTCAAGAGAAAATACCCGAAGGGTAATTTTCTATAGCGTTTTTTTCCTTGGTGCAATTTGGTGTGGGACACCCTTTATCAACATCGGGAACAAGTGGATCGTGAGAATTATAGAAGTTTTTTTCTCATAAACTGTTCCTCATAGTGATCGCTCCAAGCAGCACAAGATCTTGTACTCAATTATATCTGTAGACCAAATACATACTCCTAGCCCACTAGAATCATACCAGTGCAGTTATTTAGTACTCGATAAAATGTCCCTGGATTATTAAAATGTCTCCTTCAGTAGCAGTTCGATTAAGCCGCTGGTCTGGAATTGACTTCCTTGCCAAATTTGATTTTCACTCATCGTTCGAGTTTTGTTCTATTTTGGGACAAAATCCCATGACACTTTAGCTTTTCATATCCACCTTTCAGCTAAGTTGTACAGTTAAATCACGATCGAACCCGTCTAGAACCGTCTGACAACCGTACATCCCTAAATTTGTGTCAAAATAACGCAGAACTTTCTGCGTAGAATTATTGTTAACAAATAGTAGTTGAAATCTTTTCGTTTGTAAGTATGACAATGTTGCCAAATAAAGCAGATAATGTTAAACTCGACAGCTCATACACTTAAATACAGCAGCTCAAAGCATGGCTCTAAATTCCTTTTGAATAAATGTGTAATAAATCATTGCACGGAATTTAGACGCGGCTGGGTAGCTCAGTGGTTACCCGTTTTGCATACTGAGCAGATGATCGTGAGTTCAATCCCAGGCCCGTCCCCTTCCTTTCCATTAGTCACTTGCCTCTTTTTATCACCACTCAGGGACCTGGCGGGCTGTCATTATCCTGTAGCTAAGATTTCTTACAACCAAACGTTAAAAGATAACTTGTTTGTAAACAAAGCTAGCGTTCGAACCCGAAGTAACAAACGTCCGATGGACCTTACTCAAATAAGGCCCGCGATATGTTGCATACTGGTAAACGCTAGTAAATAGGATAGGGTTGCCAGATCCCTGACACCACTAGATTTAAAATAAAAGCAGTCTACTGCGCTTTCTTTCATTGATCGCAACACTTACCACAGTGCATCCATGATCTAAAAATAACCTGTCTCACTCACAAAAAGTATCCTTCCCTTGGCAATTGTGGAGACGCAGAGGTAAACACGGTCTCTAACAACGATTGTAAAACTAATAATCCACCTTCCACCCCCCCCCCCCCCCCGTGGGGACGTGGCCGGCGCCGATACTGATCTTTAAATGGAATGAATTAGTGAACTTGTACATTGAAGATGTTAAGCTACTGCGAAGCGCCATTTATGTGGTTCTCTGTGCAATTACACTAGTTCTGTTCAGTAACGGAGTTGCAACTAAGGAGTGTATCGAAAAGTAGTTATAAACATTCGATGCGTTATTACGCATAAACTACTGTATATATTTTTAGCGTGTAAGCGCCATTTGCTTTGTTTACATGTCAAAAATGATTATTCGGTTCATTCATTTCCGTTGATAAAGTTGTATTCAAAATTTCGCGAATTGAATTTGAGACTAAAAAGAAAATTCTGCACACTTGGTGCACCGAAAAGGGTGTTACTTACAACCAGATTGCGAAAAGAGTAAATGTTCACCCGGCAAGTGTAAAACGCATCATCGAAAAGTTTGGTAAGGAGTGCTCCCTCAAGGATTTACCAAGAAGTGGCCGGAAACCCGGCTCCAGCAACCCCGATTTGGACCAAAAAGTTGTGGATTATATTCAACGGAACAAATCTGCCTCTACTCGCGATCTAGCCAAGAAGTTCAGGACCAGCATCGGAATGATTCAACGAATCAAGCGCAGGAATGACTTGAAGACGTACAAAATGCAGAAAGTGCCCAAACAAACTCCGGAACAAAAGTCTCGTGCCAAAACCAGGGCTCGAAAGCTGTACAGCTGCATTTTGGACAATGTCGACCAGTGCATTTTGATGGATGACGAAACATACGTTAAAGAAGATTCAAGAACGCTACCGGGGCCGCAGTTTTATACTAAATCTGTTGGGGAACGTGTGCCAACCGCAGATACGACTGTTGCGATGGAGAAATTCGGTCAGAAGGTGCTCATTTGGCAAGCTATTTGCACATGTGGCTTGCGTTCTTCAATTTTCTATACAAAAGGAACTATAAATGCTGAGATTTATCAAAAGGAATGTTTGAAGAACAGGTTGCTATCATTGTATAGAAAGCACCAGTCCCCTCCTCTCTTCTGGCCAGATTTGGCATCGGCACATTACGCCAAATCCACTCTACAGTGGCTGACGGAGAATAACATCAAGTTCGTAGAAAAAGACATCAACCCACCAAACTGTCCCCAGTTGCGACCGATCGAACGCTATTGGGCAATAGTCAAGCGTATATTTAAGAAGGATGGTACAGTGTCCCAAAACATGACCGATTTTAAGAAAAATTGGGCAGCGGCATCCAGGAAGTGCACAAAGGTCACTGTGCAGAATTTGATGGCAGGTGTCAAATCAAAGGTACGGGCATTCTACAGAAATGAACATGATGACTAGTTTTTCCGTTTGGATCTTTTGTAAACATGTTAAGCTATAATAAACTGAAATAGTATGTTAATTTTAACCATGTTTTCATGCCTATTTTATTATTTGGAAGTTTATAACTACTTTTCGATACACTCCTTACCGACCCCCCCCAAAAAAAAAACTTCCCCGGAATTTAGAAACCCCCCTTTTTTGACCGTTTCGTTCAAACGAAATTTTGCATTAACTTTTCCGGATTCTGTACGATCAGATTCAGGCAATGGTGGAAAAATAAGCACTGGGGTTTATTTTCCGGCTATTTTACTTCAATCGTTATAAGTTTAGAGCACACAAGCTTAAACCGATCTTACCGAAAATATTCTAAGTCCACGTAAATAAGCTCCCTGAACTGTCAAAACCGCCTTGATAACGCCATCGCGCAATGGTCTATGGCGCTAAATATTCATAGCTGCGTACTAATAACTACCCGCACTGCTTCATTTGGTCTGAAATTTCGATTTCACAATCACTGAAAAAATGCCAACTGTTGTAATAGAATAATTCCATGTTCGTGTTACCCTTTTCTAGACTCGTTCCCCTTCGTTTCGGTTTTTTGACTGCTGAAAACTTAGGAAACAAAAAAAATCGAAAATAAACTAACTTCTAATTCTCGAGTACTTTTTCAAACTGACGTATCTGATTTTGTAAACAATGACGCGAAGTATGATTCAAACGTAAATTTCTCAAAACTCTCAGCACCCTCACGGGAAGTAGCATCACCGTTATGTTAAGGGAAATGTTATTCCTTGTGTTGGTGACCCTAGTTTGCATGAAAGTGCTAAGGGTTTGAATCTTGTTCTACATCTTTGTTTACTAAATCCGATACGTCAATTTGAAAAAGTACTCCAGAGTTAGAAGCTGGTTTATTATGGATTGGTTTGTTGCCTTAGATTGTAACAGTCAAACAACTGTCGAAAAAGTACTCGAAAATGCATTAACCATCAGCCAGAGAACATTTTGTACAATTAGAAACGTAAGGATTGTCCTCACACTCCCAGAAATTGCCTCGAAATTCTTTAGCTGTAACCAAAACCTATTTGTTTTCTTTCCCAGGAGAAGTCAGTTTTGATTTAACAGCTTCATAATTGCAAATCATTAACGGTGGATGGGAACTGAATAGATTTAGTAACCGAGTAAACATAGTGAATATATTCAGATCACTTAAATAATTTTATATTGATTTCTACCTTGACCAAACCCTCATCAACTACGGAACGACATCCATCACTTTTTACAGACGAGTAATCAAGCCCAAACAAAAACAATACATCTTTCTATCAGGGTCCGCCTGCTTTGATCGTTGAAATCCCTGAAGAAAATTAAATCCTAATAACGACACTTCTCGATATGCTCTAGAAGAACCAGAACGGATTTGAGGACAATAACAATGCCAAACCGATTTTCCAATGAAAAAAGAGAACTGAAGGATAGTTACAAAACAAAGCAAATGAATTCCAGTTGAAACTTTGAGTTTATCTCAAAATTAATTTCAATAATCTGAACTAAACCTCGTTTGAATTCGCAAAGACAAACTCGCAAGTGGCAGACCTTCATCGTTACATTCCCCCACTTACCCTCGCCCACTCACCCGTTGTCCAATTTCCCTCGTCCAACAACGTGCATGGGAGACATACCCCCTATTAATTCTCCACCCCAGTGCCCAAGCTTGCTCAGAGCACTGGCCACCATCTTTCCTGTTTCCTGGACGGCAGGCATCGCAGCAAGGCCCAAGACAAACAATTACCCGAAACACAGACACCAATAAAGGCGACCATCGCCATCATTATTGCCTCATCGTTCTCCCATCGAACGGGCGGCTTGGCGGGACAGGGCAGGACGAAAAATGACCGCGTTTTTCCACCAACCTGGATATGAATCATTTTTAATGGGTGGTCGTTTGGTTTGGCAGCTTTACCGCCCCCATTCATCCTGTTATTGCGGACCAATCGTATCGTCCACACGACGGTCGCCATCGCATTATGGCTGTATTTGATTTCCTGGCTGAATTCGCTGTACGCCGGCAATCAACTGAGAGGACGACGATGGCGATGGTGGGCCGCAGCATATCTCGCGATCGAATGTGTGCTCTGCGGTCTGTTGCCCTTTAATTAATAGGTGAATGTGTCAAGTTCTATTCCAACTGTTACGGTTAGTCTTTATGGTTGACCAGTGGTGTGCCACACATTTCCACTGGATATGAAATCCCTCTCTGTGGAAACTTCCGAAAGCGCATTAAAAGTGGTTTATTCAAGTTCAGCTAACTACCTGGACACGAAGCCGCATCGTCCCACCTTCCAAACGATCTCCACAACCCACCTGACCCAGATTCCTTTCAATCTCCTTCTGCTCAAAGCCGAGCACTTACTGAAAATTAAAGCCCCTTTCGCTATCCTTTCATGTGCTTCACATAAAAGCCATCCCCCCTTTTCAGTTCCCACTTCAGCCGCTCGCAGAAACATTCAAAACACCCTCCTTGACTCTGCGGATAATAACGACGCCGACGACAAATGATTATCATTAGGGTGAGCCCCACCTTCCCCAAATGAACACATTTAGCGTGATTGTTTTCCTCCCGGTCGGTCCTCGCTTTTCTAAAGAGTCAGGAGTTCCTTCACAGACACTGGATCCGCAACGAACTTCCGGGACTCTCCACGTCCCCGACATTCCTATGCAGAAAAAGTGAAAAGCGCCACACAGACACAGCAAAGAGAAAAATTTGAATAATGCTGCCTCAACAACTTGTTTTGCAAATCATGTGTTTTATGTAAAGGATGTAAACTCTTCGACTAATGCTCTATCTACACTGCACCATCTTCCGTTTCGGCTTGGCGCAACCCGGCTTTCATTCCGATGATGGTGCAATGCAATTCGTTCTTCGTGCTGGATTTTCTCTTTATTTTCAGCCACTTTCTATCCGTCGGTTCCGAAACGGGCAATGTGGACAGCCGCAGGAGCACCACAGCTCGTGACCTTCCAACCGAGCCCTGGCCTAAGCCGGTGGAAATCCCGGAGGGATTTCCGTGGTGCCGCACACTTTGAACGTCCCCGCCGGCTCCAATTTTCCAACTTTTCCATTTTTTTTTTCGTTTTCTTCTTTTCCAATGGTCTTCATGCCCCGGTTGTGCAGCAGAATGCCTTGGACCATTTTGGGGCAGCAAGTATATCTTACTATACTGATAAACGCATGGCTTGTTGTTAAAGTTGGGTCCGCGTGTTCCTTCTTGGGAAATGAAGAAAAACAAAAAAAAAAGAAGCAGGAGTTGGAGGAAGAAGTGCTGGAGAGGATAATCGTCGAGCGAAATTGAAATATTGAAGAAGGTTGCTTCCTCCTCGGCTTCGTCTTCGGCGGCGGTCGTCTCCAGGGTGAAGGTCCCTGGCGGGTGCTTCCCGAGGTGTGGTTTGGTTTTCATGGGTCGTTTCGTGCAGCTTGCTATTGGGACTTTTTTTCTGTCTGTTTACGTCGTTCGGGCAGCTTGAAGGCTTAAAGGCAGAGAGTGCAGGCCAGCTTTAAGTTTCAGATAATGTGACGACGGCGAATTGCGTATTTAAACGTATGAAGGGGTATTTCAATAGTTCTGTCAAAAGTTGTAATATTTCACGAAAGTTAAACTCTAACGCGATTTTTTTTTCTTATTTCTTTTCAGGTAAATTCTTGCATTCCATTGAGATGGTGAAAGGTTTGGTAGATCATATTGTTGACTATTTTAATGTCTGATGATTACAACTATAACTTAAACGAATGATCGAATCTTTTTCGATCTATTTAATTTTTGTGATGTGATGTGATGTGTGATAAGAACCCACCATCAGTGCAAGGATTACCTATGGCTGCAGGACTATTCTCCGCAGGTTGTTCTGAGAGAATAGCCTACGTGATGGCTTCTTGTAGCAGGGTCAGCCGATCTCAGTGAGGACCTTCGGAAGACTACGGCCAGAAGGCCGCGTGTCTTCGCATGACTAGGGACTGGCGACTCCACGAACCCTTGTCCAGTCAACAAATCCTTCGACTGCCTTAGGCTACCCCCCTTGGACAATCCCCGTTATATAGTTGTTAAAGGAACAGTGGAAATTTTTAGCATAAATGACTTATAAAATAAAAAAAAAAAAAAAAATGTTAAGACAAAAAGAAAATTCCACGGCTGTACTGAACTTTAGATTCAATTAACACATTTTATTTGTTTTTATTTGCACTAGTAAATGTACTGGGATATTGCAAATTTCTACTGTTCCTAATAATATAGTTCTGGGCAATAAAATGAGGAAGGATCTTACCAAAAAATTACATTTCAAATAACTTACCATAAAAGCATATTAGTCTCTATGTTGCATGATAAAATCAAGGGATACTACTTTCCAACGCATTCCGCTGCATGTTATTCGTATAGGGCTAATTTGCTTTTATAGACTGATCCAATATGAATGGATCAAGGGCTTAACTGCATATAATGTGCTGGTTTTTACAAGCTCTCACTCTTCTCATATAGAAAGACATCATGAAAGACCCAATTGCTATATATACAAATTTCAACTTGAATAATTTACATGGAATTTTACACTATACAAATTAAATTACTTGACTATGTAAAGAGCAGCTACAGTAAGTCAATGCGCTTCCAGCCGTTCACTTACCGAAAACCCAACCTACCTCTTGTTGCATTATTAAATCCTCGTAAATTTGAATTTAAAGTGACAGTAAGTGTAGTGATAGTAAAGTAATAGCAGCAATTCACTAAAATCTCGGTTTGAGGTATCCTGAAAAAGTTTGTTACATCTATTGAAATTTAATAATTTCATTTTACTCATATTTACTGGTCACTATTTGCTGCTTGATACTGATTTTATAAACTCATCTATGAAGTTAAATCAATAAAACCACAATTATCAAATATAATTATATTGTGAGTAATGATCAAGTAATGACAAGGATTGAACTGTAAAATCAGACACAAGCTAAATGAATACAACGCTGTATGAATCATATCCGCTCGAATTTGGTATAATGTTCATTTGCAAAACGGTAATGAAAAATACATTCAATAATAATTGCAAAAGCCTATCACCGACTCCGTTGCCACCTTCTGACATCTAATGGATTGTTACTGAAAAATAAATAAAAATTAGATATTTATCAATATCCTCCTAGTCCTGAAAATGCTAATCAGTATAGATCATTCCAAAAATCAAAGATGAAATTTCAATAAAAAATATTATTTTATAAGACATGTTGTAATAGTTTGATGATATCTGAAATAAATGGCTTATTTAATAATAATACCACCAAACAAAATATTTAAATATAATCCTTTACTGCTTAGAAGCACATGCCAGTCTATTATGAATTTTGTGAAAATAAATTTTTTTTTCATCTTTTATATTTCATGAAAAATTTGAGCCTTTTATGCTTGTCATGTTGCTCCAGGGTCTTACTTGGTTTTGGAATGCAAAGATGATTCTAAAGCGTGCTGAAATTATTAGTAAAATGAGAATAGAAAATATAGACAATATGATTTAAAGGTACAAGATCTTCGGTCGCACCCCCTCACTTCGCTATTGTCAGATTGACAACATTGCCCAGGCTACGCCAACCAGCGTCTCCATATTTCAGCTGGCAGTCTTTTGTGATCATATGACTCGTGGAGGCGTGAGGTAGGAACTTGTGAGGACCGGAGGTCGGTTGCACCCTCCTTCGAAGTTGTCAACTCACCATTTGAAGCCCTATGTATTCAAGACAACCTTGTGTCGAAAAATTAGATCTAGCAATTTAACACATTTAATGCGACAACATATATCCATACACCACTATGGTGTGTTTTTCAATCACAGAAGGCGTTCCGTTTCCATAGATGTTTGTTTATTTTTCGTTTACGAGATAGTTTTGTTTCATTCGTGAAGCATTATAGCAATGAGGTCTATACAGGTGGAGAAGAAGCGGTTAAGTTGTATTAGGGCAATGCAAAATACTGTCATGGTGTTCGTGACATGATGCACAGCCTGTTTTTTGTAAACATGCGTGACGTAGATCTCCAAAAACATCAATTTACAATAGCAGCAAATCACAAGGTGGAATGTTTATTTTCGGTAATTGGTGTAGTTTTCAAAAGGTTTCGGCTGAAAAATGCCTTCTTGTGCACTAAAAGGATGCGGACAAAAACTAAACTTGCTTTGTTATCATTCGCTTGTTTTTGGAGTTTTACGTCACTACCCGAAATCATGGATTGTTTACTCATTTTTCGTTACTAATACCGACAAACACCATGCTCTTCGCCACCTGTATAGACCTCATTGGCATTATAGTACAGTCGAAAAGTACATTCCAGAACCTTCTTGATTTGCAAGATCAAGCTTATCAATACTTTCCTCCGCTTTCGACAGATTCGGTACTTTCCAAAGACATGTTGAATCTGTACGCGTCTGTTAAAATTCATAATTTTTTTCTGTGAAGAAATGTCAACGATCTCATCAGCGGATTGATTATTGGAGCAACGCAGTACTGCATAGCTGTAAACCTGTGCTCCGGAACTATTTTCCTCTAACCGTGCAAAGGTTCCCGTCTATTTTCAACTGCACCCGTCCAATCGCAGACTTCAGGTAATCTGGATATAAGGCTCTGAAAATAACAGAATCAATTTGCTAGGCGAGATTTATCTTCGCATGAAAAAGTCCACCTTGGGGAGTTTGTCCGAAACCGCTTTAGAAAATCCAGACTCCATTGCAACAGAAAAACACGCACAAAGTGACAAATATTATTGTTTGGATCGAAGCGACAAATTTTGCAATGGATATCACAAAGTGATGTCTCAACTGAATTTGTAATCTGCCTTCTTACATGTTGCATGCCCTATTCACTGTTACCTACGGTGTGAAGTCAAAAATGTTATTATTTAAAAGTTTATGCGGCCAATTATACGAGTCAAGTCGACTGTCACTTTGCTTGACTGGTTTATTTTGTTATTACAGTTGTCGAGATCGACGAAATTTTGTCGAGTTGGTCGACTCAATCGACCTAGATCTGTCACATTTTGTCAAGTAAGAGTTTGTTTTGATACTCTTTTTTCATCAGTTAGTGATTATTGGCTGAAGAAGGTAAGAAATACAATAACCATTTTTTTTGTACAGGTGATTTAACAGAAAAACAATTTACTGCTAGCAAAATATGTCTAATATTTCTAGAAACAAAACAAATTACTGGCTCATCGCTTTGATTAAAAATAAGGTGGACATCACCAGAGGCTTTTGTGGTGTGGAGCCAGCAAAGCTTTTCAGAGTTTCGACCCAATGCGCTAAATTTGCCAACAACTCCTTCCAGAAGCTGATTTTCACGATAGCACGAATGAAGAAATTATTGTGCTTGATTGTTTTCATAAATTTGGTTCACAATGTATTGTTCTAGCTGTAAAACCTAAGCCGTGAGAGGGCAATATCTGAATATTCAAATGATATTCATCATTGAATGTCATTTGAATATAACAGTGAATATAACACTATATACCAGTTAGGGCAATGCACTGTTAGGCAAAGTTGTAGAATTTGTCAAGAGCTAAAATTTTATCATACACCATATTCATAAATTCAGTTCTTGAACCAAGTTATCGGTAAATTTACCCAATTGCACGAAATAACTTTTTACAACACTAAGCAGAAGTGGTAGGAAACTTGGCCAAGAGCTCGATTCATGAGGACCACCAATACGCTTTGGATCGGAATAACTGCAAGTAAATTCTATTTTCTCTTTTGAATACTATTACTCTTGTGATCCTAACATTGGTTCTCAAAATCAAAGGGTGGCCGATTGGAGACTCCGAATGAAAGTAAAAGTGTTGAGCTTTTGAACTTAATAGTGCATCATAATGTATCATTTAAGTGCATCATTTTAGTACATTTGCACTAAGAATTTGAAAATTTACTCTCGAATTAAGTGGTTTAAAATTAGTCCTTGATTCCTAAAAGTATAGAAATAAAATACCCGAAATTTAGGACCCATCCTTGAAAGTTCATAAGCAGACATCCCAGAGTTTCAGGAAGATATTTTCTAGAAGTTCAGAAGGAGACATCACCAAAAAAATAAACTTCTCAAAAGTATAGGGAGCACTTCTTAATAGTTCAAGCAGAAATATTCCCAAAAATGCAAGACCAAACATCTCCGAAGTTCAAGGTCATACTTCCCAGAAGTTCAGGAGAAAACTTCCTAAAAAATCAGGAGAAGACTTCTCAGAGCTTCTGGAAGAAGTTTAGGGAATAGGACTTCTTAGAAGTTTGGAACTTTTCAGAGGTTCTGGAAGTTCTTACCAGAAATTCAAGATGGAGCTTCCCAGATGTTCAAGGAAAAAACTTCCCCGAAATTCAAAAAGAAACTTACCAGGGAGGGCACTACCAATAATTACTCAAAAATTCAGAAACAAACTTCCACAAAGCTCAGGACGATACGTCTTAGAAGTTCAGGAGAGAACATCTCTGAGGTTCAGGAAAGGATTTCCCAGAAGTTCCGGAAGAAACTTCCCAAAAGTTTAGCTGAAACTTTCCAGAAGTGCTAGAGAGCTTTCCCGAAGTTTAGAAGAGAAATTTTCAGAATTTCAGAATCCAGGATTTCAAAAAGTGGAAGAAGAAACCTCTCCAATGAACAGAAAGAAACTTCCCCGAAGTTTACGGGGTTACTTCCTAAAAGTTTGAGCAAGAATTCCTTAGAAGTTTAGGAACAAACTTCCCCGAGGTTAAGGAGAAAATATCCCAAACTTCAGACGAGGACTTCTAGGAAGTTCAGGTAGAAACTTCTAACACATTTTAGGTTATTTTCTATGAAATTCTGGAGTGGACTTTCTCAAAGTTACAACACAATTTTTCTCGGAGTTCAAATGGGACTTATCAAAAGTTTCGAATGAATATGCTCAGGAAAAAAAAACTTCCCCGAATATCAAGAAAAAACTTCTCAGGAAATTCAGGAACAAACTTCCCCGAAGTTCACAAGTAAATTTCCCTTAAGTCCAGAAGATGACTTCTCAGAAGTTTTGGAAGGAACTTCCAACAAATTTAAGATTTTCCAATAAATTCTGGAGATAACTGTAGAGAATTAGGTTGACTGAATTGTAGTATTTTTTTTTTCCTCTGTTCGGAACATAAACCACTGCGACCAGTAATTTGATCTATTGTAGTATATCCCGTATCCTTTGTTTAGTGCATGTCGAGTTACTTCATCACTATTGAGAAATGATGAAGTATTCGGTGTTGTTACAGTTGTCATTGTTTGTTTTGTTGGCAATGAATCGAGTTTTATTGAAAGTTTCCGCTATTTAAACCCTTTGTGAGCGACAGTACTCTTCAAAGGCGCGCCCCTTTATCCGTCAAAACCGGATTCATTGCAAACAAAACAAACAATGACTCCGATACTGACCATGCATCAGAACCCTAGTCATAACCAATTCAAACTATAGAACATCAAATAGAAAAATGAGAATTCAAATAAATGAATACTAACCATGTTTCCCTTATTCCAAGCTCATCCTCGGTGGCTCAATCCGAGTATTGTCACTTTTCACAAGACATAAAATGTAATAAGGACTAAATTGTAGTGTATAGAGTATGTGTAAAGCAACCAATAAAAATGATTTGCAAGATTTTAGAGTGTTACCCAACCCATAGATTTGGGTATAATCATTCAATATAAGTAAAATGATTTGAGCGTGAAATGAAACAAAATTGTAGTAAGCTATGTAAAAATATCCAGATTTTCCACGAATAAACAAAACCAAGGCAACGTATAGTCTTAGATACGAGCTACCTGTGTTTGTTCAGGTCATTCTTGTAACGAACTTTGGCAGCGACGGAGGTTCTAGCATCAATCTCAAGCTTCGCGTTCAAAAACGCATTCAAGCAACGGTTTTCGATCAGGGAATTGAATTCCACACACGTTCACCGCGATAAACGGGTGTCCCGAAACAGCAGCAACAGTGGTAACGACGGTATTTCTCAAACTATTCACTTCCGTTAAGCGAACGATTTTGAGAGTTGGCGTTCGACTTGGCGGGCGGTGGTTCAACAGCAATGGCTTACAATGGACCATCTGGAAGCAAACCGGTTCGTTAGAGCCCCCAACCACGAAAATCACAACATCAAATTACAAATGCTTGGATTCCGTCTCATCTCGTTTGAGAGATTTGATTGGTACCGACACTTCCTCGCAGTTTATCAGAAAAGAATAAAAAAAATTCCAGAAGTTTCTTATACTTTTCACTTTCTTTTTTGTAGAACTTTTTATTGCATGGGTCAACGATGTGCACAGAGTTTGATGAGTAGCCTTAAGTCAGACCCCCTTTACTCTTTCTAAATTTTAGAAAAAGATAACTGCGCCACTCTCATCGCCAACGAGATGACGTTGAACCACATTAATAGACAAAACAAACAAACACATGTGCATGCCCGAGTACGTTCAACGAAAAGCAAAGTTAATAGCACAAAATTGCCATTTCTTCTCGGGCGTCGCTTGAAATGAATTGAATGAAATGAATTTCCACTGCAGCTGCTCTTATGAGATTCCGGCTTTTTTGTGGTTTACTGATTTCAAGCAAATATTTACTGATGGGATACTTGAAAACACTTCAACTTTGAATCAAAACAATCAAAATAAACCTTCAACATCTCGACTGTCAAAAAAGTGCACGCACACTATGATCTGTGCTAGTTTATGTGAACGTCTGATCGAATATTTCAATGTGTTTCACCAGACGTCGTTGCAATCATATAAAAAGAGTGTATCCTCTAGATTATTCTAGAAAATAATAACTCGAACATCTTCTTCATTTACTATCTTTGCTTAAGTCCAAGGTGAGGGCATTAAGCCTAGGAGAGGGGTTGAATAAACCAACTTTGCAAAAACGTAGCTAATATGTGTTTTATTATTCCCTGATTCTTTCAAAAACATCAGACTTAAAATGAATTTTGGGTGATCATTTTTGTCTGCTGCATTTTTTGGAGTACATTACATTGATGCTCTTTTTTTTCAGTCAGTCAGTCAGTCAGTCAGTCAGTCAGTCAGTCAGTCAGTCAGTTAGTCAGTCAGTCAGTCAGTCAGTCAGTCAGTCAGTCAGTCAGTCATGTAGTAGTGCGAGTTGGTAAGGATTCATATTTAAATAAAGTTAGGTAAAATTACACAAGCGTGATACATGATTCAAGAATAGAAGGCAGCGCGAAAATGAAATATCATTGGTTATAAATGAAAAAAAAATTAGATCACAGCTAGCCACGCCATTAGGTATCAATAAAATCTGCCTGAATGGGCAGCCGGCATTCTTATGACGAACGTTGGAAGCAACGGACCCCTAAGCAGCAGTACCAACGAAGCAGCAGCAGAACCACTGACGAGGCAACGGAACGTACAAGGTACAAACATGGCTGAGGCTGGAAACCTCGGTCAAGCATCGTCTGTACGTATAACCGTCCCGACACTGATCATCGCGGACCGATCACGACAAGTCAGTCAGTCAGTCAGTCAGTCAGTCAGTCAGTCAGTCAGTCAGTCAGTCAGTCAGTCAGTCAGTCAGTCAGTCAGTCAGTCAGTCAGTCAGTCAGTCAGTCAGTCAGTCAGTCAGTCAGTCAGTCAGTCAGTCAGTCAGTCAGTCAGTCAGTCAGTCAGTCAGTCAGTCAGTCAGTCAGTCAGTCAGTCAGTCAGTCAGTCAGTCAGTCAGTCAGTCAGTCAGTCAGTCAGTCAGTCAGTCAGTCAGTCAGTCAGTCAGTCAGTCAGTCAGTCAGTCAGTCAGTCAGTCAGTCAGTCAGTCAGTCAGTCAGTCAGTCAGTCAGTCAGTCAGTCAGTCAGTCAGTCAGTCAGTCAGTCAGTCAGTCAGTCAGTCAGTCAGTCAGTCAGTCAGTCAGTCAGTCAGTCAGTCAGTCAGTCAGTCAGTCAGTCAGTCAGTCAGTCAGTCAGTCAGTCAGTCAGTCAGTCAGTCAGTCAGTCAGTCAGTCAGTCAGTCAGTCAGTCAGTCAGTCAGTCAGTCAGTCAGTCAGTCAGTCAGTCAGTCAGTCAGTCAGTCAGTCAGTCAGTCAGTCAGTCAGTCAGTCAGTCAGTCAGTCAGTCAGTCAGTCAGTCAGTCAGTCAGTCAGTCAGTCAGTCAGTCAGTCAGTCAGTCAGTCAGTCAGTCAGTCAGTCAGTCAGTCAGTCAGTCAGTCAGTCAGTCAGTCAGTCTGCAACTCATCTACCTCCGCCCTATTAGTCTCTGAGCCAGAAGACGTGCCGAGAGAGCTAAAACCACCGCAGACAGAGAGGTATGTAGGGTGGTGTTCCGAGCGGCCAGGGCCGAACTAAAACGAGAGATAACACAGAGCAAGACGAACTACTACAAGAAGCTGTGCAGAACCACTTATAATAACCCCTGGGGCGACGCATACCGTTCTGTAATGGCGAAGATGAAAGGCCAAACATTGGCTGCAGAGTTATGCCCTGCAAAACTGAAGATTGTCGTAGATGAACTTTTCTCGACGCACGATCCAACGAAGGTGAGGAAGTAAGAAGTAATGCTGATGGCACGCAAGTCTCGAACGAGTAGCTCGGTGCGGTGGCGAGGGGGCTTAAGGTATAAAGAAGGTACCCGGATCGGATGGAATCCCTAACGTGGCTCTGAAAGTGGCGATTCAGGCATTTCTGGACATGTTCAGGGATATGCCTGGATAAGACCATTTCCAGGACAAATGGAAAATACAGAAGCTAGCGTTGCTGTCGAAGCCAGGAAAGCATACGGGAAATCCAGCATCGTATAGACCAATATACCTGTTGGATACGCTCGAGAAACTCCAGGAGGGGATCATCCTTACCAGGGTGACGAAATTTACTGAGAGAGAGAACGGGCTATCGAGGAGTTAATTCGGTTTTCGGGAACGGAAATCTACGGTGGATGCCATTCGTTCAACAGTGGTTCCGCAAGATAGACATTTTAATGCGTGTCTGAGAAGCAGGCAATCACCCAGAAGGAGCGACAGAAAATACTGATCAAAAAAATTGATAATCATCAAAATTTAATTATTTTTGTTCATCGGCGTAGACCATCACGGTTTGATTTACGGGTGCAAACCAGATGTCCTTTTGTTCAATAATCATCATCAGAATTCAAAAAGCATTAGCAAATATGTTCATAGTCTCTTGGTGAGTGGAAAACGATGAACATATTTTCTTGAACAGTATTTACGTTTTAAGCAAAAATACTACTTAAAAATTTTGGAGAAATAATAGCGGCTGTTTGCACCAACGAAATTCTGTAAATCAACTGAATACCTGTTCAATTATCGCAAACGAGTCGCCACTGTTTGAGCGTGAGTATGAATACCGTAAATATTGTGAGTCCGGACGAGACCAACGATAGTAGGATTTGCCTCTGATGATCGCGCTTTCTCTACCATTCACTGGATTGGAAATTTGATCTGAAGTCTTAGAAGTCAGTATAATGAGATATTTAGAAAAAAAAAAAAACAATGCACTACTGGAATGCGAACAAATAGTTTCATCTCTCTTGATTTTGGAGAGCAGGTTAACAAAATATAAAATTCAAAAATCAATGTCGTGCAAAACATATTTGACACCGGAGTTTTGAAAGATTGATATCAATGTTTCTCGCAAGTTGCTATTTCGTGTGAGCATGAGCATGAGCATGATTGACCACCCGAGGTTGCAACTCCGTTATTGCAAGATCAGCTGAAATAACACAGCGAACCAACTTGGAACTAACAACACATCCTCAATGTCTAAAACCTGTGGGTCCCAGGCAGCTCGAATAAGGATAGAGTAGGGATATTTTGATTTTATACTCGATTTATTGAAAGCTGAGAACACCTCTACATGTCTACTAGCAATAGCTGGGATGTTGAATGAAAGTAAGGATGCTGGTGGGGTCAGTTACAAAGTGTGTTGTTGACTCATTTATATTCAACGAACTATTATACCACAGGAACGAATATCTGCATCATGCAGGCTGAACGATCTCAAGAGCAATCTCTAATCTTTTTTAAATTACGAATCAAGAATTGGAGGAAATTATTGTCTCTAGAAACATTTCATGCCTTGTGCCAACTTTATGCTGCTACTGATTTCCAAGCTCACCTGTTTTGCACCAACCGGAACATGCGTGGTCCTATACTCGATCATTTCAATATCTCCAATCCGCTCAACCAATCACAAGGTTTTGTGATAGAAAGCCCGTCCACGTTAAATTTCGGACACGTTTCATTCATTATGTTATTTGAATAATTTCACGGATCGCAGAAACGTCCCAATTATAAGACAGCTGAAACTCTCCACCTTATTCCGTGGTGCAAAATTTTAACATTCTTGTTGCATTTGGTACATGGCGTCGAATGGAGTGGAATTCCGCAAACGCATTTTGTACGAGCGACAGCAAAATTCGACGTTGTTGGTACGCAATCTTGCCCAGAAACTAACACTACTAAAAAGTGTTTGCAAATGGACTGTGGATCGGAAGGTTGGAAGCGGAACAAACCGAAGAGTATGCTCCCGCTAAATGGATTATTGAGAAAATAAATACCAACCGATCTGTGCGAAATGTGGTTCGCAAAGTTGGAAAATCAAAATCAAATGTGCAAAAAGTAAAGCAGAGACATGAAATGAAGCCGTAAAAAGTGAAAAAGGTGTCCAACCGTGATGATAAGCAACATTTTACTGCAAAAATCCATGCTAAGGAGCTTTCACCAAGTTTTTGCATACAATTTTTTGTACCATAATGGACGACGGAACATATCTGCTCAAAAACTTTCAACAGCTTCCGGTGTCAAATTTTTGGTTTGGTTTGACAGCCCATATGCAGTTGTGGTCGGAAACCCCAAAGCTTCGTCTCTATCGTCTATATCAACAAAGATGTGAGAGATGAAGAATGTCTGCAAAAGCGGTTGCAACCGTTTATAAGTAGCAACGACTCTCCAGCTCTGGCTGCTTGCAAAATGCGTCCTGTTATTGTATAAGGCACAAAAGGTCAAATACGTACCAAATACAGCCAATCCACCACTGTCCGGAACTTAGCCGGATAAAAAAATACTGGGCTCTGGTTAAGCGGAAACGCTTTTAAACCAAGAAGAAATCAAATGGGATCGACAATTTCAATCGAAAGGATGGAGCATTGTCACTGGTAGCCTATCTGAGGATACTGACCAGAATCTGATGGCGGATGTACCACGGAAAGTTTGAGAATTTGTTGTCAAAACCAATTGGTCCATCAATGCAAGATGCTTAGGAGTAGACTGGAAGATTGCATGAGCTACCTCCCCCATGTTTTGGACAATCTTTGGCAGTATTTGTCAAAATCTCGAATCTCTCACCAAAATTGCTAGAAGTTTGCACAGGAGCTCAATTTGTCATTATGTATAAAACTCTTGGAAGGCCTGTGTGATTCTATTAGTTAGCAATAGGAGCGCAAGTTTCTTGAACTAATCTTAAGCCTACTCAAATTTTCCGCAAAAGTTGATTACGTCTTGTAATATTGTAATATTGATAAACAAAGGTGAAGCTGTGCATATTTTCCAGTTGATTGGCAGAGAGATTTTTCTACGGCGAAAAAAAATCTCTTGTCACGTCTTCTTTCGGAATGGAAGTTAAGCCGTTGGTCCCGGCTCATATGTTTAGTTGAGTGTGATATGTAGGGTTGAGTTGCTTTCGTGGGGAGGAGACTCAGTGCGGTAAACGTCCCTAGAGTAGAGAAAAGAAGAGATGGATGAGTATTTTTTATATGTGTAACGATTGGGTTGGCTAACCAGGTTTGTCAGGAATGATGGAGGAGAAAATAGTGTTCACTGTGCCCAGTGATTTATTCTTGATTAGTGTTCTTGACAAACCGCTCCATACATTTATAAAACATAAACAGAACAAGTTTTTATGGATAGTTGAAAACCCTGTTGAGATAACATTACCTGGGAGCGACCCCGGCGTAGAGGTTAACATCCATTCCACTTACGCCAAAGTGACGAGTTTGAATCTCACCCCCGCACAAGTTACGAAAATACTCAAAAAGGTATTTGAGTGACTACGACGGGAGATGAAGCAGCCCAGGGCTAAAAATCTCGATAATCAAGGAAAAAAAATTTAAACATTACCTCACTCTGGTCTTGCTAAACGCGATTTGTGATATTTTGATGGATTTGTTGGACAGATTTCATGTTTTATAAGGCTCTACTTTCTGCGCTTTTAACGTCTCATTAAAGTATGGTATAAATTTTTCTAAACAGATAAAACTTTCAGGTATTTTTAACTTCTTTCTAGCAAGCTGTTAGATGAACTTCAGCTACCACTGTAAATGACCGTTTGCTCAATTTCAATTACCTTATATCACTAACATTCTATCCTCTCCCATATTTTTCTCTAGGTAATAAATTTCATCATGTTCATAAACAAATATTTGCTTCAGAACAAAACCATGTTTTAACAAATCTCAAGAAGCTGCTTTAAATCCTATTCGACTATGTGACGGTGCTTTGAAGTTCATAGCTCAGCTTCTTATGTAAAGACTAAACCAACTTCAGCCATTTAATTGAACCTTTCATTATTAATCGACAAACAAGGAATAAATATTCAGCTTGTTGAAGAAAACACCTCAACCTCGGATCACACGGTAAATGTGAAATTCGAACTTCTCAAAACATGTCAGCAAAATTGTGCCGCTCATCATAACTTTGTTTTTCCCATTCTTACGCTACAAAAGATTATCCAAGGAATAATTGACTATTCTTCAGACACGGCCCATTCAAAAGTGTAATTTCAACTGACAATCTTCGCCCTGCCAAAGTCGTTGACAACATTTCAACATTTCCCAACCGCATTCTGTTTTTGTCCCGACCGTCCGGTTGAACAACTCCCAAGCAGTAATTAATATTTATGCGCGTAATGACCACTTGAAGTAAATTTTCTTAATTTCTCGAAGCACCAGTTACCAGCAACTGACTTTGCCAAACGACAAACACAAAAGAGGACGAAAAAACGCTGCGCGCATCCTTTCTGAAGGGGTTTTTTGTTATCCTTCTTCCTGGAATGAAACTTTGTCCCGACTGCCAAAACCAGTTACCAGTTGTGTCTTGTTGGAAGTTTTCTCTTCCGTCTTCGGTTTGGAAGCGACATGTGAAGGACGCCAAACAAATGAGGAAATAATTTTCCGGTTAAATGAGTCGAGTCATCGTGGTTATCGAACGACTTTGTCTTGACATGTGCTGCTTTAAAACCATTCGCTGGTGGTGGTGGAGAATTCTCTTGTTCTTATTTATGCGGAGGAAAAGAATCTTTGTTGCTCTTGTGTTGAGAAAAAAAAAAACTTTTGGAAATTTGTTGTCATGGAGAAATATGTAAAATTATTCCCCGGGGCGAAGCAGGCGATTTGTTGTTGCTGCTGTCTTCGAAACAAACACCTCATTTTTGTTGTTTTAGTCTGGTTCAGCTAATGAAGCAGGTCTAAAATTGTAGAATCATTGCTTCCTTACAGAGAATTTCACTCCCATCATGTTTCAAATCCGACCAATGAATGCTTGAACGATTCCGAAACCTCAAACACATGCGAACCGAAAAACAGAAACACGACACTGTCCCAATCCTGCAAAGAATCTCAACCAGCTGCCGATTTTCACAAGCTTAGCCCCCACCCCCTGTCTCAAAATGCACAGAACAATCCCCCACAAGGATTCTCTGTTGTCGCATATTGATCTGGAAAATCCTACTAAACAATGCATGCCGTCGTTCTTCAGCTTCTCCGGAGGCATTATTTTTAATCACATTTGCCTGCTTGGCCGGAATCCGTTCCATTCGACTTCGGACTTGTGTTTGTGTACAAGATAATTTTCTCGCCCCTCCTTCACAGCATCAGAATGCACTTTCTCCCGTCTCGGTTCCACAAATGGCCAAACAAAGAAAGAAGCCATTCCCCAACATCGAAATCGACTGTGGAGCGGGGGAAATGTTCTTTTAAATACTTCCAGCTCATCCCCATGTGCACCTCTCACCATGGGGGCTGAGACGTAGTTGACCCAGCTCAGGACAGCCAGCCGACCGAGTAAGACAACACAGAGCAAATTCAATTGTCCCTTGGCGCTTAGCTTCGGTTTGCCGCTGCTGCAGTTATCGTTTAAGCTCTCATTAGCTTTCAGCCCCCGACGATGGTGATTTGATGGTGTGTTGTGCTTTGCTAGATAACACCGAGAAACAGGGAGTTGCATAAACTTTTCCCAGCCAACTACGTTCTCTGAGAATGATGCAGTTGACCGGGACACGACCAGACAACACGACACAACAACAGAAATTGATTTTTTTTTCTGTGTTCTGCAATTGTTGTTGTTGTTGTCGTCGTCGCAGGGTGTGTAGATCACGGAGGTTCCCAAAAACCAGTAGCACCGTGTTTGGTAAACTAATTAAACAGAGAAGCGAGAGGAATTTTTGTGGCCACTTTGCCGGTGCTGTTACTGCAGCCATTCCGGGAATGAGCATGAGCATAGGACATATGAGAGGACAAAAAAACACAACAACAAACAAACCGGACGCAACTTGCATTCAGGACTAGGCTGGAATGTACATACACGTCGAAAAATTTACCGCATCACTTGTAATATTTTACAGGCAGGGTGCAATCCTACAACAAGAGTCCGGTGGCCGAGTGGTTACCGTCCACTTTGCCGAGTGCATTCAACCCTGGCACCGCAGCAATTCCAGCCCTGGCCGAGGGCAAACATTCCGACAGCTGTTCATTTCTGACGCTCAGTTTATTTCACCCTGAACGCGTCACAGCTCTGATAGTTAACCTACCGAATCCTCCTCGTTAGCCCTCAGCGCGAACTGTTCTGCGACAGGAATCATGCTTGTGTCCTGGGTACACAAGCCTCCTCCTCCCCCGTCAGCCAGCATGGGCAGCGAACCGACCCCCAAAGCTCGGTCGCAAAAGTTGTCCTATCATTTTCATGACGCGAACATTTGAAGTAATTAAAACATGAATTGAAATGTTTATCATGCCGGTTATTTTTTTCCGAGTTACGGTGGCTTCTTTCCGGCTCGTTGACCAGAACGATGCATGGCAGCGCGTGGTCATCGGTAGCCTTTTTTTTCTAAGGGACAGTAGCGGCACAAAAAATTGTTCCATCCCCTCAAAAACATGTCCACATGTGTCGTGTTTCGAGGTTTTTTTTTATGTCTGCTGTGCTGTCCATCAAAATGGGTCGGTGACTGGGTTGCCTTCTTCAATTATTGCGATTTTTTACCCGATCGGGGTGGAATTTTACATAGAATTTCTGTATAAATGCATCACTTTCCAAGCCATTTGAGTGCTGCTGGTGCCATAAATTTTTATCTCTATTTAATTTAATTTGAATCGATTGAAAGTTGAAATAAAATAATTCGTACGCATGATGTGACTAGGATTGATGGTCGCGACAATTTGTGGCCTGAATGGAAAGATTGGATACCGAATAGGAATTAAGTCGGGCTTGTGGAACAATGTCCGTTAATGTAGATTTCTCGCGGATTTAAATATGTGAGCTGGAATGAGCAGCAGACAATGATTTCTGTAGAACAGCACAACCCAAATTCAATCACTGAACGGTGGTAAAACACAATGGAAATAACGGATATTTCACAATCGCACAAGGTGAAAAAATGTAAAATTGAAAGAATAGAATAATATTTATATGTGAATACAAAATAAAAAAAAAAAAAAAAAAACACAGAGAGCAAACAAAAACAAAAAAAAAAAGTGTGGTTTGTTATCAAACCCAACCCAAACAAAAAAAAACAAAAAAAAGCTTAAATAAATAATTATTATTGTTGTTTTTTTTAATTAGTTTGGGGGGGGTTTGGGGGGTGTTATATTGTCCGTGAAAGATGCATTTCCTAAATTTAATTTCTTAATACACTAAGGTTTTTTCCCAAGGGGTGAGTCGCTTAGAACAGTGTGCCAGGCTCGCCGTAGTAGAAAATTTTACATCATAACGGAACATGTGTGGCACTCTGTGGCACACTTTTGTCATTTGTACCTTTTGAAGATAAAACCTAACAGCCCTGGAAAAATGACGTTGTCAGTTTTTAGTGGTGTTGTTTTGATTTGTTTGTTTCGATACGCAACACAAAAGTCTTAGAAAGAATTAATTATAAGTGAACTTTTGAGTTTCCTGTTTGTTGAGGCAAAATCTTGAATGGAACAATGGATGAGGTAAATGATTAAATTAATAAGTCGTGACATGATATCATTTTGCAGGTTCAATTAAAGGACTTGCAGTTTCAATCTTTGGAGAAAATTGGAGGCGTATTATGGGACCATCAACCTCCATATTCGAAATAATTCGAAAAAGTAAAACCTCTGCAGCCTGCCGCTGGCTCAGCTAACGATCGAGAGGATCCGAAATATTGAAGAGGACTTGCGGATCATGTCTAAGAGAAGTGATGTGCCTCCTGGATCCTGCCAATATCAAGCGCAAAGAAGGTATCATGTATTTTTCAATCCCACAACCGTCACATCCGCCACTGCCTGCCTGAAATAATGTTCATTTCCGAATGCCAGATTGCTCATCTAGGAAAATATGTCGAACATGTACGGACACATCGACATCGAGTGTAACATCGAGTGTTGCCGAGTTTGCAAGCCTCAGAAATGCCGATAGAGGAATATCTTTGGAGACTACTACTAGGACCTCACACAACGCCTCAGATATCATCTCTTGTGATCTATTGAGAGGTCCAGAAAATAATATGCCAAATAATTCGAGCGGAAAAGATACCATGCAAGAAGAAAGGACTGAAGAAGATTATGATGGTATGTAGAAAATACGCATTACATTAAACGGTTACAATTAACCACTTCATATTACTACAGATGATCCGAATACTGTGGATGATACAATACACGATGAGGTCCACTCGGATCTGTTCTGTGTTCAAGATTCAAAAAGCTTGGGAAAATCTTCGGCGGAAGTCATTAAGGAACTTATATAATAAAACCAAATTTCTAAGATCTAGTTTCCAAATTAATGTGCCATTGTGATTTGAATAGATATCAAGCTAGTTAAAGGGTGTTATAGGGTGAAGTTGCGTCTCGTTCATTGTTTTCGCCGGCGTACGTGAACTGCTGAGAAAGAGGATAAATTAATCTTAAACATACAACAGTTTATAAGTATTCTCGCACTTACATCCAGCGATTATTATCTTGAGCTCCATTCTTTATCCATCACTGAAAGTTGTTATCTCAACACAAGAGCATAACGCGGTTTCCATAACAAAAACATTGACCGAGACCCAAATCGCTATCAAAACAAATCATTCACCTGGTTACCATGCGTAGCCAAAACATAACGATTGAACTGTCAAATTACCATGGCACACATGGGCACATATTGGCACCACGATCAGTGTTGCCACATTTTTTTCATGGTCAATCTGTATTTTTGCATCCAAAAATCTTTTTTATCTGTATACGACTGTTGAAAATCTGTAAAAAAATCTGTATCGTATATTTAACAACTGTTTGGTTCCCGCTCACTGGTTGAAAAATAACTTTGTGTGCATCGCATTTGAACCAAGTAGGGTACAGGGATGTAATGTTAGCCTTGCTCCTTTATTCGGCCTATGTACCAAATATTTCAATAATTCGGTGATAATCAACAAAATCATGTTTCTATCAAGATGATCGATTTATTTCAAAGCAATTGAGACATTATTAATCAATTTTTAGGTGTTCACTTCCACGTAGTTTTCGATTTCCGTAACTTTTTAGACATCATGACTTCACTGGCTGAGCTGAACAATATCTACACGATCTTTGAATTATCTAAATTTGGCTAAATTGAACCTATAAACCGAGTAATGCAGCCAATATGCACAGAAAATAGTCACAGGTTATAAATTGACTGTTCACATTGGCATAATAACAATGATTTGTCGAGAAAACCGTAGACTCAATGTTAGAAACATATTTTATTCTATGTTCCCAACTATGGCCTTTTGTATGAATAGCGTAGTAAAAATGTTGTTAATGGAAAAAAAATAATAAAAATGTCTGAGTTTCGATTGTATGATTTCATATGGCTTAAAAACGAAATCTGTGTAGAGTGAATTATAATGTTTTGATTATCAAGTGACCACTAAATCAATCGTGAAAATTACTTAAGTGTTTCGTAGCAGTTTGATTTATGAAATGTTGTGTTGGGTAAGCGAATACAGTTGGCCTTAAATCAGAAAATCAGGAAAAAAAATTGTACGTAGACTACATTTAATCACAAATCTATCAAGTGGGATGCTATCAAATGACTTATTAAATTTATCGAAGCAAGTGTATAACTAGTTAAATATCGCTTGCTGCTCAAATACTTTATGAGTTATAATAAAAAATGTAATCGATCGTTGCATATTAGGCTGAGTCAAGGGACACTTCATACCTAGCTATTAAGCTTATTTCCCCATTGGTTTACACATGAGCAGTGTGTGGAAGCCCATCCTCGATCGAGGGTTTAATTTACCACAGAAAATAGACTTGAAATATACACTCCAATATATACTTCACGAGCAAACTAAATGCGAATAGCTTACATATTTTATCAGAATATTAATGTTTTGATATTGAAAATAGTCTAGCCTGAATAACTTGCACTGCAACAAGTTTTGAAATTAGTTTTGACATCTAAAAAAGTTGCTTTTCCAACATTTTAAAGTTATCAAGCTTCCGGTAGTGAGTATCAAAAAGTATTATCCTTGGCTTAAATCTTGATTATGCATGTCTTGCTGCTTTTATGTCGACCTTGATCCTAATTTCGTTTGACTCCAAGCAAACATTTTGCAGATCAACCGAATAGGGACGGTATTAGTTAAATCGAGTTGGAGCTTACCACCATTGAAACAGATCACAGAATTCGGTGAAAAAATTACGGCATTTGATCTTCAAAAGAAAACTTTACAGATTCTCCTGTGAAATCGATATATTTTACGAAAAGATTGGTGAACACAAACAACATTTGGGATAGTATGGTGAAATGACAATTTTTCATCGAATTACTGTGATTTACTAAGAACTTCTGTAAATATAGTTGACAGTTTCAAGAATCTCATAGAACACGCTGAAAACAACACTCAGTGGTAAATCATCCAAATATTTTCTTACGGTAGATAAAGACATTTCCAATCGATTCAATTCTTAAAAATATTTCGAATAACGCAGTACTCCGCTTGAAGCAAAAGATATCATTATTCAAATCAGTTCATTGGTTTTTATTGTTCTAATCAAACTGATTTGATTATTGCAACTAAACAAACAAAAATACCGAAAATCTGTTGATTATTCCAAGTATGCAGCAGTGAGAGAAAATATTCAACATAAAAAGTAAAACACTATTTTGCAAATACTAGTAATATAATTTGGCTTTCGAGTGGACAGCGTACAAAAATCAGATTGTATTTCATTTGGTGAGTTGAAATAGGTAAAAATAAAAGTTCATGAATAAGAATATAAGCTCAATTTATGCATTGCTCACCAAATCAAGATATTAGTGAAAACGATCAAAATATAAATGTTATGTTTGTTCTTGTTGTTGTTCATATTATACAAGAACCGGTAGCTTATGCTATCGATACAATAACATTGTTTGACATCAAACTTTAAAATCAAAGTATACGAATCAGACATGAAAAGAAGTAGCCCATACCAGTTAATTATTGAGTTGGATGCTGTCCACAGAGGATGCTTGGATTTACTACTGAAAATTATCCATCCCCCTATCATCATTTAAGACCTACGTTTGCACAATTTCTAGTGGTTTAATCAAGTTATTCAGTGGGGTTGATAATAATAGCAAAAGCGTACTAGACATGCAAAAACGCTGCATTAACATAGATTGATGCTATCCACCGAAGCTGACTTAACCGATGTTTATGAAGTTTGAACACAGAATTGAAATGGATGCTGCCCACGAAGATTAATTTGCTGAATGCCCTCGAAGCGGCCATCCTTCCGATATGTCGATGAATATCTGACATATTCTGTAGGCAGCTCAATGAGATTTCCAAATATGGTTATTTATATATTTGTAAAATCTGTATTTTTCTAAAAATCTGTAATCTGTATATACAGAATTCTGTATCCAAAAACCTCAAAAAATCTGTATGATTACAGATAAATCTGTATATGTGGCATCCCTGACCACGATCGGAACAACAGCCTGTACTCGAAAAGAAATGCACCATTTTTATCCGTGAGCTACTTAAAAATTGTTGGTAAAGATTGATGCAAATCTGAATATGACTTTTTTGGAGTGAATTGTTTACATGTGCAAAATTTCATAACAATCGGTTCAGTGGTTATTGAGATGTCATCGAAACAAGAAGAAAATCGCCGGAAAATTTTGCGCGCCGTCATGGAAAATCCGACTGCGACCATGAGATGGATCGGAAGACAACTGGGAATCACCCATACAACTGTGTCTCGGGTGGTAAAATCGTTTAAGGAGTCCCAGACGACCGAGCGGCTGGCTGGAAGTGGAAGAAAATCGAAGACAGCTGACCCTGTGAAGGCCCGGAAGGTGTTGGATTATTTCAAGTGTAATCCGAACCTTTCGATTCGCGACGCGGCTCTGAAGGCAAAGTGTTCCGCCTGGTTCGTTCAGCAAACCATGAAACGAGCTGGGCCTCGTGTATTCAAGGTCCGCAAGGCATCGAACCGGCGTGATCAACAAAACACGGCGGCCAAATCCCGCACAACGAAGCTGTATCGAGAGTGGTTAACGAAACCGATGTGGGTGGTTATGGATGACGAAACCTACATCAAGGCAGACGCAAAGCAGATACCGGGGCTGGAGTTCTACGTTGCCAAATCACGGTTTGATGTTCCGGAAGACACAAGGAAGAAGAAAGTGGACAAATTCGCCAAAAAATACTTGCTCTGGCAGGCCATATGCCAATGCGGTAAACTGAGTAAACCGTACATCACAACGGGTACCATCAACAGCGAAATTTACCGCACCGAGTGCCTCCAGAAGCGTCTGTTGCCCTTCCTGCGGTCCCACGGAGGCGAGACATTATTTTGGCCGGACCTGGCATCATGCCATTACGCGCGATCGACGTTGGATTGGTACAGAGACAATAACGTTGTTTTAGTTTACCAGACACCGCTAACCCCCCAAATTCACCAGAGATTCGTCCGGTGGAAAGATTTTGGGCCATAATGAAGGCCAAAGTTCGAAAATCGTCAAAGGTGTTTAAGAACGAGCTGGAGTTGAAGAAAGAATGGATGAAAGTGACCAAAAAGGTCGGCTCCACCATTCCACAAAATGTAATGAGGGGTCGTAAGGGAAAGGTGCGGGCTTTCAGCGATGGAAAGGAAATTGAATAAAGTAATTATGCCATACACCTGACCTTAAAAACACGTGCCATACACCAACATAATCCATATGTATAAGTTCGTTCCCTGAAAGTTTCAAGAAAATCCAACTTAAGAAATAAATGCACACCAAACAGTCAAAGTGTTTAAGCGGAATCCCAACGCTTCGGTCAGGGATGTGGCCAAAAAGTTGAATCTGTCCAAGTCTTTCGTTCAGAGAGACAAGGACCGGGAGGGACTGCATACGTACAGAAGTGCAGAAGGCTCCAAATCGTGACGAACGCCAAAATACGGTGGGAATGTCACGGGCCCGGAAACAGTACACCCAGATGATGACGATGCCTTATTGTCTCATCATGGACGATGAGACTTACGTCAAGGCGGACTTCTGGCAGCGTCCGGGGCTACTGTTTTTCACCGCCCAGCACAAGTTTGATGTTATGGAGGAAGTAAGGAAGCAGAAACTTTCAAAGTTTGCCAAGAAGTTCACGATTTGGCAAGCGATCTGCATATGTGGCAAACAGAGTGCCCCCGTTCACGACTACCGGGACTGTAAACGGGGAGATCTACCTCAAGGAGTGTCTACAAAAGCGTCTGCTTCCTCTGTTGAAGCAACATGATGGCCCTGCGGTCTTCTGGCCAGATCTAGCCTCGTGGCACTATTTTAATGTTGTCCAGGAGTTGTACGAAACCAACAAGGTCAATTTCGTACCCAACGACATGAGCCCCCCCCCCCCCCCCCCCCAACGCACCGGACCTAAGGCCCATCGAAAAATACTGGGCTATTATGAAGCAGGCAATACGGAAGCATCTCAAGCAGGTAAAATCTGAGAAAGACAAAAAAGGGCTATGCATAAATCAAGGTGACTTTTCTTAGGGGGGGGGGGGTGTGGTTTCTGACCAAAGTCTGCGTTCAATTCAAAATTCCAAAAACAAACTGTATGGAGAAAAATCTACGAGGGGGGACGGAGAAGGGGCCTGAGATTTACAAAAATGAGTCTACGTGGTTTATGGTTTATTTTAGTGTCCAAAAGTTTGAAAAGGATCGATCAACTAGCTTATTTTCTACAGCGTTTTTTTCCGTGATGCAATTTGCTGTGGGACAGCCTTTACAATGCCTGCAAATAATGATTGTCGTTCTCTTGCAACCCGTAAAATCAAATTGTTACTATGAAAATTCGGGGAATGTGATTTTGTTACTATATAATAAACAAAACAATAATTCATTGCAATGTCAGTACCTTTAATCCAGAAAACTGAACCACTTTGTGATTTACAATTCATGATCGATAAAACTTGCTGAACATTTCGGTATTTTAGTTTCATTTGTGACACTTAACACTTTAGTGCGTATATTTTGCTTTCAACATTCAATCAATGTTTTGGAGAAAATAGGGTTAACGTATTGAGGAAATTGCTGCCATTCCAACTGCTAAAGTTGCAGGAAAAGTAAAGAAAGGTTGAGTAAGTCAATTTCTAGGAGCTGTTCAATGCAAATTGTTGCATTATTTACGAAGATAAATGCATCTAAGCTACTCGAAAATAACACAAATTTGCGGCCTAAATTGGGTATGAACGTTTCAGACATCTGAATGTCCCTAAAACTAATATTAAAGCCATATTTTTGGATATAAATAAATTCGAGGATCTAAGCAATAATCCAAGCTCAATTTTGGAAATTTCAAATGGTTCGAACTAAAGACGATATTAACGAAGATAAAAGCATTCAAAGATCTCAGGAATTTCCCACACCTACACCCTCCTTAAATTGATATTATGTCCGTATTTACTTCGTTTAATGCTTTCGATGATAAAAAAAAAAATAACGCAAATTGGCTGTCAAATTCGATTTACGTGAAATGGGATCAAGTCCCAATCACTGCGAAGTTTTCTGAGCACAAACCTCAAATACTATTTGGACTTCAGGCGTGAAGATTTCAAGAATCGTTTGCTCCACTGGAGCATCCATTGTTTGGCATTTTGAGCGTTGTTTGTTTTGTTTTGTTTATTGTTTTGCGTCTCGAAAACGTAAGTGATAATTATAATGAAGAATGGACACCATTGCACAATAATAGTCACATTACATTATTCTCAGAATATCTACGGTACTCCAAACTATTTTTGAGCTTAGATGTAAGTGTTTTGCATGACCAACCAGGCGATTTACGAGGTTGGTTAAGCTGAATCTAGTTATTCGACAGCATCTCCTCAAACTCGACATGTGTAATACCAAATAAGGCCTTCTATGTTATTTTCATGGATCCTACTGTAAATTATACTTACCGTCATTACTGAATTTACTCCTTGAAATTACTTTAACAGAATTAATGCAGTAACATTATCATTCAGCCATTCACTTCTGACATGGATGATATATTCGACCCCCATCCATCTCTACAATGCATCTTGCTTCAGCTTAACTCTACTCCAGACAAACCCAACTCGCCAATTTCTTCTGAACTCCCGTTGAAAGCACTTTCCTTCACTCTCAAGTTTCATGCTCTGAAATAATCATCATCTCTTAATAATTCAAAATAATTGAGAAATTTTTCTATCTCCTCCTTTTCCAGGTAAGCAAACGAAATTCCCGGAACAAAGCGAGATCTCGCATGCACCCGCCCGTACGTATGCAATTTGATTAACACTTCTGGGCTTCAAACCAGACAAAAAAAAAAACCGGACTCGCAATCGCGAACAAAAGCTCCCGCCAGCCAGCCAGCAGTTCAGAGCAAAAGGCGGTTGAATGTTTCAATGCACTCCCGCTCAGACATCACAAAGAAACATCCCCCGACTAACTGTGCGCATTCCCGAGCCGAGTGGGAGGTTCGGGAAGACAGAGAAATGCAACGATTCGCGCGAAGTGAATAATGAACCAAGTCTACCGTCGCAATCATAAATAATAGTGGCAAAGTGAAGTTGTTTCATCGTTGATATTTATTGTCGTTCTCTGAGCGAAGCAGAAAAAAGCTCGGTGCTCTACAGTTTTCAAGCGAAGAACAATGCCACAACGTGGGCGGCCGGAGCGATATGCTGCGCGTGAAATCAAGACTGTCTAAATATTTTAGGAGTTCTGGTGTGTCGATTTCGTTTTTCTGTTTTCCAAGGTCTATAATCTCCTTGATATACGCCGAGTCTCCCAGGATGACCACACAAGCTAATCAGTTTCAGCCCTCGAGAGTCCTACATGCACTAGAATTTAAGACGATTTATACCACCACTCCCCCCGACCATTACCGGAGCAGCAAAACTCTAAAGCCACATGAATCCCACGGACGGAGTCCCATAGCGAGTCAGTCGGAGGGAAACCACAATCTCGATTCGGAAGGTTTTCGGCAGGGTTTGAGCCGTCCTGCCCCTTTCCGCCACCACGTACGCCGAACTAGACAGGATTTATTACATTTCACTGCTAGCGCTGCTGCCTCCGTAGACAATTGTTATTTCAGTACAGCATTCGGCCGAGGGGAATGTACGGCAAACGTGTGTCCATTTCGTCTATTGCAATTCACAAGATTGCCGCAACTGCACCGGGTCCTGGCATGGCAGAGCAGAAAAATAGAAGCGGGCGCAGCAAAACGGATCGGGAATGCCCGCCGTGAAGTCCGGTTCATTCGCGTAAAATAAAATACTCTCGGTTATGACGTTGCCCGAAATCCGGATTGCGACTGCCAGTGGTGGAGTCAGGGTGTTCGCGTGGTCGTGATTTCGGGGGTGCGCAGAATTTCCACTACTCCTTGTTCCACTAATTCCTGAAAAACACGGATCCGCTTAATATGAGCATCCTCCAACATTTGCAGAATCATTCCGGCTCTCGACGAATACGTTATTCGTGAATTTGCTTTCTTGTGTTCTACGTTGGTTGTTCTCTGGAATTCATGTGGATTTTAGAGCTTTCTTGGAATTCATCATAATCCTTTGGCTGTAACTCATCAACTCGTTTTTCATTTAGGTCACGAATATTTTCACTGCTGTTTAATTTCAGTGAGGCTTTATTCCTCAAGAAACCAACTCCGAGTTTATAACAATTAACATAATTATCCATTAAAATTGTTTTAGGGACCACCGAATTTCTCTAATCAATTATTTTTCAATTACTTTCAACAACCAACGATCCTTTTCGCTCCAAATTACGTATTCATAAACAAAAATGGACATTTTTTTTTTTCCCGTTTTTTTTTTGGTTATCCCCCCACCGCCCCAAATTCACCGTGAATCGCCACCCACATTTACCTCGACGACTCTCTTTTTCCTCTACAGCTGTCTAGACCCAGTAAGAAAGGTTAGTCTAACATTAGTCTAACGTTAGTCGAACACGTTAGACTGTTCGTCGAACATTTTGTCTAACTTTCGTCTAATGTTAGACGTATGTTAGACACATCTGACACACGATGTTAGATGTTACCTTTGTTTGTTTGTTATCAGTTAGTCTAACCTTAGGCGTTTTTTTGGTTAAGCTTTTTTATGGAATTTATTTTCCTATAAAAAAGTTCACAATCAAAATTGTATTCTCGTTTATTAACAATCTGTTTACCGATCACTAAATTATATGCTTTAGGTATGAGATTGCTAATGAACAAGAATAAAACTTTGATACCAACCTTTTCCCTGCAGCATATAGAATTTAAAAGAAAATTCATCTCGAAGATATGGAAAATGTCCTGTCCACTTGTGATGATGCCGATTTTTAAGGAAAGCCAGACAAAATGACGAAAGCATAAGAATGACAGCTGCGTCGTAACTGATTCTAGAATAAACTTACCAGAGCTGCCAGAATTGTTTTTGTATAGACTTTATAGTTATGAATAATATTTCGTTTATATTTTTAAATATTTTGTCCTTAAAAATCGGTAGCTTGGATGCAGAATAAAGTCAATAAATGCTGCTGGTAATACCCATGCAAGTTTGACGATGATCACACAAGTACAGACAGATACACCGAACGAATTAAAAAACAATTAAATTTTATAAATAATCAGGTGCATGGATTACATGGATATACTGAATAGTTATAATAATAGTTGATTATGCAAAGGTAGATAAAAATAATTATAAAAATACTTACACCCATAATAATTATTATTATTATCATTTTAATCACAAAAATGATGATAATAATATAATGGATAAATGGAGTATCATTATTGGTAACAAAATGACGTTTGCATTTTTTATGTAGGTTGACATTGACTCTCAACAAGAGAATAAATCTTTTGTGAAAATATAAACCATCCATCGAGAAGTTGCGATTTCATTTACCATTTATGTGTTCATGTGAAGCTAGTTGCATGTGAGCAGTTATCTATTTCAAAATAAATTGGACTTTAAGAATAAATACCCCAATTTCTCTCATACGAAAAATGTGAAAAGTTCTACGGTTTCTTTAAAAAAAATGTATTACCACAAACTGATTTGCCTCGTCACTTCAAATTTCTAACGGCGCATTTAAAGAACTTTTATTACATTTTTGCTTCACAGCAGTAAATAACTGGTCAAAGATTGAATTGTGTTTTTTTTTTGTAGCTTCTTAAATGTGTGCCATCCAAAATTTGAAGTGGCTATGCAAATTGGAAATAACGGCCAAAGTTAAGATAATCGAAAAAAATCATCACAATAACTTAATTTTCATAAAATATGTTAAAATGTAGTATGTTATATGTTAGAATGTATTATGGATTACATGATAGATTTTAAAGATTGCTTTTGAAGTTTTAGATTTTTGAATCATCGTTACTAGAGATTTATATGAGTCGTATCAGGGGCTTCAAATGATGAGTAGGCAACTTGCCAAGAGGGTGCGAACAACTTCCGGTCCTCACATGTTCCTATTCTCAAGCCTTCGCGAATCATATCTAGACAAAATCGTCAATAGGTCGAAAGTAACAATTGTAAACAATGACTTAAAACGTAAATTTCCTGGTAATGCCAGGTTGCAAACATTTATATCTCCCTGTATCTGTTTCTGGTGCTATTTTGTTTGTGGGGTTTGTCTAGATATGATCACAACAGATATCAAATGACGCATGGTAACGCTGATTGGCGTAGCCTAGGCAATGTCGTCAATTTGACAATAACAAAGTGAGGTAGTGTGTCTGATGATATTGTACCCCTAAATCATGTTGCATATTTCCCACTCCCATTTAGTTATTATTGCATATTTTGCATTCCATTTATTTTAAGAGCATGGAGCAGCAAGACAAGCTTGGAAGCCATATTTTTCAGAATTTCAACATAAAATTTACATAACAATGAAACTCCTGAACCTTAATTATAATTTTCTAAATGGCTAATATTTCCACGAAAGACTCTCATGCGCTTATAAGCAATATATTTTTGTTAAGCGGTATAATGATGAGATAATCCATTTAATTCAAAAATCATCAAACTCGGCTCTTCAATCACTCATTTTTTAGATATCATTCTAGTTACATTTAAAAGATAGCATGAACTTTAACTAGTATGTTATTTAGAAGACTTTTGAAACTTTGTCTTATACTATAGTATGTTGGTTTTTCATATATCTTTCTCTATTTTTCAGCCTTTTCAGGACTATGAGGATATTAATAAACGATATATACGTTTTTTTTTTTTCAGTGGACGTCAGATATATGTTTGAAATAAATGTATTATATTCATATGAGCGAGATAGGGCACCCGATTGAAGCAGATTGGATGGGGAGAGTAGAAATGCTAACTCCTCACAGCCAAAAGTTAATGGTTTTTCCAGCCCTGGCTGAGTGACATCTGTAAGCAGACTGATATACAGAATATGGTTAGGTGAAAATCGCTAGAATCGGCAAACTGCCGAAACCATGTCTGATTGGCATTGCCCTTTACCTTTTTTGAAGGCACATGTATGAGAAACTAAAAACATTGCACATGCCAACTTTAATCATATTTTTGCTTCTCCGCGACCGACAAGTTTGAAAAATCAATTTGCTGTTATTAGTCAATTTATAGTAGTTCACTTCCGTGTAATTTTCGATTACATCAACACCATGAATTTACTGGTTATGCTGAACAGATTATCTCCACAGTATTCAACTAATTTTAACTTGGCTAAATTGAACCGATAAACCGAGTTATGCAGCCTAGATATACAGAAACAGTCACACCTTATAAACTAACTATTTACATAGATAAAATAATAATTACTTAACAAGAAAACCGTAGAACCAATGTAAGGGACATATTTTTTTATGTTCTCAACTATGGCATGTTATTTTGACAACGAAATAAAAATGTTGTTATTGGTAAAATTGTCAACGGAAATGTATGAATATGCGGTTGTATATTTTCATATGGCTCATTTAAACACAAACCATTGTAACAAAATCGGAGGAGAGTCAATTAAAATGTTTTCATTAACGAACTGCCAATAAATCATATGTGAAAACCCCATTAGTGTTTCAAAGCAGTTTTAATTTAGTTTGTTTTGTGAAATTTTGTGTTGTATTAAGCATATAAAAGTGACAATGCCTTAAACCACAAAAACAGATAAAAAAATGGACGAAGATTGAATTTCATGATAAATCTATTGAATGGGACGAAGTTCATGAATAGACCCAATTTGGTGCTTATAGACCGTTATTAAATTGACATCCTTTTCTTTAAACTTTAAATGTCTGACTTTATAAAATGAGTTATGTAACTTTTTATCCACCCCAACACCTCCCACCCCACTACACCAATTAATTTTACTGCCTACTCCTCACTCACCACAAGATACACACCACATCCCAACTTAATTAATATTTTTTATTTCCCCCCCCCCCACATCTACCCACTACTCTGCTTTTCTTCCAACAACAAATCTAAATAAAAAAAAAATAACACCAACCCCACCAACCACCAAAAAAATCTCAACTATCTTTAAAGAAAAATATAACAATTTTTTTTTTATATTAATAAATTTCTCCCACCCCCGCCACCCCCCCCGCCCCGCCCTCCCTTTTCCCCCGCAAAAAAAGAATCACAGCTAGAACGTTACCAATTCTTCATGAAATCGTACAACTGTACCCAGTAAGAAAGGTTAGTCTAACATTAGTCTAACGTTAGTCGAACACGTTAGACTGTTCGTCGAACATTTTGTCTAACTTTCGTCTAATGTTAGACGTCTGTTAGACACATACGACACATTGTGTTAGACGTTACTGGGTTAAAAAGCTAACCAGATAGTTGAACGATAGCCTAAAATTAGGCGTAATTTAATACGGGTCGTTAGACCCCGTTAGACTAGGTTTTGCAATCAAAGTTTTATCGTCGCTTATTGACCCTCTGCTACACAAAACTTGGCACTTTTGGAATACTAGCAGAGTGAAAACAAACGACCATAAGACTTTCATTACTCACCTAGTTTTTAAGCAGCATCCATCATCCTAACAACCCGCTTCTCGCGTTTGCAGGTTCAAACATCTTCGAGTTATAAAAAAGAACGACATCTGCGACGTAATTCATTCGAGCTTTTGCTGCCAGCGTTGCCATAATTATTTTCAATTATCTTTATATTCGATCAAAAGGAATCTGATTACACATTTATTTCAATTTTTGTATTTCTAATTTGGTTCCTCTTTGGTCTGATCATTATTAAAAAACCGGACTATACAACATTAACCGGGTCATCTTGTGAGTGGTTACAAAATGAATACCCAAGTGGGTATAATTATTCAACTTATCATTTATCATTTCAACTGAATGTGTTTGAATTATGTTTCACTTCATCATATTTTCAAGATTTTCAAAAATGATTCTACGTGGTTTATGAACCGGCCCTAACGATTTTGCTTTGAAACAAATAGACAGGTTGGTTTTTTCTACCTAAAGATATTATCACAATACAACACAAATTATGGTTGTCCTAAACTAATATTTTTGTTGCTTCAACCATAAAAGCAGCGGGTGGATAGTCATGAAGAAAACGAATATTTGTTTTGGCTCAGGAAGTACTAGCACACCGGTCCCAAGCTCGGTCCCAAGCTTAATGATTCGCCCCTAAGACCGTAACTCACACCAATACACTCTCAAATATTCTGTCAAAATAACATAGCGAATCAAAACAAAGACAAAGATACTTGTACCAAAAGGTACTGAAAAGCGCAAGATTGCATGACAAGGTGCCAACTGCAATGTGTACTTTGGAACTAGGGGTTCTTCAACAGTGAACCAATTTCAAATCACTAGTTGCATATTGATTGTTGATAAAAGGGATTTCATATTTAAAAAAAATTGCGTTGATTCAGGGAAACAAGTAAAAAAATAAGATTGATTCAACTAAAGCGATAGTTAAATCAATCTGACATTTTTTTTCGAGAAAAAATTATTAAAAATTTATTTGGAAACAAACTATTTTTCTTGGGTTATTTCGTTTTCCGTCATCCGGTCCCGCTTTATGCTATGATGCTGTCACTCAACAATTATACTCAAGCGTGTTTTTTCGTGGAAGTTTTCATCGCAGGTATATAAAACATTAACATTATATACATTAAACATTATTTAAACACAATAAAAAAAATTAAGAATGTTGCAATAAACTAAATTTTACTTCTGAAAAAACCTGTAAATAGTTGAAAAGCTCGCATTTATATTTATGCCTGGATATTTTTTCTATATATTTTGTAATTTTTAATTGTTAAAACTTTGAACGCCATTTTATAATTTTCTGTGTTTTTTCTACTTTTGGAGCTCAAGTTAAGTAATTAATATTGTTTATATCGCTACTAGAATCTTCGTTTTGGTTTGGATTCGCTGTATTATTTTGACAGAATATTTGAGGGATTGTTCGTTGTGAATTATGTTTTTAGGGGTTGTTCATAAAGTTTGGGCCAATGTGCTGGTTCTTCCTGAGACCATGATGATTCATGATTGATTTTTTTTTAAATTAATTAGTAAATATTATGGTCTTATGCATTACATGAAAATTTCTTGCAACAGTAGTTCGAAAGGTTTGATGAAATGCTCCTTTACTTTGAATCGTCTTGGTTTTGATGCAACTTGTGTGACAAATTTTCGAATACGCTTTACGTTTTCCAACATTTGAAACTTACGTACAGATCACTGCAGGGCAGCCTACGATAGCAAAAAAAAAACTTTGAAAAGTGTTCGGAATTATGGACCAAGTGTTCGTACTTTGATGCAGCCACCTCACCTTGATGTTACAACCATGGTTCACAAGCAGTGCTGTTAATAGTCATTACGATTCATTTGAATAACTTTACTGCTAACTTGTTTCAGAAGCTAAATTTATAAATGTGAAGTACGATCAAATTGTAGCTCTTGACAAATTTTACAACATTATGTAATACCACATTCAGACAACAAGCTATTTTACGTGATATTGAGTTTGTTGAACTCAAATGTCAAACATATTATTTCCAGTGAAAACTAGATGCATGAATGTTGATAAAAAGAAAAGCAATATCAAGTCATATAGTTGTATTGTGAACGAATTATAACAGTGCATTGCCCTTATTGGTAGAAAGAAAGAAGCATATTCACTGTCAAATCCAAATAATACTCCATAATGTTTTTTTTTATATATATATCGCTATTTCACTCTTAAGTCTAAAATTTTAAAGTAAGAGCAATACATTGTAAGACCAATTTAGGATCAATAATAATCAATAATAATACTTGATGATAATAAAACTCGATAACATCATACGTGATATTTTGATAGAACATTTTAATTTATTTTTAAAAACCCCAAGTTAAAGTGAAAATTCACAAATCTTTGCACAACCTTAACAAAACTTTTCACTATAAAATAGGTTTTTGATAGCAAAAGCCTCATGACAGGGCAAAAATTGACCTAACAGTGCCAAGATGCGAAAGATTCTGGTTATAAGTATCCTTATATCGAGGTAAAAGTTATGTTAATTCTAGTTACGTTGTAAGTGTATGACCTAATAATGCGCGGCCTATTGGCGTTCGATCTAATAGCAGTTGGCCTAATGACCCATCACTAAATTAACAGCAAAAGTCACTGAAACTTGACTCAGTTATATCAATAAAAATTCATCAAATATCATCTTTTTGAGCCACCATCTCACCCGTGCACCTTCTCAAATCAATTTGGAATATCTGTCTGGGTTCACAGTAATGCTTTGTGAAGGGCCAAAAAAGGAAGAGTAGACCCGTAAGCAGAAACACTTACACGGAACCCGCGAAAACATAAGAATTTTCTTCCAACTAAACGATCCAACAAGTCGAATAACCCAATTCGCAATGCACTTCCAAAGTTATCAATTGAGACCTCTCGATGCCAAGTACCATTTATGCATTAGTATGGTTTTGTGGTAAATATAATCATACTCTATGCCCAGGGAGTCGTGAAATTTTCCTTGGCGAAAAATGGTGTTTTTTTTATAGCTGCATGGTGTTTTTTTTTATAGCTGCGCCTCAGGATTCTGAATGATGAGATGAAGAATTTCTGTAACCGTAACTATTTAATCCACCAACAAGATTGTACAATTGGTCAAAAATGTGAGCTATCGAACAAGAGGATGCCCTAATCAGTAGGGAGAAGACCCCTTTATTATACCAATACCCTTTATACCAATTATTAACGACGAGAAGTTGACATTTACCACTCTCCCTATCCAATTCGTTTCATCCGGGTGCCCTAATGGTTCCTTTCGTATACCAACTATCTGATTTTATTCGTAAGAGAATATAATATTTGTTTGTACGAAATATACCTTATATTCACTGTTTTTTGTACTAAATAGAAGAAATTATGTATGCATTAATATTTTGATAGTTTTGAAAAAGCTGAACAGCAAGAAAAATGTTAGAGTTAGACGTGGTTAGACATTTGTTCGACGTTACCAACATAAAGCTTTAACCACCAGTTGCATGCTTTTAGGAGGAATTTTTACCGCTTTGTCGTCATTCTCTTTCCAGCGTGCTTTACCAACATAAGTCGAGATGCCCACTGATGAGGTGGAAGTTTGACATCACAAATCGTTTCAAACCATCGAGTCGAAGTCTTACGGCTTGAAGAAATTGTCGACAAGATGTTTTAGAGTACATACAGATGTTACTTCTCCGTCACTTCAGTGGGCGCCCGGCCTAAAGCTTCATGATCTGACTAGGTGGATTTCAGCGATGCCAGAGAATCTGTTCATGTTTTATTTAATTGAATTTCTATAGTAATTAATTTACGGTAGTAATAATACTAATTTTGTTATACTAACACTCCTAAAGTATGTTTTATATGTTTTATAGGTCTGATAAATTCGGTTGCTTCGGTGTTAAATATTTTCAGAACTAGATTTTTATAGAAATTTTCTCCAAGACATATGTTTTAAGATATGCTCTATGAATAGCCATTTGTTTGAATTGATTAATTGCCCCATTACAAGGAATGATATACAGGTTTCTTTAAAAAAAACTAACCCAGGGCAATTTTTCCAATAAAAATTATCATTCTAGGAATCCTTTTATTTTTCAACAAAAAAGATCTGAATTTCAACAAAGCTATTTAATAGCCTGAGACGCAAATCCTCTGGTAATGTTTTGAAAATCACTTTGACAAGATTACTGAGCAATTACAATGTATCTGTACATCTACTCACAAAATATTAGTGATCTACAAATTCCTTTGCCTAATATGCCAGCATATGCCTAATATACAGTCAAAAACAAATATTATGTTTAATATCTACCTCACCCTTTCCTTATACCTAACCTAATTATTGTGTCGGCTTTGTTGTTGTTTAGGTGTTAAGTTTAAGAGCCATGTGTACCCGTTACATGGCTCTTCAACCTTATACCTAAACGACAACAAAGCCGACACAATAATTAGGTTAGGTATAAGAAAAAAGCGAGGCAACATTCAAATATTATTTCATGCTTTTGATTTCAGGCAACTTTATAAAAAAAAAAAAAAAAAAACTAATTCTTTCAACTTGGTGCATTTATCTTACACCCCGTTCATACTACAACTTATGTTCCGTGATATAGAGTATCTTGATATCAGCATCTATACATCTAGTTTTCACTGGAAGTAACAAGCATGGCATTTGATATCAAGATACTCTATATCACGTAATATAGGTTGTAGTGCAAACGGGGTTTTAGACCTGCTGCATAAAAACCCGAACATTTGCTCCATAATTCCAAGCCCTTTTCAAAGTTTTTTTTTTTTTATCATAGACTGCCCTGCAGTTATCGGTACGTAGGTTTCAAATGTTGGAAACCATATAGCGTATTGTTCGAAAATTTGTCACACAAGCTGTATCAAAACCAAGACGATTCAACGTAAAGGAGCATTTCAACAAGCCTTTCGAACTACTGTTGCAAGAAATTTTCATGTAATGCATAAGAATATTTACTAATCAATTTAAAAAAATATATCCATATTTTGAATTATCACGGTCTCGAATTAGCTTAAATCGAATGATATAATATCGGGGTATCCCCAGGGGCTGGATAGTCCAGAAAAAAATGGATATAGTTTTTGGGTCAGGAAGTACCAGCACATTGGATCAAGCTTAATAAATAACTCCTAAAAACATAACTCACAACGAACAATCCCTCAAATATTCTGTCAGAATAACACAGCGAACCCAAACCAAAACAAAAATTTTAGTGACGGTATAAAGAATATTAGTAACTTAACTTGAAGTCCGAAAGAAAAAGAAAACACAGAAAAATTATAAAATGCCTTTGAATGTTTCAATAATGAAAACTTACAAGATATGTATGTAAAAACAATCTAGGTATAAATATTAATGCGAGCTTTTGTACTATTTTGAGTTTTTTTCAAAGTAAAGTTTAGTTTATTGCAACATTTTTATTTGAAGTTTTACATTATGTTTAAATATATATATATATATATATATATATATATATATATATATATATATATATATATATATATATATATATATATTATATATATATATATATAATATATATATATATATATATATATATATATATATATATATATATATATATATATATATATATATATATATATATATATATATATATATATATATATATATATATATATATATATATATATATATATATATATATATATATATATATATATATATATATATATATATATATATATATATATATATATATATATATATATATATATATATATATATATATATATATATATATATATATATATATATATATGTATAAATGTTTTATATACCTGCGATGAAAATTTCCGCGCTTGGGCATTGTTGAGTGACAGCGTCAGAGTATGCAGCGGAACCAGATGATGGAAAACGAAATAACCCAAAACCAAGTTTATTACAACCTAAATTTTTAGTTATTTTTTCTCGAAACAAAATATCAGATTGATTTATCCACCGCTTTGGCTGAATCAATCTAAAAATTTTATTTGTTTCCTTGAGTCAACGCAACCTGTGTTGAGGTAGTAATAAGCCCCTTTCATGGTGGAAACAAAAAAAATGCTAGTTTAGAACAACCAGAATTTGTGTTGTATTGTGGTAATATATTTAGGTAGAAACAATCAACTATCCTATTTGTTTCAAAACAAAATCTTAGGAGTAAACAACAACACGAATTTGTTTTAAACAACTAGTTTTTTAGTTTGGATGCCAACAAATAAGTTTGTTGTTTCAAACGGGACTATTTTTGCTCCATGATGGTTTAAATGTTTGAACAATTCAAATATAAAGACAATCTAAAATTTTCAAAAAACTAGGATATTACCGAGTTGAATTTGCACTGTCTTTTTGTTTTGATTTAAAATTATTTAAGAAGTTACATACAATTTGATGAAGTTAAACATAATTCAAACTCATTCAATGGAAAGGATGATGAAAAGTTGAATGATTATACCCATTTGTGTATACATTTTGCAACAACGTAGGAATATCCAAAAAAATCAAATAGTACAGTGTGTTTTGACATTGTTTTTTCAACGAAATCAAACCAACAGATATTGAGAATTTGAACTATTAATCGTTTCCAAACCACTTAGTTTCTTCTTAAAACTTTTTCTAATAATCAAATAGATATTTTTAACATGAGAACACCCGCAAACCATTCCTGAACCATTTCCCTTATATTTGACGACCGTTTCCGTAATTGTTACGACATTTACCCTCATTATTCACCACTTTAAACTAACAATCTCCTACATAGTTTTAACAATATGTCAGATGGTAAAAGGCCAGAGGCTAGAGGCTAGAGGTTATTTGGTGAAAATAAGATTAAACTATTTGATAACAATAACATAAAATGGGATAATATTATACATTAGAAATATATTTGTGACTATATAACAAATTATTTTTCGTTAGGCGGGCAATCGTTTATTCACAAGAACCATTAGAAGAACGACTGCTATTAGCAGGTGTACAAAAATCTCGCGATAAAAAACTATTCTTGCTGATATTTCATGTTAAGAAAATTAAGAAGATGAAATATTGATCTGATATCTCAACCATCGAGAATTATAAGTGATTATTTTTTTATGCGTTTATCAAAACGATATAACGTAAACGCGCATTTTTATTTGCTTTTGCAAAGAACTTTCGTGATAATTTATCGCGCAACGCATAATATAGTATCACAAGATGACTCGGTAAATTTCGTATAGTCCGTTTTTTATTCAACCTGCCCAGATCAAGACGAACGAAATTAGGAATACAAAAATTGAAATACCTAATCCGATATAATTGATCAAATTGAAATAATAATAATCAGATTTCTTTTCACAAAATATATTGATAATAGAAAATAATTATGGCAACGCTGGCAGCTAAAGCTCGAATGAACTACGACGCAGATGTCGTTCTTTTTTTGTTCCTGTCATTTGCCTCAGTCGGCAAACTCGACAGTGTTTGAACCTGCGGGTTGACAATTTGATGGATGCTGCTTGAAAATAGGTGAGTAATCAATGTTTTATGGTTGTTTCTTTACACTCTGGTAGCATTCTAAAAGTACAAAGTTTTGTGTTTAAGTAGAAGAGTGTCAATAAACGACCATAAAACTTTGATTGCAGAACCGAGTCTGACGGGGTCTATCCACCCATATTAAATTACGCCTAAATTTAGTCTATCGGTTGACTAAAGTGCAAGCTTTTTAACACAGTAACGTCCAACATTATGTGTCAGTTTCGTCTAACAGACGTCTAACATTAGACGAAAGTTAGACAAAATGTTCGACGAACAGTCTAACATGTTCGACTAACGTTAGACTAATGTTAGACTAACCTTTCTTACTGGAAGTATGGTAACAAATAGATATCATTTGTTTATCAAATTGAATTGCAAAATTCATGTGTGGGACACATAGATATTATCATTGCTTATTTCAGTGCTGGGATGCTTTGAGGTAATCGATCAGGTAAAAACATACATCGTTAAAGTAAACTTAAATAAAGTTATTCGTAAATTTCTAGAATTTATTTTGATAAAGTAAAACTCCAAATAAATCCAGTGCGGTCTTCAAGACTGTCCATTTTTTCAATGCTTCCTGCAAGAAAAAACTTACACAAATGTAAACAATACGCAAAACCTGAGACGCAAAACATGCTTGTCACTGAGTGTGGAGAAACGTGGAGAAACGTCATTTGGAAAATTTCCCGAGCGAAATCCCGTTTCCAAATCCCGTAATACTTTTCCCGAACTGTAAACCAGCCTTAACGAAAAACAATTTGCTGTATAGTCAAAACTAAATTTCGAATGTAAGATATATTATCACATTTTATGTTATTGTTATCGAATAGTTGCATCTCATTTTCACCATACAACTTCTACATTAACACATACACACCAAATTTCCAATATCATGTTCGGTACTTATTTTGCTGAATTCGGTCTGTAAAACAGAAATTTCACCGAACATTTAGTAAAAAAATGACATTTGACAACGGAATTTCTGTAACTTGCAAAAAACTACCGAACATTGTAGAAAAAAACTATCGATTAAAACTGTAAATGGCAGCAGTTCCGTAGCACTGTAAAAATAATTACGAATGAACTGTAAATTTATTCTTTTGCAAAAGAAGCGTAAAAAAAGTACCGAACAGATTGCAAATTTACTCCATGCTGTCAAACGCAATATTTTCCCACCATTTTGAAGTTGAATGTTGGCCTGCTCCTGTGAGTTGCACGGTGCAGCCAAAAATAAGTGCCAACAATGGAGATATGGACAGCAACTTTCCGGGACCGTAGCCACATTCACAAGGAAAGGAATTTTGTTGGCTTACTCCAAGGATCATCCGATTGCAGCAACGTTAGATGGGGAATTCCTAAGATATTTTACGCAACGGTAACCAAGTGTTAGTTTATCTGGTTATACTATTTTAATTATTAACACACAAATAAATAATCTAAATAAACAGAAATGGGCAAGAAATGAATGCGAATGACATATTAATTTAACTCATTAATTATCCTCAATTTCAAAACCAAGAAATAAAATCAGTAAAAACCCATTTATAAACGAATCTGTAAATTTTGCTGAGCAACTGTAAATTTTTTACATCATTTTCGGTAAAAATGTGAAAGCTCACGTTACCAATCGTTCAGCAAAATTTACAGAACATTTCGGTAAGTTTTGACAGCTCAGTAGCGAAGTTAAATTTACTGAACGTATTGTAAAGCTAAAAAACTACCGAATCGATTACCGAATGTTCAGCTGTTTCATATTCGGTAAAAAATTACAGTATACTGTAAAAAAATCTAAGTGTGTATTGTTAATGTATGCCATATTGTCATTGAAAGGTTTTTTATTGTCTGCACTCGGTCTGGATTATATACCAACTTTTTGGCATAGAGTACAGCGAATATTTTGTTCGTGAAAATTGCCATTTTTTTATGGTAACCTAACTTAACCGCCTATTCAGCATATTGTTATTTGGCCTTTTTCCATGTGACATATTGTTAAAACTATATAGGAGATTGTTAGTTTATAGTTGTCAACTATAAGGGTAAATGGCGTAACAATAACGGAAACGGTCGTCAACAATAAGGAAAATGGCCCAGGAATGGTTAGTGATTATGCGGGATGTTAAAGTATAGGACGAAACTTTTAAAATGCTTCTAGAAAATTCAAATGAAATTTTAATTAAAAGCGGTTTGTTGTATGATGTAAGAAAAATCCAAAACTACTCAATAAAGACATTTTCAGAAAAATAAAAATAAAATTAAAATAATGCCCCTATTGTGCAGTTTTGGATTTTTCTTAAATGATACAACAAACCGCTTGTAATTAAAATTTCATATTTTTATACACACTATTCAAAATGTTCCGCCCTTTCCTTCAACAGGGGAGCTAGAAGTTATACCACCCCGCGGTCTCTTCTTTTTTTCAAGGTGAATTCCTCTCTAGGGGTTTGATTTAGACCCCCCCTTCCCCCTCTTTTATTTGAGATCTATCAATAAATTTTGCTGGACGCGGGATATAAAATTACGGGAATTTAGGGCAAAACCAAAAAAAAAAAAAAAAAAAAAATTTTTTATCAACAAAAAAAAAAAAACCGCCATTTAATTAAAAAAATACTATCACGAACGCAACATCGCGATTATTACATATCATTCGTCCTAGAATGGAAGGCAAAGGCACACGCAAAAAAATACATAGTTATATCAATACAAAAGAGGAATCAATTCAACTAAAATTTTGGTTTGAATATGGACCAATAAAACTGATGAACTATTTCAACAAAACCTTTGGATTGAAATAAAACCTCATGCTTTATAGAATTAAACATCGTGTTTTATTGCTCAAAACAAAATGTTTCCTTAAACCAACCAAACGGATTTGTTGAAATAATAAACATTGATGAACTAATTTAACAAAACCATTGAGTTGTAATAAAACTTAATACTTTATAAAATTAAACATCATGTTTTATTGTTCATAACCAAACGTTTTCTTTCAACTAAAAGCATTTGTTGAAATAATAAACATGAATTTATTCAAGAAAACCTTGAATTGATATAAAACATATGTAATTAAATTGAATGTCCTGTTTTATTTTTCCACTCCCCACTCCCCCACACAAGTTGTTTTTCTCAGCTAAATTGGCGCAAAACGTTTCTAAACGAACACAATCCGCACAAGTCTTTCGCGTTGGTGTTGCAGATGGTGCTTGAGATGATGTAGCGGTTTCTGATGCGGATGATGCTTTAGACGACACAGCCGTTTTGTTATTTAGTGATTGAAGAGGCTCAAAAACAAGAGGTAGGCCCTAAGTACAATAGTGTATAATTAGAACGTTGGAAATCCTATGTAATAAAACTACTTACCAAAGTCTTGCGCCACCTGTTCAAGTCAGGAATGCATTTGGTACCATCGGACAAATGAGATAAACACAAAACGTAATCTATTTCGTGCTTTTGTATTATTCTCTACCTATCTATCGCGTATCCATTGTCTGAAACAAAATTAATATACTTTAATAAAATTAATATAATTTAATAATTTAATACATTTTATACTCACCCAGGAAAAAATAATGCTTTCAAACGACATGTCGAAGGAATGTAATAGTCGGTAAAGCTCAACCTGATCATTACTTAGCCCATACGTGCGGGTGGAATTTCAGGAAAACCTATGGGAAAACTGTCAAATCCACGCAAACGCATCCGCAACATATCAATTGTGGGCCAGCCATTAGCGTAGACTTCACTTCCTCAATGAAATCCTAGGTGCCATTGGGATTATTTCTTCAACTAAAAATCCAAAAGAAAACCAGAAAACATTGCAAGTTAGAATGAGAAAAACTATCGGAGGCAGAGGCAGCAACTTGCCATGTCATCAGCACTGAAAAACTTTTAAACAACAACAGTTTAGCTGCTCAGCAGACTCAAACATTTTTTTTTGTTAAAACAATAAATTAATCGTTTGAGTATATTAATATATGTGATTGTTATAAATCAAAGATTATTTAAATTAATGAAACACAGCAGTGATTACTTTAAATAACTTTATTGGTTTGATTTGAATGAAATGTTGAATTGATTTGGAACTTTTTTATTAATTGAAACAAATAGAAACCTTATTTTGAATAGCAGCAAAATGTTTTGTTGATTCAAAACAGAGTGATTTCTTAGGGTGAAAAAATATTTTGTTAAAACAATAAATTAATCATTTGAGTTTAAAAATAAATGTGATTGTTTTAAATCACACAGCAGTGATCAATTTAAATTATTTTTTTTGGTTTGATTTGAATGAAATTTTGAAATGATTTGGAACTTTCTTATGAATTGAAACAAAAAGAAACCTTGTATTGAATAACAACAAAATATTTTGTTGATTCAAAACAAAGTGATTTCTTTGCGTGCATTACAACAAGCTAGAATAATTCGATCATGGAAGAGACGTAAAGAACAGGCGCAAGATCCGTTCAAATATCATGAAACTTAATAGGGTTTGATTTAGACTCTGCGTTTCACCACTTTAATTTGAGATCTCTCAATTAATTTTGCTGGAAGCAGGTTCTAAATTCAGGAGTAAATCGTGATTATGGCGAAACTTACAAAATGCAAACAAATGAGAATTTGTCATCAATGAATTGAAAAACTCTGCTATTTAATCAAAAAAAAAAATACTTTCACGAACGTGACATCGCGATCATTGCATATCATTCGTCCTAGAACGGAAGGCAAAGGCAAAGGCATTAAAACAGGCTAGAATAATTCGATCATGGATTCGATAGGTGCAATTTTTAAAAAAATCTTTATTTATTCCAAATTTTACATTATTTTTCATTTATATATTATCCTAGGTGCTCCTGCTAAGAGCACCCGTACCGGTGCGCGACTAAACTATATTTGATCGCCCTCACCATCACTTCAAGCCGTATCGGGCGCAACTAAAAGCGCTAGCAAAATTGTGGCGTGACTATCGGAAAGCATCAGGCACTTAAATTTAGCTACGCGATAGTGGCGCGAGAGAGGGTTGCTATTCAACTGCCAATTGTCAAAAATCTCCGATTGGTTTGTTGTTTATTTTTGTGTACACCATCAGGATTAGGGGCAAATTTTTAATTTGATTTAAAGAGAATTATTGCTTTATCAACTTTAGTCAATTTGGTTTAATAATATGAATTTTATCTATAGGGTCGTGCGATGGCTTTTTCATGATTTCTCCTAGATAGATTTTTGGTTGGCATGAAAGAGAACCATTAGCCACAATGGCCGCTCGGGCAACCTCTGGGGTGTCCCGGAGGAACCTGTAGAAGATGTTTTTCGCCAAACCACGTGGTGCGACGGTTTTTTCTTCATGTTTTTTTTTCATGAGCTTTTGGTAGGCCTGAAAAGAACCATTAGCCACATTGACCTCTCTCGGAACCTCTGAGGTGCCCCGGGGGAACCTTAGGAGGGGATATTTGTGTTTTTGTACCAAACCACGTCATGTGACAGCTCTCTCTTTTTGATTTCATCTGGAGAGTCCTTCGATAGGCATGAAAAGAATAATTTTCCACAATGGCCCATCCGGAAACCTCTGGGTTGATTTGGCGAAACTTGGAGGAAATGACATTTATATTTTTTTACCAAACCCCAGTGGTTCCCAGAGAGACCACTGTAAACAATGGTTCTTTTCATGCCAACCGAACGTCTCTCCAAGAGAAATCACGAAGAAAGAGCCATCGCAATTGACTATGTTTATTACGATCACCGAATCTGTCAAACTGATGATGGAGCACTAGTTTAGCAGCGACCGATACAGAACACGGTAACAAAATATAGTAACGACCGGTGTGAGATTGAGTGACTAAACTTAAATGACAGCTCGATGCGCTAGTATTATAGTCACCCAGATAGTTGCGCCCGATACGGATGCTCTAAGTAATTAACATTTCAACCTTATATGCTATCATTTATATCTAATTGTGTTAATATTATTTTTACCTTGGTTATTCAGTATTTTTATCAGGGTTTTTTTTGCCTGCGTGTAAGAATAATAATTGATTTCTTAAAACTAGTTCTTATCTATAGAGAGAATTGATCATTGCAATTGAAGATTGCAATGATTTTTGTCTAAAATTATGAATTATGTTGTCGGAAATTTCTTCTAGAGTCTCAACGTTTGAAATTCTATGTAATTCAGTAGTACTGAACCAGGTTGGCAGCTTCAAAATCATTTTCAGAACTTCGTTCTGAATCCTTTGAAGTGCTTTTTTCCCAGTAACACAAAAACTAGACCATATTGGCACAGCATAAAGCATGGCCGGTCTAAAAATTTGTTTGAATATTAGAAGTTTGTTCTTCAAACAAAGTTTGGATTTTCTGTTTATAAGAGGATATAAACATTTAATATGCTTATTACGTTTGGCTTGAATGCCATCAATGTGATCTTTAAAAGTTAATTTTTGATCAAGTATCAGTTCATTCAAGATAGTTTACTTGATTTGACCAAGAAATTACTTGGTTTCAAAAATGCAACTCTAAGCTTGTGTGGGTATATTATAAGTTGAGTTTTGGAAGCATTAAGAGACATCTTCCATTTTTGAAATTAATCTGTAAAAATGTCCAAGCTTTTTTGTAGCCTCCTGGATATAACACAAAGACGTTTTCCTTTAGCGGAAATGCCTGTGTCATAAGCAAAGCAAGATTTTTGACATCTCTGAGGTAAATCAGGGAGATCTGAAGTGAAAATGTTATAAAGTATTGGCGCAAGAATGCTACCTTGAGGAACACCAGCTCTAACAGGCAATTACACTTAGAAAATAACACCGAACTCGGTTCAATTTTCTACCGAACCACATCGGTTATCAACAAGAAACCGAATAAATCGTTTATACATATATACTGTTTTCCGGTGTATTTTTGGAGTCGAACCCGAATTTCGGTTACTATATTTGACAGATAAAAATGAAAGATGAACCGAACAGTACGGTAAAGCAGAGATATTCAAGAGTTAGGTACACGAAAACCGAGAAAACTCGGCCAACTGAACCGAGCATTCGCTGAATATTCTTAAACGTCAAACACTTCTCTTCGAGTAAATTCCGCGACGGCTATGTCTACCGAAAAACTTGATTATTTTAGATGACTGGATTTTTTGTCATGTTAAAATGGAAAAAAATACCGAGAGACTACAACAGGAGGATGCACGTTTAGTAATGTATAAGGATTTTTTTGGATCAATAAACAATGTAACTGACAAAACTGGTTTTATTGTTATGGAACTCAAAGCTAGATTCGTAGCTATTTCAACAAAAAATCCTACTCTGCCAAAAAGAACCGAATTCCATAACTGCAACAAAAGATTCGGTTTGTTTGACAGCGTACGGTAATATTTGAGTGAACCGATGTTCGCTTATTGCTGATTGGATTTATTTTTGTCAACCGAGTCTTTCGGTAAATTTGATAAATTGTGAGAAAGCGCCGGTGTTGCCTTTGTTTGGGATCACCGTTTTTTCACATAGGGAGTATATTTGTTCCCCAAACCACCTTTTGTTGTTTTTTTGTAAAAAAACCTCAGCTGTGACAAACGGAGTGGAAACCTCGGGCGGTCAATCATGCTCATTGTCACGGTAATGACCAACAACTGAATTCTTTTAGCACCTTTTTATTGTTAAAGAATGCTTTAAGCTGTAATTAGGGAATCCGTTTAGAAAGTTTTTTTTTTTTTTTAGATTTAGGTTAGGACTTACACAATTCAGTGTCACAGGTTGTGTTACCGCAACTCATTAATCCAAAGTATAAATTTCACCTAAAACTATGTACTAGGAAAGAATGATTTAAATAAATCTAGGTTTAAGATTATTTCCAGTTACTCACTCCTTTAGCGAATATAGAATATTAAAAAATAAATCAACTCAAATAACTTAGGATTATATTTTTCCACAACGCTCCTAGTCGTTAGTTTTCACTTTCCACTTGTCTTGCTGTCCTTTTGACAATCATTCGCCACAGTGACGCGACGCGTTGACGTTTTCTTCGCCGCGGCGACGCAAGCGTTGATGGACGTTGCGGTACAGTGCTCCCAGTTGCAACATCCTCACCCCCGTAACACTGGCCACTAGGTCCAGTTTTACAACCTAACTCAACCTCCAACACGGCCAACTTTGATACTGGTCTTCGTAGCATCCCCCTCGCAGTCTGTACTACGGCTTCGCGAACTCTTCCATCACCCGCAGTCTTGACTTCCTTGACTCTTCCTCGCATCCATCCGTTCCTTCGACTATCTTCCACAACATAGACCAGATCGCCTACGGCTATCGGTGTAACTTCGCCGAACCACTTCATCCGTCGGGTTAACATCGGGAGATACTCTCGGATCCAACGCTTCCAGAAGACGTCCAGTTGGTGTTGAATTAACGTCCAGGAATTCTTCACGGCGGTGGAAGGGTCCGTTATTGGTATAGTAGGCTGACGAACACCATTTGAGCTTCCTAGAAGGAAGTGATTTGGAGTGAGAGCTTCACTTTCAGCAGCATCCAGAGGTAGGTAGGTGAGGGGTCGACTATTGACAATGCCTTCAGCTTCAACTGCCAGCGTTTCTAATCCTTCATCGTCCAGTTTCCTGTCGCCTTTGTAAGCCGCTTCCATGGCTGACTTTATCGACCGCACCATCCTTTCCCAAGCACCGCCCATGTGAGGTGCCGCTGGAGGGATGAAGATCCATTTGGTGTCTGTGTTGGTGAACGTCGCAGCCAAATCGCCATGTATCTCGCGAAGCTGTTCACGCAACTGACGTTCAGCCCCTTGGAAATTTGTACCATTATCCGTGTAGATCTCGGCTGGTGCCCCTCGGCGGCAAACGAAACGGCGAATGCACTTCACGCAAGAAGGTGTTGAAAGACTATGTGCAACTTCAACATGGACGGCACGAGTGGTGAGACAAGTGAACAGACAGATCCAGCGTTTGGCATTATTCCTTCCTACTTTCACAAACAACGGTCCAAAGAAATCGATTCCGATGTACGTGAATGGACGACTGAACGAAGACAAACGAGCTACGGGTAACGGTGCCATCCGCGGAACCTTTGGAGTCGCCTTCATCACCTTGCACCATTGACAGGTGACTGCAACTTGTTTCACTAATGTCCTCAGACGGGAGATGTGATAGAATTGCCGGATCTCATTTACAACTGTTTCGGAGTTCCCATGACCGTATGCCTGGTGAAAATCGTCCACTACCAGTTTCGTCATCGGGTGCTTTCTGGGAAGAATCACCGGAAACTTAGCGTCAAATGGCACATGCGGCGCAGCTCCAATCCTTCCGTCAACGCGTAGCACTCCACGATCATCAAGACTTGGTGTCAGTTGGAACAGACTGCTCGATTTAGGCAACTCTGTTTCGCCTTTCGTTAGCAAAACCATCTCGTCCGGGTATTCTTCCCACTGCACACTCTGCAGCAATGAGGTTTTTGCTTTCATCAGCTCTTCTTGGCTCAGATTCAGCAACTCCAGTTTCTCTCCTCGATGTTTGCGTCGGCAGTTGTCAACAAAGCGATGTACATACGCTATGGCACGTATCAATCTACGCCATTTAGAGAAGCGAGAAAAGTTTATCACATTCTCCAGAACTGTTATTCTCTGGATAACGAAGCATGGACGTAGCTCTTCTGCTGGCTGGATCGCGATTTGCGATTGCATCGGCCACTCTATCTCTGGAAGTTGAAGGAATTCCGGTCCATTGAACCACTCGTCGGTTACGGCTGGACATATTCTCTTTCCCCATTTAGTCGCGGCGTCTGCTGGGTTTAACTTACTTGGTACCCAGCGCCATTCTGCTATGTCCGTTGTTGATAGCAACTCTCCTATTCGGCATGCTACATATTGTTTATAGCGGCGATGATCGGCCCGCAACCAGGCCAAGACCGTTGCAGAATCACTCCACAGAAATCGCTGGTTTACTTCGACGCTGTGACTCTCCTGTACGAACGTCATCAAACGGCTGCCTAGACAGCAGCTTGTAGCTCTAAGCGGGGAATGGACAATGGTTTCAAAGGGGCTACCTTTACTTTTGCGGCAACTAATGAGTATTTTGCCTCGCCTTCATCACTGACAACACTGGAAATAGGCCACTGCGGAGAAGGGGACTTCACTAGCGTCGACGAAGATGTGCAGTTGAAGCCTCTTAGAGCGTATGCACCATTGCTTCCTTGAAGTAGCAACGTGGGATCCGGCAAGGTTGCGATCGTAGGGAACAAATTGGTCCACCTGCTCCACTGTTCAAATATTTCCCACGGCACCTTTTCATCCCATTGCAGTCCTGCTCGCCATACGTCCTGGAGCAGAATTTTGCCATGAACTAGGAATACACACAGAAGCCCCAATGGGTCGAATATCCCCATCAAGCACCTCAGCATTTGACGTTTTGTTATTCGTTCACCGCTGTCTATCAGCTTCTGAACTTCTTCTTCTACTTTCATTGGAAACCACAGCTCATCTTCACCAGTCTGCCACTGCATTCCTAGCACCCGCTCGCTGTGCTCCGCTGCGTTCAGGCAAAGGCTTTTACTTTCCAGTGGTTCTTCCTCGCATAGTCCACTTACAACTCTGACACCACTCGACAACCAATTTCTGAGTTGGAATCCCCCTTTCTTATGTATGAACCGGATCTCGTGGGACACCCGTTCAGCCTCACTTTCACTCTCGAAGCTATCAAGATAGTCGTCAACGCAGTGGTTTTTTAAAATTCCCCCGACCGCTCGTGGGAAACGATCGTTGAATTCTTCGGCATTTGTATTTTTAACATATTGTGCCGAAGCCGGCGCGCACTTGGATCCGATGCTTGCTACATCCATAATGAAGGTTTCTACAGGTTTCGAAGAGTCACCTCTGAATAGGAAGCGCTGAGAATGCCGATCTGCTTCACGAATTAGCAGTTGGTGAAACATTTCTTTTATGTCTGCCGAAACTCCGATTTTGTACAGTCGAAATCGTGACAGAACACCTGGAAGCGAATTTACCTGGTCTGGACCTTTAAGCAGTATGGAATTCAGAGATATTCCATCCACTTTGGCAGCAGCGTCCTTATTAGTCGCGTTTTCCCAGGTTTCCGAGGGTTAGTCACCGCACCCAATGGCAGATACCATACGCGTCTCCCGTTAGCTTGAATGAGTTCTGCTTCTGTCGCTCGATGCGCGTAGCCTTTCGTCTGGTAATCTACTATTTGATTTTTCAAATTCTCTGCCAGCATGGATCCCGCAGCATTCTACGCTCTAAACATTCCAGTCGATCCTTCGCCATATTGTGGCTATTTGGGAATTCGACATCGTCACATCTCCACAGTAGAACCTCAAACTATTCGCCTACTCGGAGGGTCGTTTGCTCCATGACTGTTCTTGCTCGCTTGTCCTCTTCTGATACCAGCAACACTGGTGGTTTTACCCCGGCTACTCCATTGCGAAATACTCCTTTACCGCATTCTGCAGATCTTGGTCCCTCAACCATTCACAGGCATGGTTATATAGCGAGTGAATAACCTCCTTAATAAGTCCACCGAAGATGCACCATCCCAGACGGGTCTTTACTGCAATAGGTTCATTGCTTTTACCTTCTCTCAATTGGAGCGAAACAGTAAGACTCGCATTATTGACGCCTACTCAGCAGACGTGGAACCGCTTTGTCGTAGCCACTCACTGGCAAACCTCGAAGATAACGATAGCGTTGTGACAACTTGTCGTAATTGAGTGTTTGTTCTGGTAAACTAAGTTCCTTCACGGTACGGACGTCGTTAATCGTGAATTCATGCTGGCTGGTTGCTCCTCTTATCGTGACTCGAACTTGCTTCGATTCAGACTCAACTCTGGTGACGTTACCTGTCCATTTCAGGCACAAAGGGTTTTTCCAACCATCTATGCCCAAAGCTGCTCAACCAGACTGTTTTCAATGAGCGATAGATCGGAGCCATCATCCAGAAAGGCGAAGGTTTCAATGGTAGCTAGTGGCCCAGAAATGATGACGGGTATAATGCGGAACAGAAGAGCTGGTTTTGTATTGGAAGATGTGTGTGATTCTGCATTGTCGAAAATCCTTGTATAGGCCGCCCGCCGACAATTCGGTTCGATTGGAATGTAACAGTGGGTGGTGTCGATAATGACACCCTTCAAATTCACACTGTTTCGCATTTCTGCAACTCCGCCTCCCGTGAGCGTTGAGGCAACTCCTACAGAGTCCGTTGTTTTGAGCAAATTTCCATCTGTTGACCACCGTCATCGCCTTGAAATCGGTACACTCTGCTACACGGTGATCTTGGCTTCTTGCAACAGGGAACACACTCGATTATTCT